>VDFB02058242.1:106845065-107095852 GCA_007258455.2 Sequoia sempervirens
CCTCACACCTAAACCCTTAAACCCTAAACCCTTAAACCTCTTACCCTCTACCCTCAACCTAATACCCTAAACCATCAATCCTTTATGTCCTCAACCCTATACCCTCAATTCTCAACCCTCATATATCTTTGTTCCTCCCTCCTCTTCACTCCTCTCTATCTCACTTATCCCTCCATATCTCCCTCCATCCTTCCCTCCCTCTCCACCCTAATCCTTCAACCATGTACCCTCAACCCTTAAACCCTTAAACACTCAACCCTAAACCATAAATCCTTGACCCTTAACCCTTAAACCCTAAACCCTCAACCCAATACCCTCCACCCTCAACCCTTAAACCCAAGTAAAATCTCTACCCTAATCCCTAAACCCTCAACCCTCTACCCTCTACCCTCTACCCTCTACCCTTAAACCCTAATCCCCCAACCCTTATACCCTCTACCCTCAACCTTAAACCTTCAACCCTCGACCCTTAATCCCTCTACCCTCTACCCTCTACCCTATACATTAAAGCCTCGACCCTCAATTATTAACCCTCAACCCTAGGTAGGTAGGGAAACATAGGTGAGATACAAAATGATGAAGGGAGAGGTAGGTGAACAGAGGGAGAGGGGAGATAAATATAGATAGAGAGGGAAGGAGACGTAGAGAGAGGAGAGATAGAGAGAAGTAGAGAGGGGAGGGAGGGATAGGTGTTGGATGTTGTGGTTGTGTGTTGATATGTGGTTGTCATTGATCTCAACACTATTAACATTATTGTCCTTAAGGCTATATATGTCGAGGATATTGAGAAAATTGTAATAAATAAGTTGCAGGTTGTCAGTGGTGAAGTGAAGTTCAGTCTGATGGTGAGTTCAATATGTTGATGATCAGAGGTTGTGTACTAAAGGGTTTCTTGTTGAGTATATCTAGTTTATCCACATTGAGTTTCAAAGATCCACGTGAAGATTTGATCGAGTTATGAAGATTTGTATTCTAACAATTTTCTGTTATTTCAGTTGGTGTTCCTGAATGAAGATAATGTGATTCTAGTAAGTTCAGTTATTGTGGATGCTTCTTTGGTAATTAATGATGTTTGTGGATGTTCCTAGATCATTCTCTATCTATGTTGCATGTCTGCATTGTTCATTGTGCTCGCGATTGGTAATTTTCTCTTACATGTTCATGTTTTTCATGTTCATGGATGACATAGTGATTGTAGTGTGTTGTGGATCTTCGAGGAATAATTTTTGAAGGTGATTCATGTTCAAGGATGTTATTTTGGGTCTTCACTATGTTGTGGCTGATCTTGGTTGATTCACGTTAATAATTGTTATTGTTTTGGGCCAACAATTTGTATTCATTTTATTATTTTGTTGAAGCCGACATGGAGATGTAATTTCTTGTTGCAGATATATACAAGCGATTGTTTATACCATTTGAGGTATGGTGTGCGCGAATAATGTCCTAAATATTTTGAAGGCAGAGCAGAGTGTGAAGAAGAGTGAAGATGTGTTCATGTGCTTAACCATAACTGTAATTGGCATTAGCAGATGCTATTTTATCAGTTCAAATCCCTACAGATGTAATCTGAATCTTTCTATAAGACAGTGTGTCTTCCTTTGGGCAGTAAGCCTTGTTGTAATTGAGTAGTGAGCTCTAGGCAGTGTTCCTGCATGCATGTGCATTCCCTATTTATTATTTTTGTACTTTTAACAGGGTGTAATCTCATGGACTGACCTCCACTATGGTTTTTTCCCTAATGGGGTTTCCACGTAAAAAAAAATCTTTGTGTTATGTGTGTTTTTTATGTGTTGATGATTTATGCTTTCATGGTTATTAATCAGATTTGAGAACAAAGGTTAATAAGGTTAATAAGTTTTGAATTTTTGTGACAATTGATTCACCCCCCTCTTAGTTGTCTGCGCTTGTGTTGCCAATAATTTGTATTAGAGTAGGTTCCTTGGAAGAAGTTTAACAGCTTGAGGTGATCTGAGATGGTGACTTATAAGAAGGATAGTCTGAGATTTTATGGAACAAATTATTCTCTATGGAAGACTCGAATGGAGTGTCATCTGAGATGCATTGGTGAATCCTACTAGAGCATTACATGTAATAGGTATGTTATTCCACATAATGGTCCTACTACTACTGCTGAGATTAGGGATGTTGAGTACAATATCAAGTCTAAGGAGGCATTGTTGAGTGCTTTGACTGATTCTGAGATGACAAATGTGATGGATCTGAAGACTGCTTATGAGATCTGGAAAAAGTTGGAAACTTTGTATGAAGGTGATGCTAATGTGAAGATTGCTAAGCTGCAAAGTCTGAAAGGGAAATATGAAATGTTGAGAATGGGTGATGATGAGAATATTACTACTTTCATGCAAAGATTGAATGAACTTGTGTGTGGTACCAGATGTGTTGGTGGATAGTTGGAAGAATCATAGATTGTTGCTAAAGTTCTTAGATCCTTTCCGGTTCCATACAAAGTCAAAGTTATTGCTATTGAGGAACTCCAGACTGAAAAATGTTACCAGAGATATGTTGATTAGTAAGCTTACTGCTTTTGAGTTGAGTGAATTTGGTGATGCCCTTCTTAAGGTAGAATCTGCATTCAAGGCCACTACTTCCAAAAAAGATAAACAGAGATATGATCCGGGTGAAAGTTCTTCTAGAAAGGTATTCAAGTATGAGGAAGAAATGAGACAGATTGAAGAAGAGAGAGAGTTGGATGAGCTTGAAGCACTTATTGTCAAAAGAGAAGCCAGAGAACAAGGTAAGTATAAAGGGAAGTTTCCTATTAAATGTTTTTCTTGCAATAAAATAGGTCATTTTGCATCAAGGTGTCTGGAAAGAGTTCCTAAGTCAAGACCTAACAAGCCTAGATTTCAAAGAAAGTGTTATTATGCTGCTGATGAAGGTGTGACAGATGATGAATCTAATAAAGGGAATGTAAGTGAGGATGAATGGGTATTTGTTGCTATCAAGGAAAATAATCTCATGTCTATTGAATTTGCTAGTTCTACAAATGTGGAGAAAGCCCTAGTTGCTCAAGTTGAAGAGAAAGATGAATGGTTGATTGACAGTGGATGCTCTCATCACATGATAGGTGATAAAAGTAAGTTTGT
This sequence comes from Sequoia sempervirens, assembly GCA_007258455.2. Classification (NCBI taxonomy): domain Eukaryota; kingdom Viridiplantae; phylum Streptophyta; class Pinopsida; order Cupressales; family Cupressaceae; genus Sequoia; species Sequoia sempervirens. The sequence continues at coordinate 106,848,173 of VDFB02058242.1, forward strand.
GAGCTTGGAAAAGTATTATGGCGGTGTTGTAAGATTTGGTGATGACAAATCTAGTGTGATCTATGGTAGAGGATGCATTTCTCTTGATGGCAAGCATAATATTGATGATGTCCTATATGTGGAAGGTCTGAAGCATAATCTTTTAATTGTTGGATAGATGGTTGATAAGGGATACAATCTTCAGTTCAAGGATGGAAAGTGTAGAATATTAGGAAGTTCTGAAAATGTGATTGCATCAGGTATAAAAACAAAAGGTAATATCTTTCACCTAAGTGCTGCTAGTAAAAGTTGTTTGATTGCTCAAGTTGATGAAAGATGGTTGTGGCATAAGAGAATGTGTCATGTTAACTTTGAAAATATTATCAAGATAAGTTCTACTAAGGTTGTGAGAGATCTTCCTAAGTTGATGAAACCTACTAATGCCATATGCAAGGAATGTCAATTAGGGAAAAAAACTAGAATTTCATTTTGGAGAAAACAACATTGTTCAAATGAATTGTTGGAGCTTGTGCATACTGACTTGTGTGGTCCTTCTAGAGTCAGAATTTTACAAGGATACATGTATTTCATGTTACTCATTGATGATTATTCTAGAATGATGTGGGTTACTTTCTTAAGGGAGAAATTTGAAGCTCTAGAGAAGTTCAAGATCTTTCAGGCTTTGGTTGAGATAGAGACAGGTCTATAGATTAAATGTCTGAGATCAGATAGAGGTGGTGAATTCACTTCTGGTGAGTAATTCTTATTGTGAAGAACATGGAATAAAGAGACAATTGTCTGTACTTTAGAACCCTCAACAAAATGGAGTTGTGGAAAGGAAGAACAGGACAATTCAAGATGTTGCTAGGACTATGATGTTGGAAGGAAATGTTCCTCATATCTATTGGAGAGAAGCTGTGACAACTGTTGTTTACATTCTCAACCAGGTACAAGTCAGAGGTGATACTGGTAAAAATCCTTTTGAGCTATGGTTTGGTCAAAAGCCTACTGTTAGGTACTTCAAAATATTTGGGAGTAGATGCTTTATCAGAAGAGATGAAGATATATGAAAGTTTGATGCTAGGAGTGATGAAGGAATCTTTTTGGGTTATTCTACTAAAAGAAAGGCCTACCAGTGCTACAATAAGAGATTGAGGAAAATGGTTGAAAGTGCAAATGTTAAGGTTGATGAAGACATAGCTAAACCATCCAAAACCTATGGATATGATTTAGATGATTAGAATGACAATACAAATTCAAGAAAGAAAGTACAGACTTCAAATCAAGTTCAAATCATTTTGGTGAATTGAGAAGATCAAGAGGAAGGAGAAACTGGTGAAAGTACAGAAGAGATATCACAAGAGCCTGAAGTTCAAGAACATCCTAAGACTCCAAGGTATGTAAGATTAAATCATTCAGAAGATCAGATCATAGGTGATAAGAACAAAGTTGTTCAGACTAGGAGAAAGATTGTAGAAGAGTACTATTTGATTTCAAAGACTTAGCCTAGTAGTGTGAATGAAGCATGCAATATGAACATTGGGTTGAAGCAATGAAAGAAGAGCTACAACAAATTGAAAAGAATAATACATGGATTCTTGTTCCTAGACCTAAGGACAAAAATGTAATTGGAACTAAATGGGTCTTTAGAATCAAACTGAATGAGCAAGGCGAAGTTGTTAGAAACAAAGAAAGATTGGTGTGTAAAGGATATTCTCAGATTGAAGGAATTGAATTTGAAGAAACTTTTGCCCATGTTGCTAGGATTTAAGTTTTGAGACTGTTTCTTGCTTATGCTTCTTACAAAAACTACAAGGTTCATTAGATGAATGTCCAGTCAACATTTCTAAATGGCAAATTGGAAGAAGAAGTGTATGTTGAGCAACCTGATGGATTTCAGTTGATTGATCAGGGAGACATGGTTTGTTGGTTGAAGAAAGCATTGTATGGACTTAAGCAAGTCCCTAGAGCATGGTATGCCAGATTGGACAAGTACTTGTTGAAGTTTGGACTTAACAAAGATATTGCTAATAGTAATTTATATTTCAAGATTGATGATGATAAAGATTTGATTGTGGAAGTCTTTATTGATGATATCATTTTTGGAGGAGATGATGGTTTGTGCATGAAGTTTGCTGATGAGATGCAAAGTGAGTTTAAGATGTCAATGATTGGAGAGATGAAATTCTTTTTGGGATTGCAAATTACTCAGCTAGATAAAGGGATCTTTATATCTCAATCCAAATATGTGAAAGAATTGTTGAAGAAGTTTGGTATGGAAGATTCAAAGCCAATTGGTGCATCTATGGTGACCGGATGTAAGTTGACTCAAGATGATGATTCTTTGAAGGAAAATCAGACCAGATACAGATTGGTGATTGGTGGATTACTTTATTTGACTCAAACTAGGCCTAATATCATGAATGTTGTATATATTGTTTGAAGATTTCAAGCTGATCCTAAGGAATCTCATGTGACTGCTGTGAAGAGGATTTTTAGATACTTGAAGGGAACAGTTGATTTTGGTCTATGGTATCCTAAAGATGATGATCTTACTTTGAGTGCCTTTACTGATGTTGATTGGGCAGGAGATGTGAATGCCAAAAAAAGTACTTGTGGTGGTGCATTTTTCTTGGGAAAGAAGTTGATTTCATGGTTAAGTAAGAAGCAGAATGGCATTTCTTTATCTACTTCAGAGGCAGAATACATTGTTGCTGCTAATAATTGTGCTCAAGTATTGTGGATGAAGTAGATGTTGAAAGATATCAGAGTTTTGTATGATGAACCTATTGTTATATTATGTGATAATTCAAGTGCAATTAACATTTCTAAGAATCTGGTGCTACATTCAAAGACCAAGCATATATCTATCAAGTTTCACTTTTTGAGAGAGAAGGTGAGTGAAAAATAAGTGAGATTGGAGTATGTGCCTACTAAAGAATAGATTTCAGACATCTTTACCAAGCCATTTCCTAAGGATACTTTTGAGTATCTCAAAGGGAAGTTAGGGGTGATTACCTCTCCTAATCTGAACTAAGATGCATTTCTTTGCATTAGTCTGTGCATTTCATAGTCATATCTTGATTTGGATTGATGTTGTGGTGGTTGCTACTCAAGGGGATTAGTCAGATGTTCAGATGTTCAGATGTTAAGATATGTGGTTTAGAGCTTGTGTGGAGAAAATAGATCATTGTCATTTATGTCAAAGGGGGAGAAGAGTAATGTGAAAAACTATGAATTATCTAGGGAGAAGAGTCATGAGTTGAGAAGAGAAGAGTCAGAACCTAAGGGGGAGTAAGTGCTAAGAGACAGTTGCGTTGATGGTGTTTTTCACATCATGTGTTGCCATCAATGCCAAAGGGGGAGATTGTTGGATGTTGTGGTTGTGTGTTGATATGTGGTTGTCATTGATGTCAACACTATTAGCATTATTTTCCTTAAGGCTATATATGTCGAGGATATTGAGAAAATTGTAATAAATAAGTTACAGGTTGTCAGTGGTGAAGTGAAGTTCAATCTGATGGTGAGTTCAGTACATTGATGATCAGAGGTTGTGGACTAAAGGGTTTCTTTTTTAGTATATCTAGTTTATCCACGTTGAGTTTCAAAGATCTGCGTGAAGATTTGATCGAGTTATGAAGATTTTTATTTTGATAATTTTTCTGTTACTTCAATTGATGTTCCTGAATGAAGATAATGTGATTCTAGTAATTTCGGTTGTTGCAGATGCTTCTCTAGTGATTCATGATGTTTGTGGATGTTTCTAGATTATGCTTTATCTAAGTTGTACGTCCACATTGTTCGTTGTTCTCGCGATTGGTAATTTTCTCTTGTGTGTTCATGTTTTTGATGTTCATGGCTAACAAGGTGATTGTAGCATGTTGTGGATCTTCGAGGAATAATTTTTGAAGGTGGTTCATGTTTGAGGATGTTATTTTGGGTCTTCACTATGTTGTGGTCGATCTTGGTTGATTCACATTCATAATTGTTATGATTTTGGACTGACAGTTTGTATTCATTTTATTATTTTGTTGAAGCTGACATGGAGATGTAATTTCTTGTTGCAGATATATATAAGTGATCTTTTATACCATTTGAGGTATGGTGTGCATGAATAATGTCCTAAATCTTTCAAAGGTAGAGCAGAGTATGAAGAACAGTGAAGATTTGTTCACGTGCTTAACCAGAACTGTAATTAGGCATTAGCAAATGCTATTTTGTCAGTTGAAACCCCTACGAATGTAATCTGAATCTTTCTATAAGATAGTGTGTCTTCCTTTGGGCAATAAGCCTTGTTGTAATTGAGCAGTGAGCTCTAAGTAGTGTGCCTGAATGCATGTGCATTCCCCATTTATTATTTTTATACTTTTAATAGGGTATAATCTTGTGGACTAACTTCCACCGTGGTTTTTCTCCTAACAGGGTTTCCACATAAAGAAATCTTGGTGTTATGTGTGTTTCTGATGTGTTGATGATTTATGCTTTCATGGTTATTAATCAGATCTTAGAACAAAGGTTAATAAGGTTAATAAGTTTTGAATTTTTGTGACAACTGATTCACCCCCCCTCTCAATTGTTTGCCCTTGTGTTGCCAATAATAGTTAGGGAGTAGATAGAAGTGAGTGTGTGTGTGTGCATGCAAGAGAGAGAGAGAGGAGATATAGAGAGTATAGAGGGAAAAAGGTGGGGAGGAGACACCATTGAGATATAGAGTGATGGAGGTAGAGGTGGGTAAAGGGAGGGAGAGAGGAGATAAAGATAAATAGAGAGGGAAGAAGATGTAGAGAGAGATGATAGATAGAGAGAAGTAGAGAGTGGAGGGATGGAGGGAGAGGAAAGGAGGAGATAGAGGTGAGTGTTTGTGAGAGGGAGAGAGAGTGAGAGGAGAGAAAATGAGGGGAGAGAGGAAGGGGGGAGAGAGAAAGAGAGTATAGAGGGAAGGGGGGAGATATAGAGTAGAGAGGGAAGGAGAGATTAAGAGAGAAAGAGGGGGAGGGACAGAGAGGTAGAGAGAGTGGTAGGTAGTGGAGGGAGAGGTAGGTAGAGAGGGAAGGAAAGAGGGAGGGATAGGAGGGATAGAGGGAAGGAGGGAGAGTGAGATGGAGAGAGTGGTGAGATAGATAGTAGAGAGGTAAGGAGAGAATGGGAAAGAGAGATAAAGAGAGAGGGAGGTTGGAGGGAGGGAGAGGTAGAAAGGGATAGGTGAGATAGAGATAGGGAAGGAGGGAAAGTGGGATAGAGAGAGAATGGTGATTTAGCAAGGAGAGAGTAAGAGGGAAAAAGGGAAAGTGGGAGAGAGAGAGAGAGAGAATGGTGACTTAGAGAGGAGGGAGTGAGAGGTAGGGATAGAGAGAATGGTGAGATAGAGAGGAGAGAGTGAGAGAGAAAGAGATGGATGGAGAGACAAAGATAGAGGTAGGTAGAGGAAGGGAGAGGAGAGATAGAGAGTAGAGAGGGAAAGAGGTAGGGAAGGAGACATAGGTGAGATAGAGAGGGATGGAGAGAGAGTGATGGAGGGAGAGGTAGGTATAGAGAGGGAAAGAGAGAGGAGAGATAGAGAGTAGAGGGGGGAGGGAGGGACAATAGTGAAAGAGATTGGGAGGAAAGACAAAAAGAAGGGGAAGGAGGGTAATGTCGAGAGAGGGAGGGAGAGGATAGATAGAGAGAAGTGGAGAGGGAAGGAGGGAGGGAGGTAGTGTTAGGGAGGGAGTTAGAGTTTTGTGAGAGAGAGAGAGAGATAGAGAGAGTGGCAAGATAGAGAGGAGAGAGTGAGAGGGAGGGAGAGCAAATTATGAGATAGAGAGGAGAGAGTTAGAGAGAAAGAGGGGGAAGAGAGGGATAGAGAGGGAGAGAGATATTGTTAGTAGAGGGAGGGAGAGGAGAGATAGAGAGTAGAGAGGGAAAGAGGTGGGGAGGGAGACATAGGTGAGATACAAAGTGATGGAGGGAGAGGTGGGTAAAGAGAGGGATGGGAGATAAAGATAAGTATACAGGGAAGGAGATGTAGTGAGAGAGAAGAGATAGAAAGAAGTAGCGAGGGGAGGGAGGGAGGTAGATGTAGGGAGGATATAGAGAGGTGTGTGTGAGAGAGAGGGGAGAGAGGGAGGAAGGGAGAGAGAGAGAGGGAGTGGAGAGATAGAGAGTAGAGAGGAGAGAGTGAGAGAGAAAGATGATACAACTTGCTGACTACTAAAATTTGACCTCCTGATTATTGAAATTTGACATGTTGATTACTGAAATTTGACTTAAGTCTAAATTTTTTAAGATCTTCCAAAAACTAGAATTTGCACTATAACTCCTAGAGATCCGAAACCACTCTCAAACATCCTGAAACTATATACATGAAATATAATTAAAGTAAAAGAGAGTAAATGTCCATATGTAAATGTCAACTCATACTTAAATGTTTATTTCATGTATATAGTCTCCCTGGTAGAGAAATAGAAGAGGAAAGAGTTCACAAACATTCATTGCAAAATTTAAGCTATTTGGCGCTCTCCAAATTTGGCAAGCGCAATATGGCTTGCTATAGGTTTTTTTGCAATTTGGCACCAAAATTGTGTCACAGATCCATGCACTTACCCATAGTCTCTCTCTCACAGAGGGAAAGGAAGAAAATAAAACAACTAAGTGGTTGAATGAACAACAATTTCCAATGAAAAAAAATAGATAGAATATTAAACAAAAAGCTTTGGAAAGGAATTTAAATTAGAATAATAAGAGCGAAGAAGTTGAGAAATACTTCATCAAGTTTAAAACTCAGGAGCACAAAGAATCACCAGATAAGACTGATAAAAAAAATAAAGAAGTGGAAAACTCTAAAGAGGGCACAATATCACCCTCTAGAGTCAAAAGATTAGTAAATGAATTTGAAGGCCAAAATCAATCCTCTTCCATCCAACAAGTTACCAGTAATAATGAAGACAAGCTACAGAGGTTATTGCTTCTTCTTATATCAAAGGCAATGAGGGATTCCCTACTGATGCTTCCTCTAGTGGTAGCTTGGAGTTTGATGGAACCAAGGATGAACAAAATAATGTACAATTGGATAATGCAATGCAAATAATATGTGGGGATGCTATTTTAGAGCCCATCAAACCAACAAGTGACTCGAATAATAGGCTTGGTGATGTGGCATCTCCAATTGATCTTGTAACACATTCCAACTTGATGTCTTCAAAGGGACATAGGGGAGTCTTCTACTATGGAAACCACAAAAGGGGAAGAGCCCCATGAGGTAGGGTCAGTAGAAGAAAATAGAAGATCTAGATAGAAAAAGGGGTTGGGAATGTCATCCCTATGGCCAAGGGAGGTATACATGTTGCTAAGGAGAGAAGAAAGAAAAACAGTGGTATCATCCCAATATCCAATGCTAAGAGAATAGTAGTTGAGTGCAAGCTGCCCAAATGTTTAAACACACCTTTAAGGAATGAGAAGGAGACCAATCTAAAAAGTAACTCTAATGAATGTTAATGTTGTGTCATGGAATGTCTGAGGACTCAAATCCCCAAATAGGAAACATATAGTAAGAATATTTCATAACCAAAGGAGGGAGAAGGATGTAGTCCTTTTACAGGAGGTAAAATCAATTGGTTTCACTTTGGAAACCAATCTAAAATTCATTTGGGGGGAGACAACATAGTTTTTCACCAATCATAAAAAGGTTAGGGGGGGATGCCATATTGCTTGCAAAAGAATGGGATTAGTTTGTTACTATGTTTGGTGTCTCCCCCTACAATAGAGCAGTTTGGGTAACCATCAAAAGAAAGGAGGCTTGCTTTGGCATTTGCTCCATATATGCCCCAAATGAATATAGGGATAGAATCATGTTATGGAATTGGCTGCTCAATTTTCAAGATATACTCTAGATATTTAGGGGTGATTTCAACTTTGTTGAAAGGAGTGAGGATAAGTGGGGTGGGGTGAATTTGGAATGGAAAGGAAATGAGAGATATATTTGGAAAATGATGAAATCTGAACTCAATTTGACTGACCTAGTGGAGGGTTAAAAGAAGGATTGCACCAACATCTGGTTCACTTGGTGCAATATGCAAAGGGGAGGAAGGAGGATCTACTACAGAATTGATAGGTTCTACATGCACAAGGATTTCTTTTTTGTTGTTCCCACGAGTGAAGGTTGTAAAGTTGAAGTAATTCCCTATACCCTGTTTGATCACCACCCTATAAAGGAAAAATTCTACCTAAAGGTTGGAAAGCCAAAGGAGAGGGGAAAGGGTGAGAATTTTATTCTCGATACTAAACTATTGAAATACAAGAACTATAGAGATGCCATTGTCTCCCTAAGGGCTATCAACAAGTGGATGCATAAAGAGATGAATTGATAGATGGGACCTGAATGTAAGGGGATGGAAGATAATCTTCCAGACTATTGGGAAAAAGAAGGCTATGGACAAAAGGTGTGTGGAGGGTCTCCTACAAGAAAGAATGTTGGAAGCTGAATCTAATCTTCAAGATGAGCCAGGTTGTGAAACTCTCCTCCATAACCTTACCTTAGCCAAAAAATCCTTGAGAAGGCTATAGGAAAATAAAATTTAGGGATTAAGAATAAGGGCCAAACTGAATTGGTTGGATAATGGTGACAAGGGCACCAAATTATTTTTTAGATACATTAGGAATAAACAAATCATATAATAGATTGATCAGATCTGGGCAGATGGTGCATCTCTAACCATCCGGGATGAAATAAGATGGTAATTCTATCATTTTATAAGGGCCTCTTCACTTCAGAAGGTGACAATGAAGAAAGCAACAAAGCCAAGGAATACATCAAGCATCTCATCCCAAAGAAAATTAAGGGGAACAATGCAAGTTAGCTTGGTAAGGAAATTTATAAAGAGGAAATAAGGAAGGCTATTAATTCTCTAAAGAATGACAAAACCTTGAGAGTTGATGGTCTTCCTATAGAGTTTTACAAGACCTTTATAGACTAGGCCTATGATGACTTATTCCTAGTGTACAAGGAGTCCATAGAATGAGGTTCACTGGGAATTAGTATAAATAAAAGAATTATCAAGCTACTTTGAAGGATGGTGACAAAACATTGGTAAAAAACTAGAGGCCAATCACCCTCTTAAACGTGTCCTACAAGATATTGGCCAAAATACTAACCTTCAGTTTGGTTGATATCTTGCCTTCCTTCATCAACAGTACACAAATAGGTTTCATCAAAGGGAGGTATATATTGGAGAATCTCATAACCAGTTGGGAGGCAATGGAATGGGAAAGGAAAACTAATCAAGAAGCATCAATGCTCCTCCTTGACTTTGAAAAATCCCATGACAGGGTAGAATGGTCATTTGTGATGATAACACTTGAAGCTTTTGGGTTTCCTAGAACATTTTTCAATATTGTTAGCTCATTGTTCAAAGATGTGGTGGCATAGGTGGATGTAAATGGGACCCTAACCGAGGAATTTACTTTGGAGAGGTTAATTAGGTAGGGGTGCCTCCTTGCCCCCACATTGTTTGTTATTGTATATGATGCATTACATTATATTTTAATGGATAATACCTTCTCCCAAAATTCAAAGGGATTACCCTTCCAGATAAAAATGACCTCATCAATATTCAATTTGTAGATGACACTGCAATTTTTTTCCAACTAGAAGAGACAAATATGAAGAATCTAATGGATAAACTCAACACATTTTGCAAAGCATCAGGGGCAAAAATTTCTCTTGTCAAGTCTTGCATGTTGTAGTGGGAAGAAACCCCCTCTAATTGGTTGAAATAATTCAATCTAGACAATAGGGGCCAAATAAACAGGTGCGGTATCTTGGTATGTTTTTTTGTCATTGAGCCTAATATGAAAGAAATGTGGATTTGGATCAAGGAGAAGATTGATAAGAGGAATAAACAATACTTGTCTTTAGTAGGGTGACTGTAGGTCTGTCAAAAGATATTATCATCCTACAACATATTCTTTGCTTTGGTATGGTTTTTTAGTTATCAAATTAATGAAATAAAAAAGAGGATTAGGAAATTCCACCAGTCCAATGGGAAAGGAAATAGGAAAAGGCATGTGGTTAAATGGGAATGGTGGTCCATTCACAAAGCTAATGGGGGCTTAGGTTTAAGGCATTTCCCTAGCCTCCAAGTGGATCATCAAAGAACTAGATGGAGAGGAACCTTGGAAGGTCCTCATAAGGCAAAATATAAAAAATGCAGTACCTAAGTAGGCTAAATCATGGAAGCTCCTCCCCTTGTGTGATCTCCTTAGCAGTACCCTCCCTATATCCCCTGTAGGCTCTATGTGTTCAAGGCCATCTAGAAAGCATGAGAAGATGTAAATAAAAATATTACTAATTGCCACTACACCAAGAACGGAAACAATAATATTTTAGGTCACATATTAGTATGGTGGAACTTAGAGCATAAGGGAAAACCACTTTTCTTGATTCAAGGATGCTCGACCAAAAGCTAGGCTCAAAAAGGGATTAAATTTTTTGGTTATATTCTTGCAAATGGCAAGTTAAAAATTGGTATAAGCTAAGCACTTAATTTAATATTCCTCAAAGCAATTGGAGAACATACATTATTTTAAAAGAGGCATGTAAAAATATCCACTTCCTAGTTGAAGTTAAAATTGATGAATTGCAATACTAAGAATTCTAGTGGAATGATGGCAACTAATTAATGAAAATTAATGCTAAATCAATTTACAAGTCCTTAATCGAGTAGATAGATATTAAAGATCATGTTAATAAAATATGGGGCACAAACCTAAATAGAAGCCAATTGACAATTTTATTTTTTTAAAGAATTAGGCTCGGGCACTGGAACCTAAAAAATCATGTTTTAGGTGGCTGCTGATCTTACATAGACTGCCATACAAAGTAAATTCCAATGACATTTACATATGCAATATTTGCAAAGTTCCTGAATCAATCCAAGTGGCCAGATATAGACACACTTGGCAAGAGGGCCACCCGAATGTTGAGATATTCCTAAAAGCCTTACAAGATTTTTAGAAAGAACTTAAAGGTGAAGCAACAAATTGCAAGAAAGAAGAAAGAAACAACTCTGAAGGAATGCACAACAATACCAATTTGGAGGATGATAGTTCTATGAATGAGCAGGCGGCAGCAGAAGTCCTTGCAAGTTGGAGGGCAACACAGTGAATGGCACAATGAATAGTATATATATTATTTTGTTCATATGTTATAATGGACTGCTTTATAATTTTGTTGTTAATCCTGCACTATACATGTATATCCTGCTGATAAGTGTAAGACTATGTATATAACTGATGACAACATACTACTACAGTTAGTCCTACAATAAAACATTATCTAATATGTAAATCAATGTAAATGCGATGTAATCCTTTTGTTGTTTTCTCTAGAATTAATACACACACATATTTGAATGTAAATAGATGTATTTTATTTTTATTTAGAATTATTTAAAATTTATTCTATTTTTATTTATCATATAATTATTTTACTTTATTTTACAACTATCTAGAATTATTTTATTTTATTTACATTATTCATGAAGGATTGTTTTTATTTACTATAAAATAATTCTTATAAAATATTTTATTTTTATTTACTATAGAATTATTTTATTCTAGTTTACTACTATCTAGAATGATTTTATTTTATTTACATTATTCATGAAGGATTGTTTTTATTTACTGTTAAGTAAATAAAAGTAGTAATAAAGTAGACAATATAAATAAAATAAAATCATCTTAACTAAGCAAGACATGCATTATGTATTGATTAGATAATAGTGTACTATTTCAATAAGTGAAACATTTTTTGCAAACATATGATTGATTGTATTTAGTACATAATTATATTTAATTTTATATAGGAGGATTTTATTAAAGGCATTATTATTTTTCATATTAATTTACCTTGAAATTTGAGCTTAAAATTAATGTTTGAAATTTTATCACAAGAATGTAATGCATTAAAAATATAATAAAATAAAAGTAAAAATTGTTGTTGTCATTTTGTGGCTCATTGCACCCCCATTCCTTGTCATTTTTTGACCCATTATTTATAATCGACCTGAGACATGCTAAACGGATTCCCTAAGTGCCAAAAGATGCAAAAACTAATAAAAAGGTCTAAGTCTAAGTCATTTCTAATGTCGTGCTTAATGTTTTGTGTGCTTTTCAAACTTTCAAAGATTTGAGGTTTCTCATAAGTTTCATACCTTTCCTTTCAATCCCAACGCCATGTTTTGTTCCTTTTCAAAATTCATCTAAGAGTTATGTTGAATTTTTGTAGTTTTAGATCCCTCCATCCCCGTTGGACTTGTCACCCCTCACAATGCCCTTCCTTCAAAGTCTAACATCTTGTTGTCCCCCTTAAGTCCTTTTTTCGTAGTTTTGGAGTTTCTCATCCCCAAATACCATTCTCTCATTATATGGTATTTGGAATCCTCAGTCCTTAAATCTTAAAAGTCATAGTGTTTAAGTCCTTTAAATTTGTCATACTTTTAGACTTCCTCATCCATCCCTACCCTTGGCATCCATTCCCCTTCATCTCTACTTCTCAATCCCCAATATCTTCCACTTCAAAAAGTTTCTAAGTCTTTCAGAGTCTGATTTATGGCCTTACCCTTAACTGGGTTTCCATTTCTAACATTCCCTAAAATTTTGAAACTTTGCCAATTGTTCTACAAAATCTACTAAAGACAAACTTTTGTCATTCGTTATTTCAATAACATGTTAAGCCCCCACCCAAAACTTTAATCTTTCCATCCTGATGCCTTTCTTATGTCAAGGTTCCCTTGTTGGGTTTCCCTTTTCATCTTTCCCACATAACCTCTCCCTAGCATTACTTCTTTATCAACCCAACCCCTAGAAGCCAACATCCATTCACTTGGCTCCTTTCCAACATACCTATCAAACCTTCCTCACCTAACATGCCAAATATTCTCAAAGCTTCGTCATTTGAAACAAGAAATCCCTACCTACCCACAAGATGACCCATAAATGCTATTAATACATAGATATAATGCTTGCCAACTACCAAATCAAACCTAATGCCACCTAAAAATCATTATTTATGCAAATTGGTACTAATTCAAAGGAGGAAATAATACTCAACCCATACCATACTTATTATTGTAGAGATTTATGATTGATACACCATCCCCATGTCACAATGTTAGTTGATTTCATGGATGATCTTCTTGACCTTGCGCTCAATCCCACGAATCATCAGTGACTTAGAGGTATGGTTGGGGATGCACAAGGTGTTCTTTTCATGTTTCTAGATATTTGTAGACCTTGAGAGGACACATTTCTACACCAAGTATTGATTAAAATGAAAGGTAGGTCATGGGCACACTCATTATAACATACCCATTATAGATCACAAAATTTATTACAATTTTGGTGCTTTCCTCTAGGTGTATAAGGACCCATCAGACCTCATTTATCAGGAGTTAGTTCTAAGTTCCAACAAACAAAGAAGAATAAAAAAAATTATAATAGATTTTTTATTCTTTGAAGTGTAAATGTAAGTATAGGCCTTTTAGTTAGTAAAAATATTGATATTTTTCCTCCTTGTATGACTATTATATTGTCTATTTCCTAGGTTTAAATTATATTTATGGGTTTTAGTATTTTTTGGCTAGTTCCAAGTTGATTGTAGAAATATTACCCCTCTTGTAGTTGTATTCTCTCCATGTTTTGCCTCTTCACGATATTTTAATAGAAGCTGTGTGATTCATTATTAGTTTTAAAGATTATCTTGTACTTTCAAGGCAAGTTAGAACTCAATTAAGTCTTGGTGCATCCACCATATTTCTCTTTCAATTATTACTCTTCTCCATTTTCTTTGTGAATCATCAAAGCAGGAATAGACATTAATTTTAATATGTGTTGAGTTGGATCAACACGTGCACTTAGGCTTAGAAAGGAACTAGCCTTCTCTAGATGTTTGACCTTAAGTTAGCAAGGTCCTACACTTGAGAGATCATTCCTATTGTGTCTCTGAAATACTTTAAAGTAGGTCCAATAAGAGTACAATTTTAGGTAACAATAATTTTTGGAATGCCTAATGGGAACAATTTAATGATCCTTACATCATTTTATTGAGAATATTGGTGTTGTTCTTAGCAATTTTAATCATTGGAAATATTTTACAAGCACTTGGAAACTCCAAAGTCTCTTAGTTTTAGGGTCATGCTAATCATTCATACCAAAGATACAAAAAAGATCACCATGTCAAGGTAAGTGTTCAAAATTCTTTGAATTAAATTTATCTTCATCCAAAAATAAAATCGTATTAGGGAACCATCACCATATTTAAGAGTATATTCAAGAACACATCTAAGTGTGCAATGTACACTTACTCCTAGAAAGTCCTCCCAGCTAAACAAAATATTAGTTCATACCCCTTCCATGGTTATTCCAAGAAATCAATTGTTTTTCACCTTTAATGGAGGAATTCCTCTTATCCTTGTTAATCATGATGACATTCCAGTAGCAATCTTAAAATTATACCTTATTTCACTAGTGAAAATGCTACCACCCTTACAAAACAAATCCAAGATATTGTTAATATCTATTTAGTTTATAATATTACAAAGGATAATGTTGTTTTTAGACTTCTTATCACTTTCTTAAATGGTGAGTACTTACAATGATATAGAGGGATGTCACCTAATTCAATATATAACTAGGATGAGTTAGGTGAGAATCTTTTAAAAGATAAGAGTGACCATCTATCTCTAGTAGAATAGCTAACTACTATCAAGAGAGCCCCTCATGAATTCATGGGAGACTTCAACTTCAGGTTCTAGAAGACCTAGGATAGAATTTCAATCTTGGTCAAGTCCTCTTTAAACCATGCATTCTTGTACTTCTTGAGGGATTTAAATAGTGATGTGGTTGTTATGATACAATCAATGGGGGGAATAACCTTTCCTAATGCTTATGACAGAAATTTCCTAATCCAAGTTGGGAATATAGCTCAAAGGCCTCTAGTGTCTCTATTTCATGAGTTTCTACCTACTCAACCAAGTTTTGAGCCTCTCCCTATAACAACCAATCAACCAACATCTTATACTCCTTCCAATGAATTATATGAAGTAAAAAACATGTTACAACAATCCTAGAGCAATAGATTTTACGAACCTTTTAATCAATCATGTCAACTCAATAGACAACATTAATAAGGAAATGATCAAGGAAAAGGTCAATTAAGTTATGTTAGGTCTGTGAACACCTTTAGCCCAATCATTGCAAGCTCTTTTAAAGCCTTAGTTACAACATAGAAAAAGTCGGTCTAGGACCATGAATGGTGTTACCCATGCAATCAACCCCATAACCAAAATTCATGCCAAAATGGGGTTCTCAACCAAGCTTTAATGGTTCAAGGTGCATAAACACTTCTAAAAAAATTGAGTTGAATCATACCAAGGAGTACTAAGGAAATAATGGATACAAGGTGAATCCTCCCTAATAATTGGCACAAAAATAAGTAGGAGGTATTTTCCACACTGTGTAAATTTATGATATTTCTATCAAGATTCAACCGTGTAGTTTTTCAAGTCAAACTCATTGACCTATGTTTCATGAGTAGTGGTTCACATGAACTCATATCTCATGATAGTGAATGGTCCACTTAGTACTCATTGCATCTAGGTGATGCTTGTGAAGGTGAAGCATTGAGCCTTCCTAGGAGGTCACCCGTCCTAGTACACTACTCCAACTCAAGCGCGCTTACCATGGAGTTCTCCCCAAGGTTAAGCCCACTTAGCTTGCAAACCAATTTGAAAAAACTTCAACAATTTTTATACCTTATGAACCATTCATTATAGAGCCCCTTTAGCTCATCGATTGATAAGTAGGAGGTATTTTCCACAACATGTCAAATAATGATATTGCTATCATGATTCAACCATGTATCTTTTCGTGTCAAACTCATTGACCCATATTTTTTGAGTAGTGGTTCATAAGAACCTATATCTTGTGAAAATGAATGATCCACTTATCACTAATTGCATATAGATGATTCTCATAAAGGTGAAGCATCAGGCCTTCTCGGGAGGTCACCCATCCTAGTACTACTCCAACTCAAGCGCACATAACCATAGAGTTTTCCACAAGGTTAAGACCACTTAGCTTGCAACCCCATTTGCAAAACCTTCAACAAGTGTTGTTTCTTATGAACCATTCATCATAGAGCCCCTTTAGTTCATCAATTGAATTAGGAGTTATTTTCCACAATGTGTCAATTATGACATTTCTATTAGGATACTACACAGTTGAATCTTGATAGCAATATCATAATTTGACATGTTGTGGAAAATACCTCCTAATTATCAATTGATGACCTAAAGGGGATATATAATGAATGGTTCATAAGGCACAACACTTGCTAAAGGTTTTGCAAATGGGGTTGTAAGATAAGTGGGCTTAACCTTGGGGGAAACTTTGTGGTTAAGCATGCTTGAGTTGGAGTAGTATTCAAATGGGTGACCTTTCAAGAAGGTCCAATGCTTCACCTTTGTGAGCATCACCTAGATTTAATTAGTTCTAAGTGGACCATTCGTTATCATGAGATATGGGTTCTTGTGAACCACCCCTTATGAAACATGGGTCAATGAGTTTGACTTGAAAAACTACATGGTTTAATCTTGATAGCAATATTATAATTTGACACACTGCAGAAAATACATCCTACTTATCAATTGATGGGCTAAAGGGTATCTATAATGAATGGTTCACAAGGCATAACACTTATTTAAGGTTTTCCAAATGGGGTTGCAAGCTAATTGGGCTTAACCTTGGGGAAAAATCCATGGTTAAGAGTGCTTGAGTTGGAGTACTACTGGGATGGGTGACCTCCCAAGAAGGCCCAATGCTTCACCTTTGTGGGCATCACCTAGATTTAATGATTGTTAAGTGGACCATTCATTATCATGAGAGATGAGTTCTTGTGAATATTAAATAAAGTGATGTCTTAATACCCAATATTAAATAAGGGGTTAGTGGTTTAGTATTCACATGGTTTTGTGATACATGGTTTTACCTTACCACTAGTTGTATTTTGTGTGAGCTTTTGTCTATAAAAGCAAACACATGTGTAGTGGTTTAGGTTGGATGAGTGGTTTGGTTGTCATTATTGAGTCTTCTTGAGGAATGAATTTGTGAAGCATGGCATGGGATGTGTGGATTCATGCTTGGAAACATGTGAATGCATTGGAGGGCTTGATGCTTCAAAGGTATTCATTGTAACACGTGTATTGCTTTATTGTTGAATAATATGGAGTATGGATGCTTTTGGAGGCTGGGTTTTTCCCTCTTGAGGGTTTTCCCAAGGTATATCTTGTGGCTTGTCTATTTGATCTATGCATTTTGGAAACTTGTATGCATGTTTATCTCTCATGGGTAATGTAGGAAATGGATTAAGATCATGGGTTAAATGAAATATTTCTTAACAAGTGGCATCAGAGCTTTCATGGTTGAAGAATTTTTGTTATAACCCTAGTTTGAGAGTTTTTGCAAAGTTGAATCCATGGAAATGCATGTAGGGTTTGAGGCATTACAAGATATGGAACACATGTTGCAGGTGTTTGTATGCAGATTTGGGCTTTTGGGTTGTCAAGATTTGTTGGATTTATTGCAGATCTGAAGTTTTTCAATTTTGGGTGAAAGAGGGTTTCTTGGTTTGAGTTTTCATATGAGGGTTTTGTAGGGGAAATTTCATAGATGGCCTCTTGAGACAAAATGGACCTCATGGTTGGATTCAGGTTGGTCAAGAGATGAAGATTGATATAAAATTTGACCTATTTTGAAAAAGTTGGAAAAAATACAAAAACAATTTAGTCACAGCCCAATTTCGCCATGTGTAGAAAATATTATTAAAAAAATAAAAAATAAAAAACTCGTCTTTGGAAAAAATCCACAGATAAAAAAAATTTGTCAGGCCTTTTTTTATAAAAAAAATAATATTCACCTGCAAAATAAAATAATAAAAAAAGTTAATTAAAAATATTAAAAAAAAAACATCCGTCGTCAAAAATATCTCCGCAGTAAAAAAAATTCGACATCTGCAAAATAAAAAATCAATAAAAGAAAGTTAAAAAAGTGAAAGTGTTGTTTCAAAAAATAAAAATAAAAACTTTTCAAATTATTAAAATGTGACTTTGAATATTAAATGAAAAAAAAAACTGCCACTTTTATTAAAAAAAATAAAATTGCTTTTATTCTAAGGTGGGGTCCACATGGAGATGCTTATATAGTTAAATCAATAGTTTTTTTCAAACGCATGTAACTTTCACCCACGATGTCCATTTTTTGACTTCTTGTAGTCATTGGAAAGATGGTTCCCACCATTATGCAGTGGTACAGGTGTGGTTCTTTGATCTTTCCATTTTGACATGTTTTTGGGGGCTGGAAGTCAAATGTTCTCGTTTGCACAGTTTTGGTCATAAATTATGCATATGGAGTTGGATTTTTGATTTCGAAGAGGCGTTGGAGAGCATTTGCAATGTACTACATAGTGGTTCAGATTGTTTATCAGTTTGAGGAGCAAGATGAGTTTGGTACTTGTTTGATCGCTTGTAGGGGCCTAAGATTTGAGGTGTGATTATGTGAGCATCCAGATGAGTCAAGAGGAAAAACCTTGAGGGAGTACATGTTTTTATATGTTATTTATGATGATACAAAGTCTGATTATCAGTTTGGTGCTTCTTGGTACAATTTTACATGTGTTTTTCAGAGTTGGGACTTTGATGGTGATAGGTACACAAGTTGTTTTTAGTTTTGAGGACATGGTTGGACATGGTTTGAGACTTGGAGTCTTGTATAGGTGATAGTTGAGTGCAAATACAACGATGGATATGGTTATAGTGTCATGGGTATGCAAGTACATTTGATGCATTGGCATGATATGATCATGTATGTGGTGTTTGGTGGTGATATGCTTTGATGTTAGGAGATTGTACTTATCTTCTTGATGCTTATTTGGTTCCTTGACTACGATTACTCATTTGTGGACATGGTTGGAAAATTAGATTTATGGTTGATTTGGTGTTTGAGTCATTTGGTCTACATGGTTATCTTCTTTGATATCTCAGTTTGTAGTTTATTGATGTGATGATGAGTTTGCATGTTTCAGTGATTGAATCTACGAGTTATGTAGGTTATGGATTAGCTACCCATTCACTTGCAATGGGGTGACTCGGATGTGGATTGTCTATATCCACCAGGTTTGATTCATTGTTGTTGCAAATTTCATTAGTTGGCCTTGTCTGTGGTCATTTGTGTATTGGTATGTTGTTTCATGATTGAGAGGATAGATGATTAGACTACTTGATTAGTCAGGTGATGGGACTTATAGCATGTGGTTTGATCATGATGTCATGATAGCTTGGTACATTCATTGGTTATAAAATTTCAGTGGGAACTTTTGATAGTGATGATTTGGCAGTGTTGGATTGGTTTGTGATGTTTTGATGGTGGTTGTATGTATCTTCTTGGATTGGAGATCTTGGTTTACTTGTATGTTACTAACATTGCAATTGAGTGTGTGTAGACTTGGATGATCTTCATGGAGAGGATGGTTTTCATGATGCCATGTGTAGCTCATAGCACAGTTCAGTGGGAGTTGTTGGCAATGACGTGGATGCATCATTGGGTATGGTTATCTTCATGTGATTCAAGATATGGTTTCTTGGTTTAGAGTGAGTTTGTTATGATGCCATGGTACACTCTTGATTCTAGATTAGAGTTTGGCATATTACATGTTCTATTGATACTGGGATGTTTTCATTGGTGCATGTGATCTCCTAGGAGGAGATGGTTGGATCATGTTGAAATGATATGTTCCTGATTCTGCTGTTGGAGCTTTGACATTGATCATGTGTGGTTCTCTTTGTATTGAGTACATTGATCATTTGCTTGATTACTTCATGATGGTGATATGTTTCATTTGGAGTTTGGTATGGATTGATTGGCTATAGGTGCTCGTGGATACTTAAAGATTTAGGTGATGGTTGGAGTTCTCATGTGATTAGAGACATTTGCTTGAGATGGTTACTCTTTAGTGTTTTCAACAGGAAGAACAAGGAGCTTTCACCTAGATGTGGATGTGAGTTCATGATGGACCGATAGAGGAGATTGTTCTTGGAGTGATTCATGATGGCCTGGTTATCTTGGAGGAGCATTCTCATTCCCCACTCTTGGTCTACTCGACAACTTATTGTTTGAGAGGTATTTTCCCATTATATCTTTCATATGTGTTATGTTTTGTTCTTTGATTCTCATGGGATTGGGTTGATTCACGATGATTGATTATGGATGCCCATTTGAGGATTGGTTAGCATGAGTTTATATGCTTTATCTTTCATAGGTATGGATCTTGAGCTATGGATAGTTAGTTTTGGAGGATTCATTTTGAGGGATGTTATGGCATGGCTATCTCCTTGTGCATTTGAGTTTATGATATCATTTATTGATGAGGATTGTTAGGAGATGGTTTATGGGCTGATTTCTAGTATTGGGGATGGCTTCTTTGAGTTTGATCTTCTTGATTAGAGAGACTTACATCCATGTTGGCATTGTTACATTGATTCATATGTTGTACTTGATCTATGAGATTGGGTGTTATGGATGTTGTTGACACTTTTCATTTGTGGTTGTTAGGAGATCATACTTGACATAGCAATACACTTTTGAGGTGTTGGTAGGAGGAAATTATGGTTTGCAGGTTTCTCTCTTCATGGTTCCTTCCTAGATGTTCATGTTCATATATTTTGGGAGGATGGTGGAAACATATTGTGAGAGATTATGCAGCTATTTGGGTTGTATGTGTGGATCATTGCTATTGTTCTTGGTACTTCATGCTTTGATTTATTTATCACACCTTGATATAGTGATTATTGGTAGACTTGATATGCTTTGACATTACCTATGCAGTGGGAGTTCTTGGATATATATGTTCTTCATTGACAAGTTTTATATAGGGAGCTTGATTGTAGTTTACAGGTTGCATATGTTCTTGGCATGATTTTGTTGATGTATTGATACCTTAGAGGTATGGATGGTTGGATGTATTAGCATGTGTTGTGGATGCTATTTCTGATCATGTGGGTTTTTACAGTTGACAACAGCTTGTTAGAGGCTTTGTTATCACTTGGATTTGATGCTTGTGCTTGTGGATTGGTGTATCTTCACCTTGAAATGTTCCTTTTCTTCCATAGGTGGCATGTTAGAGGATGAGAGGATTTCTTGCTTGATATGGTGGTCACTTTGTTCTTATTGCAGGTGTCTTGATGGAGCATGAGAGCATGTTACAAATTCATGTGGTTACATATATGACTATGATGATGTATTTCATGTATCGATCCCTTATGCAATGTATACAACAAGTGGAAGAATGTTGGGATATGGTGTTGTACACCATTGCATAAATTTATTTATTATAATTTTGTAATTAAATAATTATTTAGTTGTGATGCACCTTGGTGGTGTGGATAATCACACTAGGTAATTATTTGGGGGCCACTTGATGTTGTATTGTAACATTGTATTATTATTTAATGTGTGTGAGACATGTGATAATAATTTAATATTGGGGAAATATTAAATAAAGTGATGTCTTAGTACCCAATATTAAATAAGGGGTTAGTGGTTTAGTAGTCACATGGTTTTGTGGTACATGGTTTTACCTTACCACTAGTTGTATTTTGTGCGAGCTTGTGTCTAGAAAAGCAAAAAAATGTGTAGTGGTTTAGGTTGGCTGAGCGGTTTGGTTGTCATTATTGAGTCTTCTTAAGGAATGCATCTGTGAAGCATGGCATGGGATGTTTGGATTCATGCTTGGACACATGGGAATGCATTGGAGGGCTTGATGCTTTAGAGGTATTCATTATAACTCTTGTATTGCTTTATTGTTGAATAATATGATTTAGTATGGATGCTTTTGGAGGCTGGGTTTTTCCCTCTTGCGGGTTTTCTCAGGGTATATCTTATGTTATCTTGTGGCTTGTTTATTTGATCTATGCATTTTGACAACTTGTATGCATGTTTATCTCTCATGGGTCATGTAGGAAATGGATTAAGATCATGGGTTAAATACAATATTTCCTAACAATGAACCACTACTCATGAAACATAGGTCAATGAGTTTGACTTGAAAAACTACATAGTTGAATCTTGATAGAAATATCATAATTTGACACATTGTGGAAAAAACCTCCTACTTATCAATTGATGAGCTTAAGGGAATATATAATTAATGGTTGATAAGGCATGCCACTTATTGAAGGTTTTGCAAATGGGGTTGTAAGCTAAGTGGGCTTAACCTTGGGAGAAACTCAATGGTTAATCACACTTGAGTTGGAGTAGTGCTAGGATGGATGACCTCTTGGGAAGGCTCAATGCTTCACCTTTGTGAGCATCACCTAGGTGCAATGAACTTGCTAAGTGGACCATTCATTATCATGAGAGATGGGTTCTTGTGAACCACCACTCATGAAACATGGGTCAATGAGTTTGACTTGAAAAACTACAAAGTTGAATCTTGATTTCAATATCATAATTTGAAGTGGAAACTACCTCCTACTTATCAATTGATGAGTTAAAGGGGCTCAATAATGAGTGGTTCATGTAGTGTCAAAAATTTCCACCCTTGATAATTTCACACTAGGTTTAGCTTCCCTATGTGTTTGGATCTTATTATGCATTTAATTTCCCATTTTACAAACATCTTCGGAAAATCAAACAAGGGAAACAAAAATAAGCATTTAATATTTTCTCCCAACACTTTGGGCCTTGAAAAGAATGGGTCTGGTCTAGGGTGCCCCATGCCCTAGACCACCTCTATTTGGCTCCAATTTGAATATGTTGATGTCGATATTTTATTATTTGAATTTCCAATTTCAATTGTTGGCTATCAGCATTTGATTTTCAAGAAATTAGAAGAATTACATGTAAATACAAAGTATTTTCATCATTTGAAATCCTAAGCACACCTAGTGAATCCTAGAATTTTATTAAGCAAATTAAGCATCCTAAAAGCAATCAAGACCAAAATTATCAACATTTGTTTCATGTCAATCATTCATCGTGTTTTTATTCAAGTTTGTTCATTTTTTTTTTCATTTGTTTTGTGAGTACTAATACTTACAGGACTTCAATAAAGCAATCAAATTCTCCTTGAAGGTGATGAGTACATGACTTCAGTCCATCAAGGAATTGCATATCTAAGTGGTGAATTGTAACATTAGTCAATTCATTACTTTTTTATTTAGCCTCTACCCAACTGAGGGTAAGCTCTCTTTCATACATCATCATTAGTCATTGTGGAGGTAGAAATACCAAAGTGAGGTTTGACTTAGGAAAGCCCCTATACGACACAACCCTTCCCCCTCTTTCATGTGTGAAGGTTTTCATATTTGAAGCAAAGTGGAGGAAGATTAAGGACTAATTGCGCATTCGTGCATTCAAACTCTTTAAGTTATCAAGATACAAAAACTAGATTTTCTCATCAATAGAAGAAGTTTTGATAGTGACCCCGGGAGAACAAGAGCTACAAACTAGGGAATTCGAGCCTATGTTTTTAGATCTTACAAAAGGAGGAAAATATAGGGCATATCATGCCCTATACTAGCTAATTTAGCATCAAATTTAGACCCCAAGTTCTTTTGTGTCTTCTCTCTTCCTTTCTAGATTCTATTTTTGTCTTGTTGCATCCAATTTCTTAGAAATCATAACAGACTGTTGCATTTTCATATTTTACATAGGAATATCAATTCACCTTCAAATTCAGTTAATTTAGAGTCAATCAATCATCAAACCATCCCACACAACCTAACAGTGGATTAAATCTTTGAACCATGATTCTGACTCTTCCATTGAGTTTTGTAGTCAAGTGGATTTTGAGATTATTTTTAATCCACCACAACACAAATTGGGACTAGTGTGATTTCAGACTTAGATCCATTTTCCCAATGAAACATTTTGGTGATCCTAACTATTTCTTACACTTGAGATCTTCTGAAATCTAAAACATATCATTTTAAAATATGAGTTTGATCTTAAGGTGTTTTCATTCATTATTCGTATATGCATATTCATCATAAAAAGTATTAAAAAAGTAAAAAATTGCATTAAATTTTGAATCCAAAAGACATCTAAGGTTAATTTTAGTTATTGCAAAAGTGGATCTAGTTCATACTTGTATTAGTAAATCTGCATTATGGCATATGAAATCTGAAAACAAATTTGAAAGTGTTCAAAATTGATCATTTAGGCATATGCATATAGTGAAAAAGTGGAAAAGTTCATTATTGTTATAAAAACATTGTAAGATTTCAATTTCCACATTTTTCAAGTTAGGATTATTCAATTTATGTACTTTATAATCTGAAAATTGTATTTTGGAACACATTTATTGCTTCAAAGTTCTGAAAGTTGTATGCATAATTGTATTTCACATAACAAAATCACAATTTTGCACATTTTTGGAAAATTATTTTCTTTCATACCTAAACATTCACACAATAGGATATCCAAACATTGTAGCACACATAAAAAATTTGAACCTATCAAAAGAACCTTGCTAGTCTAGGGTGCATCACACCCATGACCTACTAAATTGGTTTAGATTTGGACCACAAATTTATCTCTATGTTCCTTATGTGGCTCTACTTTTTTTCTTTCTACAAACTATTTGATTTACTGTGACTTTCATGTACCTTTTCATTCATAGTAGGCTTACCTAAGTGTTTTTAATCTCATATGAGCTTCAAGACCTAGTTTCCTATTGCTAATACCTCTATGAGACGTAGCTTCAAACATATGGCATCCTGCATTATAACCACATTCGTTGTGGAGCCTAAGTCCCATAACTCTTTCACACAAGGTATGGCTTCAACCCAATCCATTTTGGATTCCATTACTAACCACACATTACCTATGACTTCCTCACAATCCAACATTCATGTGGACTTGGAGGTTGTTATTTCCCATATTGTCAAAGAGAAACTAAAATAATTAGACAAGGATTTAGAAGGTCTTCAATATTATCTATTTACTAAACCTTTAGATGGAGAGACAATGCCAATTGTGGACAACCTTAGGAAGTTGATAAATTATGCTCAAGGAATAAAAGTGTTGTGTAGTCTATCTCACATAGTGGATGCTAACATCCCTACGACAACTAGTTGCGCTCAAGAATTTAGAAATTCTCAAAACCAAGGAGGAAAACAAGTCTCCTCTCTCATAACTATGCCTTATATTCCCACATTCACACCTCCAACCATAGTATCAACCATACAATACACCAATGGTCTAAATCAAAGCTTAGGGATTCCTAATGCGAGTCCTTATAGTTTTGTCACCTCACCCATAACACCACCATGTTTGTCACCCCTCCTAAACATGTAACATAGTAACCCATTGGTCACTCACTCTAGTTCACCATATTAAAAAAACTCTCAAAACATGTCACCTAATGATCCAGTCATAAATCAACTTTTACAAAATGTGACATCACTTCAACAACAAATTTTAACATTAAATCATAATCAAAATGGTAAACCTCCACAATACGTCACATGAAATCCTTTATCATTTGTCATCCTTAAAACACCCATACCTCCAAACATTAAAATCCCAAGATTTGAAAAGAATAATGGTAAGGGAGATCATAACAACCATGTGTTAGCTTTTACCATGTTATGTAGTGATTTCATTTTTGAAGATGTAATCTTAGCAAAAATATTTCCTAGAACATTGAAAGACATGGACTTAGAATAGTTTTGCTCATTTCCAAACAACTCAATAACATCTTTCAGACAACTTGTTAGTGCATTTATTGAACATTTTCAAGAAAACATTTATCCTCAAGCGATGTTAACAGAATTAGTGCATTGTAAACAAGGACCTAAGAAAAATATAATAGACTTCATAAGACAATACCAATCACTCTATCACAATTTTCCTTTAGTTTTCCAGATGTTGACATCCAAAGAGTGTTTACATGAAGCTTGCAACCTAGTATTCGAGACAAGATTTTGATGATGAAGTATCCATCCGTTACACACTTATGTATGACCCTTTGTGATTATTAGGTTTTGGTTAGTTAGTTTGAAGGAACACCTTCATAAAATCCTACTGGAAATTCTAAATCCATGCCTCAAAACAATTACCCATCATTCAAAAAAAAAAAAAAAACTTCATAAAGATAAACACTCCTCAAATCATAATAACATTGACATGCATGTCACTGCTACAAGTAACACTCATTATCAATTTAGACCAAGAGATAGGAAATTCTCATAATTGTTTGATTCTCTTTATGTAATAATGTTGTAGTTGTTAAGTAAAAATATGATTCAACTACCTATGATTAGGCCTACTAACACAAGTAAACCTTTCCTGCCAAATTTTAATGCAAAATCATTTTTTCAGTATCATGGGACACCTAGACACTATACAAAACGATGTGTCTTAAGCACCGAGTGCAAGATCTCATTGATTCTAGTCAAATCCAGTTGGCTGACATTAATGATAAAGGAAATAAATCAATCTTGACGCCTAATCAAAACTTGTAATTATTCACCAAACCATTACCAAATCACTCATCAAACTTTGTGCAATGTAGTAATCATGATGATGATGTTTCCAACATGGTAAACACAATAAAAGGTCAATATTCTAAGGACCAAACCATTTTGTTTCCTAATATTGCTTTCACACATCTTGATGCATCTATAAAAGTACCTAATGGTCCTCTCTATATCACCAACCAAATTAGAGATAAACCAACAAGGGTAATAATCATTGATCCAGTGTGTTTAGAGAATGTGATCACCAAAGAATTCCTATTTGTGCATGAACTCTATACAAAAGATAATTATGAATAATCAAAAGCATGGTAAAAATTTACGATGGTTATGTTTTTCCTACAATAGGTTCGATCACTCTTTGTATAAAAGTTGGACCTACACTATTGGATGTTTCATTCACTATCATCTCGATGTCAGACCAATTTCATTTGAAGTTAGGATATCCATGGATACACTCACTGAAGTGGTCCTATCAGTTATCCATGAGTGCATAAGGTTCCCATTTGAAGATGAAATCCATACAATTTATCATAGTGGGTTTAAACCTTTGGCTTCTCGTAGAAATTTTTTATTAGATTATTTTTGGGCTCAACTTGTTGAACCCATTCAACCCTGTGATGATCACTTTTTTTCATACCGTATCAAAATTTTAAATCTAAGTGCATAGCTGAGTTGTCTCTTAGTAATATCTCACCCGAGGTTTGTCAACCTATTGTGACTTTAATGGATGTTTCTCCTACCCCAAAGGTAGTGGAGGAATCAAAGTCTAAACTGGGTATCTTCCCTCGACCACTTGGCATATATGTTTCGGCTACACCTTTGTCATCTTATAAAAGACCAAGGGATAATCATTTAATAAAATTTATACCTTCAAAATAAAAAATTTATATAGCTAAGAACAAAATTATTTCCCTACCCATGTTGGCCTCTTTTGTTCCTCCTCCAAAGGAAGAAAAGAGACCTATGTTGAGAAATACCTTGATTAATCCTTCGAAAGTTGAAACTTGTGCAAGAAGAAACAAAAGTGCAAAGGAGTGTAAACTTAGACGTCGTGTCTTAGATCTCCAACTCACTGAGAAGAGTGAAACCTTACTTAATGAAAAAATTCCCATCCAAACCAACTCTAATGAAATACCTCCCATCCATCCATCCTCATCCTCACCTAACTCCACTCCTCCACCCTCGCCAAACCTTACAATCAAACCTTACATATTACAACCTAAGAAAATAATTAAAGAAGAATATGAATGATGTTACTCATGATCATATTACTCATAAACAATATATTATGATAAATTTGGATAGTGAAGAAGAAGAAAAACAAGAAAAACAAAAAGAAGATTATAATGAGCTAGCTCTATATTTTTGAAATCAATAAACTTGAATGGGGACAACCATGATGATCCTCCTATTTAGAGTGATCCACCATGTGTTGAACCTAGTGATACACCTTGTACAACACTTGTTGTAGTTCCTTTAGCATATTGTTTATCTTCCATTTTTGATGAGCAAGATTGGGATGCAAACAATTTTCTTTAGATCAACTTGCATGTGTGATACCATTTACATGATTTTTATATGTGTCTATGTGCATGTGATGTGATCTCCCATGATGTGCTACTTGGTGTGTCTTTGTGTTTGTTATTTTTCTTTGGGTGACCCTTGTTGTTCTTGTTGGCATAAGGATACAAAGGAAATGAATCTATTGTGACATTCATCTATTTGTATCTCCATTCTTCTTTTTGTCATAAAAATTGTTGTTGTCTTGTGTTTTCCTTTTGGGGACAATGCAAGGCATTGAGGAATTTAGATCTCTTCCATAAGTATTTGGGGAATGATGTTGATTTCGAGTATAATCATATTACATATTATCTATGGTCTATACCGACCTCAAATCTTGGATCCCTTATGTGACATATTTTATCTTGTTTTGTAGCTTTGTCTTGGGGGAAATTTCTTGTCATGAGTTGGTCTTATTGGGAACATATCATTGGCATAAGTTTTTCAATAAGCTCTCATGGCCTTGTCATATTGCATCAATTTTTTTACTCTACCTTTGAGGAAATTTCCCATGGCTGGTGTTAACAATTACTTTAAGGTGGGGGCATGCATTCCATTATGTGCTTCACTTTGTTCACACATGTTGGACTTGTTGATGCATTGGCTTTCATTTTGATAATTTTGTGGAAAGCCTTATCAAATTTATTGGGACTATAAATCTTGGTATGGTTGGCATGGGAGATCACACCTACTAAAAACTAGTCCTCACTAGCACTTGTATGTTTCTCATTTACTACTTTCAAAAAGCTCACCTAGTGAATTTATCAGACTTCATAGCCTATGGTGATTTGGTTCATGGTTCACCTAATAAATATTAGAATTTGTTAGCCTGTGACTCATGAATTCTTTTGGTATGGGTATTAATAGGATTTATATAGAGCTTTCTAGGCTGTAATTGTCATACCCCCTTCACATGTTTGCATTGTGTTTGCAATATGTTTGTGTTTTTTTTCTCGTTGTATTTTGTTTCATGTCATGTTATGTTATGGTTTATTCCTTTGTTGTGTATGCTATGTGTTTTTCATGCTATGTTACATCTCATTCATGTGTGTTCCTTTGTACTCATATTGTCTTGCCATAGGATCTTGAGTTTGGGGGCTAGCACATCCTCTAGATTCAACATCTTCCTATCTCTTCAATATTTGGACAATTGAACTCCTCTTATCTTATATGTACTTTAGTGTAAGTTTGAGCATAAGTTCATACTCTCACTAAAGTGGGGCTAAATGTAGCATCAAAAATTGTCACCCTTGATAATATCACACTGGGTTTAGCTCCTCCTATGTGATTGGACCTAATTATGCATTTAATTTCCCATTTTTCAAACATCTTCCAAAAATTAAACAAGGGAAACAAAAATAAGCATTTAATATTTTCAACAAAACTTTGGGCCCTAAAAAAATGGGTCTATTCTAGGGAACCCCACTCCCTAAATCATCTATTTTTGGCTCCAATTTGAATATGTTGGTGTCGGTATTTTATTACTTGAATTTCCAAATTTAGTTGTCAGCTATCGATATTTGATTTTTGGGAATTTAGAAGAATTGCATATAAATACAATTTTTTTTTTCATCATTTGAAATCCTACGCACACCTAATGAATCCATGAATTTTTTATTAAGCAAATTGATCATCCTAAAAGAAATCAAAAGTAGTCAAGAGAAGAATTATCAATATTTTAGCAACATTTATTTCATGTCAAGAATCATGTCAATGATTCATTTTTTTTATGTAAGTTTTTTCATGTTTTGTGAGTACTAACACTTGCAAGACTTCAATCAAGCAATCAAATTCTCCTTGAAGGTGATGAATACATGAATTCAATCCATCAAGGAATTGTAGATCTAAGTGGTGAGTTGTAGCATTAGTCAATTCATTACTTGTTTATTTAGCCTCTGCCTAACCGAGGGTAGGCTCTCTTTCATACATCATCATTAGCCATTGTGGAGGTAGAAACACCAAAGTGGGGTTTGACTTAGGCAAGCCACTATACGACACAACCCTCCCCTCTCTTGCATGTGTGTTGGTTTTTAGATTTGAAGTAAAGTGGAGGAAGATTAAGGACTAATTTCTCATTCATGCATTCAAACCCACAAGTTGTCAAGACATGGAAACTGAACTTTCTCATCAATAGGTGAAGTTCTAATAGTGACCCCAGGAGAATAGGAGCTACAGACCAAGGAACCCATGCCTATGCTTTTAAATCTTATAAACAAGTAGGAAAGTTTAGAGCACATCACACCCTAGACCAGATAATTCAACATTAAATTTACACGACAGGTTCCTTCGTGTCTGATCTCTACCTTTTTGTATTATGTTTTTGTCTTGTTGCATTCAATTTATTAGAAATCATAACAGACTATTGCATTTTCATAGTTTATATAAGAACATCATTGCACCTTCAAATTTAGTTAATTTAGAATCAATCAATTATCAAACAATCCCACACAACCTAATAGTGGATTAAAACCTTGATCCATCATTCTAACTCTTCCATTGAGGTTTATATTCAAGTGGATTTTGAGATCATTTTTAATCCACCATAACACAAATTAGGACAAGTGTGACTTAGGACTTAGATCCATTTTCCCAATCAAACATTTCATAAGGCACAACACTTGTTGAATGTTTTACAAATGGGGTTGCAAGCTAAGTGGGCTTAACCTTGGGGAAAACTCCATGGTTAAGCATACTTGAATTGGAGTATTATTGTGATGGGTGACCTCTCAGAAGGCCCAATGCTTCACCTCTATGATCAACACTTAGATGCAATGAGTGCTAAGTGGACCATTCATTATCATGAGAGATGGGTTCTTGTGAACCACTACTCATGAAAAATGGGTTAATGAGTTTGACTAAAAAAACTACATGGTTGAATCCTAATAGCAATATCATAATTTGACACATTGTGGAAAATACCTCTTACTTATGAATTGATGAGCTAAAGGGGCTATATAATAAATGGTTCATAAGGCACAACACTTGCAGAAGGTTTTGTAAATGGGGTTACAAGCTAAGTGGGCTTAATCTTGGGGAAAACTCCATGGTTAAGTGTGCTTGAGTTAGAGTAGTATTGCGATGGGTGACCTCCCAAGAAGTCCCAATGCTTCACCTCTATGAGAATCACCTAGATGCAATAAGTGTTAAGTGGACCGTTCATTATCATGAGAGATGGGTTCTTGTGAACCACCACTCATTAAACATGGATCAATGAGTTTGACTCAAAAAACTATATGGTTGAATCCTGATAGCAATATCATAATTCGACACACTATGGAAAATACCTCTTACTTATCAATTGATGAGCCAAAGGGTCTCTATAATGAATGGTTAATAAGACACAACACTTATTGAAGGTTTTCCAAATGGGGTTGCAATCTAAGTGGGATAAACCTTGGGGAAAACTCCATGGTTAAGCACACTTGAGTTGGAGTAGTACTGGTATGGGTGACCTCTTGGGAAGGCCCAATGCTTCACCTTTGTGAGCATCACCTAGATGAAATGAGTGCTAAGTGGACCATTAATTATAATGAGAGATGGGTTCTTGTGAACCACTACTCATGAAACATGGATCAATGATTTTGACTTGAAAAAATACACGTTGAATCTTGATAGCAATATAATTGGCATGAAAATATTTTTTGTGGTATCAATCACATTGATGCATTAAGAAGGGACATTCATTTAGTGGAATATAATACCAAGTCTAAGAGAAGAGAAATGGATTTTGAGTCACTTTCTATGGTTGGAAAAGCATCTACTTATCAATCACCCCCAAGGGTTGCAAGGGAAAAAAATTAAAAAAACTTTTGAGCTTCAAGAAAACCAAGTTGTGAGGAAGTAAAATCAACCCAAAAATCAATCTAGAATTAGCCACCAATTAAAGGAAGAACCTGCTATCACAAAAAAAAATCAATGGTTGGTCATTTACATCTTAATATTGTTGAGAAAATGAAAAGGGATAACTTCACTATGACTATGTGAGAGGCATTGTCAATTCCAACACACAGAGATTTGCTTCAAGAAGCATTGAATAATATCACTCAGTCAACCAATGTTGCTTGTCTATTGTTTTTGGTTTTTTGTTGTTGTTGTTTTGTTGGCCTGTGTGCCCTTATGTTGTTTTTTATGTTTAAGTTATTGATGTATTGAACTTTAAGGATCAAAGCCCTTTCCTTGCTAATCTAATTAAAAAAAAGGTACAATCATTGTCCCTATCAGTTTATGTTTTCCAAAGGAAGAAAATGTCAAAAAAATTATTAATCCACCTCCTTTCTACCTCTCCTTAAACATTGGTAAACATATTGTACACAATTATATGATTGATTCAAGAAATAGTGATTCTATTATGCCTAAGAAGGTTGTTGATTTGTTAGTCCTGGCTTATACTCCAATTGAAAAGGGAGATTTCTAGTTAGATGGGACTACTATTAAGATAGTAGGGGTTATCAAATATCTAAATCTTACCCTTCATGCATGCCCAAACCTTTCTATGCCTCAATATATTTTGGCCATTAACCTTCATCCCTACTTTGATATATGCCTTGCTAGAGATTTTACATCCAAGATAAGGGGATATATATCTTCATATTGGTCTCATATGTTTTTTAAGACCAACTATGGTACAAAAGTAACCATAAAGGTTATACCTATCTCGAAAAACCATATCAATACATATACTCCCAATCATATTGTGTGTGTGAAATGTGGGAGAGTTAGTAAATCAACACAAACATCAATGAGACGTATTATATTAGAGATTTAATCAATAAAACTGAATCAAATTGAAACAAGATTAAATTCCTAAAAATGTTCCATTGTTCTCTATTCTCAAGGATTTATTAAACCATATTGGCTCTCAGATTTTGTATATGCACTATGGTTGTTAAAATGACAACTTGAGAAACAAGATGCTATTCAAAATGTAAGAAATCTAAGTGATGAAAGCCATGATGCTATGATAATGGTGATATTTTGACAAATGGATAATGTGTGAGATTATATGATACTAATGTTGTGATAAGAAGCTAAAATGATTCTGCATGTGCTCAAATGATTAGTGATATGATGATTTAAAATACAACTATAAAGAAAAACATGATTCTAAGTTAACATGATGCTACAATGCAAGCTTGTTAAAATGCTAAACAATGCTAACTATAAGACTCCAAATGCTCCAATGCTTCAAAGACATTCCTACATAATAACTCTACTCAAATGTGGGATGCAAAATACAATGGAAAAGGGTTGTATTTATAGGCTTTTCCAAGCATCTTGTGATGTGGCAACGATCGATGGTCCAGATTCAAACAAGAGGGATGAACGGTGGAGATGAAGAGAATCAAGGTGTCCCCTTGACCAAAGACAACATGCCAAATGGATGGAGGAATCTCTTGACCAAAGATAACATGCCAAATGGATGGAAGACTAAAGTGTGTGAGGAATAAGCCATGCGTTTGAAAATAATTCTAATTATTTAATTTCATGTGACCTTGGTGAGGTGGCATGAAAAGTTGTACACATGTGCTTGAATTCCAAATTTGGGATTAGTGAGAATTAATTAAATAAAACAAACTTTAGAAATTCATTTATTTAATTAAATTAGAGGAATGTGATTTTAAATTTTGGAGAATTTAGAAGATATGAACTATATAAATAAATTGAGAATTTATTTATAAGTAGATGAAATATTAAATAAATAACTAGTATTTAATTAATTAAATGTCTTGACCGATTTTAGGTGTATACATTGTGCCCCTCTTTGAAGTAATGTGTTTACACGTTGCTTCAAAGAAAAATTTGTTGCTGATACCGAGATTTTTTTTTTCGATGCCTCAGATGTTGATTTTCAGGTGATGATGGATATATGCCCCCTCAGGAGATAAATCGGCGAATTTTTGAATTTTTAGGATTTTTTGAAATTTTTGAAATTTTTGATGATGATTTCAAAATTTTGTGATTCAAAAACGATCTATCTCCCGAAAAATGATGTATAAGTCACTAGGTGATGAAATGATTAATTGATGCCTTATGTTGCCTCCTTGTGTTTGATGTTTAATGATCGCGTTCAACCGATTGATTTGATGATGTTGATATGATAGTTGATGATTGACCTCATGATAGGTGAGGGTCAATGATAGGATGATGATGATTGACCTCATGATAGGTGAGAGTCAATGATAGGATGCTGATGATTATTCTCATGATAGGTGAGGATCAATGATAGATTGATTATTGACCTCATGATAGGCGAGGATCAATGATAGATTGATGATTGACCTCATGATAGGCAAGGATCAATGATAGATGCTCATGAGATTTGATCGAAATTGCATTAGAGTTGATAAGGTTGGTAGATTGATTGATTGATAAGATTGCTAATTTGTGATATGTTATGATCATAGGAGGATTTTCGCATCTGGTGCAAGCGGATTCAGATTTGATTGGGTGATGTGTTTTGAATTCTCTGATTGATTGATATGCCCTAGTATAGGATTGATTAATGTACTGAGACTTGATGATGTACTGAGACCTAATGTATACACTGATTTAGTTGAGACATTATGATTTCTGCCATTTTTTGATGATGTATCTCTTTATATCTTTGGATATCCTTGTACATTTGACATCATTTTGAGTTATATATGACATGTGTCGATGATGATGATTGATCTATGTGCCTATGATGTTTATATGATGATGATCATGATGATTATGAGGGATGCATTTGATTTCTATTTTATGATGCTATGTGATGTTCTATATGATGATGCTATGATATGTTATGGATGCAAATGATGATGCAACTAATGTGTTATGATTCTATGATGCTTTATGAATGATGTCTATATGATGATGATCATGATGATTATGATGGATGCACTTAATTCCTATTATATATGCTATGTGATGTTCTATATGATGTATAGGATGGATCCTGTTATGCCAATGAAATGTGATGCATTATATGTTTTTGTTCTTTTCTAATGCAAATAAATAATGTAATGAATGGATGAATGGAATGATCGTATGATGGTGCATAGTTCTATGTTTTTATGATGTTTATGTGATGATGATCATGATGATTATGATGATTATGTAATAATGAGACGATGTATGCAATGATGATATGATAATTTATGATTGATGATTCTATATGCTTAATGGATGATGTTTTATGCTATGTGAGATGGATTTTATTATGAAAATGATGTATGATGTTTATGCGACGATCTAGTTATTCCTTTGTCATTCTTGGATTTGAGTAATAACAAATTCATCTTCACTACTGGTTTTAGATGTTCATAACAATGGCATTGTATCTTCACTATTCAGTCATGTTTCTCAACAATTTTTTCTTCTTGGAAATCTTAATCTGCTGGATATGTCTTTCAATCATCTTATATGAATCCAAGATCCATTTTATTAAAGGAATAAATGATTTCAATGATGCATCAAGTTCAATTATAGATGCACCAAGTTCAATTATTCCCCTATTAAAATAGAGATGTTTTTGTTCTTACTTTGCTGGATATGTCTTTCAATCTTCTTAATGGACCAATTTCTTAATCCATTAATAATTGATGAAATGATTTGGATCATGCAAGTGAGATGCAATGCACTTCTTTTTGTGTTTTTTTATGCAAATATTATGATGTGATGCATGGATGGATGAATGATGTGATAATGTTTTCTAATGTATGCAAATGATGATGCAATTGATGTGAAACTATATGAGAATGATGTGTTTTGGGTAATGTCAAATGTACTCAATCCATTAATGTGAGAGATGGCATCAGTGTGAAATTGTTTCAGCCTTGGAAATCCCATAACTATAGATGGAAAACTGACATGGATGCAATCTACCTTAACCATGCAGATCTAACATGCAAAGGTTGTCATTTTAGCAGCTGATTTTTCATGCTTTTTATCATCATTGAGCCTTTAAAATGTTGAAAGTGAGTACAAGCATCGATGGCATGATGTAGACCATGATGACTTGAGTACTAATTCCATGGTTTTTTATGTTGCAAGTTAACACAAGCATATAAGTATAATTAAACCAAGATGCCCTGAGTATTGCTTGCGTAAACAAACAAGAGTTAACCATTTTCCTATGAAAAATCATAATGTCATTAGTGATACTTTGTAGAGTACATCCTGCGATAATTTGCACAGTAATAATGATTAACTCATAGACAACAAACAAAGAAAAATCATACTTCTTCCTAGATCCTCTAATACAATACATCCTCGAGGTGCTCCAGAGATATGATAAAAAATATCAAAGTTCAACAATTGAACCTTTATGTTAGACATGATAAACCCATGATTCAAAAGGAACATCATCCGTTTTAAGTTTGCTTTTGGTTTGATTGATTTAGCTTTTTGATTTTTATGGTTGATGTGTTTTTGATGGTGATTGATGTTCAATTTTGAGTTGCACTATGATCATATTTTTTGTGTTTGTCCTACTGTTGTTCATTTGTTGGTTCAAGCTCAAAGTTTATTTGCCCCCAGTGGGTTCAGGATTTTTTCCCTAGTCTACGATGAGACACAACCACGATGCCAGGATATGTACCTGAAGCTTTCCAAGGACAGGCAGATTGATGGTGAAAGCGAATGGTCGACATTCTCAAATAGATGGAAAATCTAACCTATCACAAATAGCGCTTGTTGCCAGGTTTTCACTACTTGTTTTTATTGCACTTTTTTTGATTTTTTTTGATTTTTTATTTTTGATCTTTTTTTTTTTTGGTTTTTCGAAGGACATTTAAGATGGAATGAGATGACCAATTTTTTCCCTAATCTCGTCAAGAACAAAGGAAGAAGATGAGACATGGATTTTGATAAGCTAGAAGATATGGAATGGAAGAAAATGTGAGGATAAGAACAATGAATGGGATGATCAAGATCAACTAGATAAGATATAGACACAAGGCCCAAGTACTTTTCCCCTATTCCTCATCAAGACCAAGGAAAGGAAGAAAATATATATTTAGAAATAATGATGGAATATGGATAAGGCAAAGGATATGATACGAAAGGTATGAATAAAGTGTATAGGATTAGATATATGATGTTCAAGAAGATCCTTAACCTTGTCGAGATCAAAGGTAGGAAATGTGGAAGATAATATATGCATGATATGAAGATGGAAGAAGGACTTAAGCATCAAGTTTCACAACCAAATATCCGTCTAATAAACCATGGTAAATGAGGGTTAGACTCATAAATGTTGGCGGATTTAGGGTATGATGGGATAATGGATAGGAGGTTGAAAGGTTTGTTGATGGATAGATGGAAAGGATGGCAAGATCAAAATTGGAACACACCTTGAAGGGTGGTGGAGTGATGGAGGAAAAATGGATTTGGAAGATGAGATGTTTTCAGATGGAAGATTGGAGGAAGCTTTTGGATTAGCAAATTTGGATGCCAAATTGGATTTTAATTCTTCTATGAGACTTTTTGGAATCCACATGACTTTTGAGTTTGATATTTGCTTTGTGGCCTTTGAGATTTTTCTTTTTGCTTTATGGACCTTTGTGGTTTTAGGAATTTTTCCTTTTGCTTTGATGGGCCTTTGTGGCCTTTTGAAATTTCTTTTTAATTTATGGACCTTTGTGGTCTTGGAAATTTTTCTTTTTGCTTTGATGGGCCTTTGTGTACTTTTTGATTTTGAATCTAATTTTCTTTTATTTTTGCATGTCTCTTTGAGGAGACGTGTTGATACTTTGATACATGTGGATTTTGATATGGAATATTTTGACATTTGACACCCAAATTGCTTCCAAGAGCAATGGGAGGGGTGGATTGAGATGAATGGTATGGAGGTATTATGGATGAGTGAGTGTAGGTAGAATTTTGAAAGGGCATCAAGGATGTATTCCTTTGTTGTTCTTGAGGAATAGGATATGGACCTAGGATAGATGGAAGGTTTGATGAAATAGGATGAGGAGCTAGGATAGATGGAAGGTTTGGTGGATTAGGATGAGGACCTAAGATAGATGGTAGGTTTGATGGACTAGGACACTTAGGTGTATAACCAAGGCCATGGTAATATGGGTTTTCTTGAGCAAGAAGGGGTTCTAGGATACCTTGTTCATGAAGGCCTAATCCTTTTCCTTTGTAGTTCATACTTTGACACATTTGTTTACCAATGGGATATGTATTGTTTGTGAAACAAGATGCAAGTCCATTTTGGGGAGGATATGATATGGATGAAAGGATAGGTGTTGGAAGTAAACCAAAGCAAATAAAGGTGGAGGATCCCAATTTGTAGGTGTGTGGCTCATGGATAGCTTGACTAGGTGTGATAGGATCTTGGCATGGGGATGATGGGGTACTTTGATCTTGACTTGGAAAAGGAGTACGAGGTGTATAAGATGGAGTAGCTTGCTCTTTACTAGGTACAAAATCATCGTGAAGTGGTATGAAAGGAATATCTTGATCTTGAGAAGGATGAAAATCCTCATGGAATGAAAGGGTATCCTTGCATGGAAGCATATCTTGATCTTCATGAGGAAGGGAATCATGAGATTTTTTAGAAAGTATATTATGATCATCAGATGGTAGGACATCATTAGATAGGATGGAAGAATTATCATGCTCTTGGGATGCAATGAAATCTTGAGATGGTATGGATTCATCAAATGGAGTGGAAGGAGGACTTGGAAGGATACTTTTCTCTTGAGATGGAAGGGAATCCTTGTGGATGAAAAGTGAAAGGAGGGGATCATCATTAAATTCTTGAGAGATGGGGTCTTGGTCAAATATTGGAATAACTTGTGGAGTTTTGGTATCATTGGATGGAGTGGAAAGAATGCTTTGATCTTGAGGTGTAGAGGAGTCTATGTTATCATGTTTTGGACTAGGAGATTGACACAAATCATTAGATGCAAAAGGTATGATAGATGAAGGTGGTTGGATGGAATCGTTAACTTGGGTGAAAGAATCCTGAGATTTATTTTGGCTTGTGAGAAATGAAGATAGATGCATGACATGGTAAAATTGTTCAATATCCTTTGTGTTTGAAGACTCTGATTTGGGTTTCTCATTTAACTTTTTCAAGAATTCAAAGAAATTGAACTTGGATGATGTAGTTGTTGGTGGAGAAGGTGTCATGTCTGTATTTCTATGAGATGGATAAGAATAGATGTCTGAAAAAAAATATATTTCTATGGTTGTTTCCCTTTGCATATCCTAGATTTGTTGTTGAAGGTTTTTCATTTGATGAGCTAAAGCATTCAATTGATCCTCGTCTATTTCAGGTTGATGAAATATGTGAAGGGGGTATTCTTTAGTCTCAACCATAATGGTTTGATTTTCTGGTTCAAACAGACAAACAAATGGTGAATTTAACTCTCTGGTTTGATGTTAACTAGATGCTCTATAAAATAGCTTGAATGAGTTATAGGATTGGTTGAATGTGCTATAGAATAGATCAAATGCACTAAAGTATTGGGTGGATGCACTGCAGTAGTAGGTGAATGTGTTGTAAAAATAAAATGGATGTGCTAGAAAATATAGTGGATGTGTTATAACAATGTATGGATGCACTAGAGAATGGTGTAAACACACCAGAACAAGTAGTGGATGTGTTGAAATGGGAAAATGTCATAGTTTCTTGCAAGTTTGTTTGATTTTTTCAATTTTCCAGTTAGAGAATTGGTTGTTTCAAAGGATGTTTTCTGAATCAAGGTTTTCACTTCTAGTGTGTGATGTTTTGTTTGATTTTTTTTGAAAAAAACATTGGTAAAACACATCAAACATGTACAACTTAAGGCTATGTAGGACAATATTTACTGGATTCCCACTTGGATTTTACTCCAGCTGCGCCTACTTTTAGCGGATGATTAGAATCTTGACCCCACTCGCTCCCCTCCACAACACTCACTTCTACGGGGCAACCAAGATTCAATACCCATGAATCTCCCATGGCATATTTCTCATCTCTACTAAAAGCCACAAAAATGTGGGATGAATTCAAAGGTTAGACCTTCTACGCCAGTAAATAGAATAAGGATTTTGGTCTTCTAAACAAGAGGTTCTAGTATAGGAATTTCGTTCGTGAGGGATCATCCATACGGTAAGAGACCATTGCTACCCTTCTTGTCAGAACAATCCTCATGATACTTGAACTTTCCTCAAGTACCGACATTTATATCCTAGTTGGAAGTCGCTTGGATTTAGCATGTTACCGGTTGGGTCGTTCCCTTGGGTGATTAATTTTTCCCACAAGGAAGGCCCTCTATGGATAAAATAAAATAAAAACGAATGGGTCTGGCTTTTTGGTCACCCAGTTAAGGGGAGAGCATATGCCTACCATTCATCAAATAGAGAAAACATGGTGTTCTTTAACCTTTTAATTAAGGTAGATGCCTATCTTAATCAAAAGAAAGCATTCAGATAACTCCAACCCCTACATACATTATCAATAGTTGCATAAGTTTGTCTTTGACCAACGTATTTAGTATGATGGATATCAAATGCTTTTTCTTTCACTTCAATGCTTCATGCTCCTCTTAAAACCTACAATAAATGCTCAAAATATTAGATGAGATCAAGAAATAAGAAGACATGAGGGTCAAATGAATGATTAAGCATAAAAACCCTAAAACTTAGACCAAGTTACAATGTGATTTGACTTTAGATGTAAATTTGAAAATTGTAACTCCACAAAAATTGAGAAACATCTACACCATTTCATATCTTATGAAATTCTACCCCATTAAAAAAAAAGCTTCGAGAAAGGACCTCCGTATGACCAAGGTACAACCATTTTAAGATTTAATATAAAAGCGCTAAAACAGTGACCCAATGCGCTAAAAGATTATTCATATGCACTAAAATAAGTATCCAATGTATGCGCTACAAGATCATTTGAATGCGCTAAAACAAGTGTCGGATGTGCCAAAAGAAGGCTCTGGATGCATCAAAAGAAGCTCTGGATGTGCCAGAACAGTGCCTAGATGCGCTATAACAGTGATTGGATGCACTAAAAAACTTTTCAAATGCACCAAAAGAACTCATGGTCGCGCTAAAATGTCATGTCCAGCCTATTTACAAAAACGTTTCCAAAAAATTGTTAAAAATGAGATTGTGCCCCACGGTGGGCACCAATTTATGTGTGTGAAATGTGGGAGAGTTAGTAAATCAACACAAACATCAATGAAACATATTATATTAGAGATTTAATCAATAAAACTGAATCAAATTGAAACAAGATTAAATTCCTAAAAACGTTCCATTGTTCTCTATTCTCAAGGATTTATTAAACCATATTGGCTCTCATATTTTGTATATGTACTATGGTTGTTAAAATGACAACTTGAGAAACAAGATGCTATTCAAAATGTAAAAAATCTAAGTAATGAAAGCCATGATACTATGATAATGGTGATATTTTGACAAATGGATAATGTGTGAGATTATATGATACTAATGTTGTGATAAGAAGCTAAAATGATTCTGCATATGCTCAAATGGTTAGTGATATGATGATTTAAAATGCAACTATAAAGCAAAACATGATATAAAATGCAACTATAAAGCAAAACATGATTCTAAGTTAACATAATGCTACAGTGCAAGCTTGTTAAAATGCTAAACAATGCTAACTATAAGACTCCAAATGCTCCAATGCTTCAAAGATATTCCTACATAATAAATCTACTCAAATGTGGGATGCAAAATACAATGGCAAAGGGTTGTATTTATAGGCTTTTCCAAGCATCTTGTGATGTGGCAACGATCGATGGTCCAAATTCGAACAAGAGGGATGAACGATGGAGATGAAGAGAATCAAGAAGGTGTCCCCTTGACCAAAGACAACATGCCAAATGGATGGAGGAATCTCTTGACCAAAGATAACATGCCAAATGGATGGAAGACTAAAGTGTGTGAGGAATAAGCCATGTGTTTGAAGATAATTCTAATTAAAAATTCTAATTATTTCATTTCACATGACCTTGGTGAGGTGGCATGAAAATTTGTAGACATGTGCTTGAATTCCAAATTTGGGATTAATGAGAATTAATTAAATAAAACAAACTTTAGAAATTCGTTTATTTAATTAAATTAGAGGAATGTGATTTTATATTTGGAGAATTTAGAAGATATGAACTATATAAATAAATTGAAAATTTATTTATAAGTAGATGAAATATTAATTAAATAACTAGTATTTAATTAATTAAATGTCTTGACCGATTTTAGGTGTATACACATATTAATATGAATTATACCATACAAAACCTTAGGTTACCACATCTCTAGAATAAATACCAAATATTCTTCTTGATAAATGAGTAAACAATTTTTCATTTTGACCCATATAATGATGTGGAAGAAACAAGGGAACCTATTACATTTTTGAAGAGAATTCTCATTCCTAATCTTATGAAGCCTCAAATAGATACTAAGGGTGCGTGGTAGATGTACTTTGATAGTTTAAAAAGTAAAAGTGGTATTGGTGTGGGTGTAATTTTAGTTTCTTCCAATAGTGAAAAATACTACTTTTATTTCATATTTTAGTTTCCTTGTACCAATAATGCAATTGAGTATGAGGCCTTGATTCAGGGTCTTCATCTAGCAAAAAATAAGGAAGTTAAATTGTTGTAAGTATTTTGAGAAAGCGAGCTAGTTGTGAATTAAGTTAGAGCTAAAAAAACAAAGAATAATATTCTTGGGTCCTATAAACATAGGGTATGAGACTTGATTAAATAATTTGAGGTGTTTGGCATACAAGTTGTCCATAGAGAACAAAACAAAGATGATGATAAGATTGCAACAAATGGATTATAGTTTGACATACCAACAAACACCATGGAAGTCCAAGAACATTTGAATCTTGTTGTAAGGCATGTTATCCTAGATAACCAAGTAAGTTGGCAAATTGTTTATAGTTGTGTAAGGGGGAAATCTACAAGTGTAAATAAGACAATTGAACTAAAATAGAAACTAATCTAATTCAAAACAACAATCTAGATCTATGCCCATTACTCACGAAATGAAGCTATACTATTAAGGAAATCAATAACGTAATTGATAAAAAGCAATGATAATGAAAT
Source organism: Sequoia sempervirens (assembly GCA_007258455.2). Classification (NCBI taxonomy): domain Eukaryota; kingdom Viridiplantae; phylum Streptophyta; class Pinopsida; order Cupressales; family Cupressaceae; genus Sequoia; species Sequoia sempervirens. The sequence continues at coordinate 106,891,353 of VDFB02058242.1, forward strand.
CCAAAACAAATAGCGTTTCCATCCCATGTTGGAGTGTATTCGTGAAGATGTGGTTGTTTGTATCAATGTGAAGCCTCCATTGTTGTGTGCAAGAGCTTTGAAGAATGTGTGTGTTGATCGAAAATGTTGGTTGAAGCTTTGTCAATGTTGATTTGGCATTACTTTGTTGCATAAATTGTATAGATTCTTTTATCCTTTTTTGAGAGGAAAGAGGTTTGTTATATAGAAATTGTGATTTGAAATGGACAATCAAGATTGCGTAGTAGAATATCTTGATCGACGGTCAAAAGATGTTGAGACGATTTAGATGGGAATAATCTGTGCAAATTGATTACGTAATTAGTGTGATTGAGGAATAGATTGATCAATCAAGAATATAGATTGATCAGTCAAGAAATAGATTGATCTGTCAGGAAATAGATCAATTAGTCAGGAAATAGAATGAGCAATCAGTGATTTGTAATTTTCTCAATCAGGAAAGTGGTTGAGAATGATTAATTAATTGATTTAATTAATTCATTCCTTTTGGAGTTGAACGTGCAAATCAAGTTTGACTTTTGCAAACAAAGTTGCATTAGTTTGATTTGATTTTTGATGATGTTTTGAATAGTTTATTTATTCAAGTTTTTAGAGGGAAAGTGATTTAATTAAATTATTAAGCTTTTATAATTCAATTGACTTAGGGGAATAAAGTGAATTAGCGACATAATCAAATAATTGGCATTATTTAATTAATCAGGAGGAATAAAGTTAGATTTGGAGTTTATTAATTAAATGAAATTTATTTAATTGGTCGAAATTGATGAAAAAATGAATTTATTAAATAATGTCATATTATTCAATTAATAGTAGAAATTATGGCTTTAGATGCTTTTGATGTGAAATGCATTGATATTCAATGATAATGATGTTGATGATGCAAAAATGTCATATAAGGTGTGTGATAGGTGTTAGGTCAATTTTACATGTCTACAATAATGATCAAAAAATTGTTCATTTTTTTTAATATAAATTAATCTAGATTGCAAGAAACATATGGTGATCAAATCATGCAGTTGACTACCAACAATTTTCCAAAATGTCTGATCACTATAGAAAGTGTTTTTAATTCAAATGATGAATTGAAATACAAGAAGATGAAATTAGTTTCCAAGGAGGGTGAATATGATCAAGTGGCTATATAAAAATATAATCTTTTGAAACTAGGAAAGGTATGCTCCAAATCTAAACATTAAGATTTTATTGAGCTTTGTCAGTCTTATGATGATGTTTTCTCATAGAATTATGAGGACCTTACAAGTTTTTATCCTAGTTTATCCCAACATACCATTGAGTTAGACCCTAGTACCAAGTCGATTAGACAAAAATAGAGGCCTATTAACCCTAATATTAAGCCACTAATAAGGAAAGAATTGACCAAACTTATAGAAGCCGATATAATCTTTCCTACCAATCATTCCACTTAGGTGGTAAACATGGTTCTGGTAAGAAAGAAGAATGGGGATATTAGGTTATTTGTGTACTTTAGGGACCTCAATAAAGCCTCCCTTAAATACCAATATCCTCCCCCCCCAGGGAACAAATTATGCAAATGGTATGTGGTTCAAAAAGGATTTCTTTCCTAGATGGGTATTGAAGTTAAAATCATATTTTAGTCTAATAATTAGACCAATTTAAGACTATATTTTCCAACCAAATGGGTACTTTTTCATATAGTAAGATGCCTTTTGGAATTACTAATGTTGGTGTGAACTTTCAAAGAGCAATGGACATGGATTTCAAGGGTTTTCTAAATGGCATAGTGTTGGTTTATCTTGATAATATCACTATTTTTTTTCTAAACATGCAATTGATCATTTAAATCATCACAAGAAAATATTCATGATATGTTGAGAATATAGTGTCCCTAAACCCCAAAAGTATGTATTTTCTACCAACCATGATGAAAAATTGGGGCACATAGTCTTGAAGGAGGGTCTTGCCATTGATTCAGAAAGAATAGGTGTCATCTTGTCTCTTCCTCTTCCTCATAAGAAGGGCTTACAAATTTTCTTGGGAAGCATAAATTTTTTGAGGAGGTTTATTCCTAATCTTGCTTCATTAAAAATCACTCAATTCTATGTTAAAGAAAAATATTGTACTCAATTGGATAAAAGAAGGAAAATAATATTTTGAAGCTATCAAGCAATCAATTACTTAGGCTCCAACACTTGTTGATTCAAACTATGAAAATGACTTCATCATTTACACCTTTGGAGGAGATTCAATCATATTTGCTATCTTGGCATAGTTGAACAATAAAAATTTGGAGCAACCATTAGCCTTTTTTAATGAAGGGATCAAAGACTATGAGTTCAAGGGATCAAATACTTTATAATTTTATTTGCCAATAAAAAAGCATAAGCCCACAAAATACTATCATTTCAAACATTCAAAATTTTAAAGTTTATCTTTTCAAGATTTCACCAAGAACCATAAAATTAAGTTCTCCCATTAATAATTGTGAATATCTTCATTAATTCTTCACCAATATTAAAAGCTCAAAATTTGAAATATACCCTCTGATCCAAAAAGTTGAGGGGAGTGCTCTTTTCCAATAACAAAAATATTTACAACAAATCTTTGAGGGTGTGAATTTTTTATTCTTTCGAAGAAAACCAAAACCTTACCCATTTAAATTTCTAACAGGTCTACACTTTTGTTCTAAATCTATTCAACATCACAAATATTAAATCATACAATTTCTAGGAATTTTTTTATAATGGTTTGGGTACCATTTTGTGTTTTCCAAAAAAACATGTAATTACAAGAAAATGAAATCTAAAATCTTACCAATTTCTTATCAAAATAAATTAATAATGAATTCAAATTCAAGCATATTCAAAAAAGGCATGTGTCTATCCTAAAGTACATGAAAGCATGACCAAACAAGGAACTTATGTGAGGAAATCACATTATTTTTAAATAAAATGGAAATACATCTTTATTGTGCAAGCTTTCAAATGGAGATTATTGAGGTAGAAATCAATCCCAAGCACACAAAAAACATAATAATAATCCTTTCTTTAAGAAACTCAATCCAACTAAGCTCTCCATCAACAAAAAAAAATATCTTGCAATTATTCTAATGCTCTATCCAAGTGTTTTGAGAAAATAATTTTTTTTCTAAGCAAGTGTTCACACATATTGGAGAGGAAAAATAAATGTATTTTCAAATTACCCATTCTATGATAAAAACCCTAAATCAACAAAATATTGTATCCTTTCATATTGGAACTAGATAATTTTCAAACATACATATTTTCATGTGTTTTATAAAAAAGAATGAATAAGATCTTTGAAAAATGGTCAGTAAATTTTATTTTAAAAATAAATATTTTTTAATCAAAATAAAACTCAATAATATTAAGCCAACATTCTACTAACAAACTAATTTCACACTATTATTCCTAAAAATAATATTAACTTAGTTTAAGCACTTAAGGTGACTAATTCACATTTAGGAATATAATAATGCACAGGGAAAGCATACAATTATAGGTTTCACATAATAGGGATCGATAACCATAAATGATTTAAAATGGTATAGACACAAGGAACATTCTTTAATTCACAACTTGATAGGATGGGTTAAAACGTATCCTCAAGAGTCATAGGGTCATTGAATCAACCATAAGGATTAAGTAAGGTGAGACAGTCTATTAAATCCATGTCATTCTCCTCCACATCCTTCAATTGGTCAAATTCTTGTATATTTCATCCATAGTCAAGGTGAAACATCAAATTCAACAACAAATATCATAGCTAGAGAAATATATAATGACCAATGAGAATATGTAATCGAGAAAGGTATATATCCATCCTTCAATTATATCATGTCATAATCAACTCAATTTAACCTTTAATTCAATCATAAGAAACATTAGGACAAGGAAAGAGTTGTCCCATAGATGGGAATTATAATAGACATGTGATAAGGATTAGAAAAATACACACATGATAAAGATAATAAGAATATAGGTATGCAAGAATAATGGACATGTAATCAAAATCATGATATTATAAGCATTAAACATGGGAATCATGATAACATCACAATTCATGCAATATAAAAATAAATGATCTAATAAGGAATATGCAAAAGTATAAATGATAAACATAAAACATAGGGCATAGAAGTTAAACATGGCATAAATAAAATTATGAAAGCTAAACAAGTGATATAGAAAAGCATGGGAGCTAAACAAGTAATATATAAAATCATGAGAGATAAACAAGTAACATAGGAAAGACCATGAAATAAACATAGGAAAATTCAAGGTTTCTTTGAGTGGGCACAACAAATCATGGAACATAATATAGAAGGTGAAATTAGATTACACAAGGAGGATCACAACATGTATATAATAAAAAGACCAAAGTGTAAGGACACATAAGGAATACATGGATAACATAAAACATGTTCAAATTCAATTGTGGCAACATGAAACAGGGTTTTTTTTATCATCTACATGCTAACTAGGAACATGGAAGCAACACAAAATAGAAAACTAAGGAAAATAAAAGCATAAAATATGGAAAGTAGTAACATAGATAAGCAAGGATATCTAAACAATGAGTTCAACCCCATCAAGCGTGTTTATAATATGCTTTAAAAATGTATCATTTATATCAATTCCCCCATGAGATTATTTATGTATATGATATATTGTGCTCCTATGATCAATAATAAAATGTAAAGATGCAAATTGTGATGCACGATTAAAAATAATTGATTAATGTTATATATTTCTCTTTTATCTCATGTGTAATATGAGAATATGGTGTGTTATAAGTAATAAAACCAATAGAGAGACTAACATTGAAATGTTCCTCTTTATGTGAGTCCATAAGATTGTTCTCAAATTGTATCATCTATTTTATCCATAAGATCTTGAATTTGATGCATTGATCCATGCAATATGTTGGCTCTCCAACATGTATCTCCATAAATCTTAAAGATAAACACAAAACCTAGGGATATGAAAGGTCATTATAGGATAAAGTGTTATACTTGTGATTAGACTATGACATGAGTGGGATAATGCCCATGAGTGGGTAAAGTTGTCTTCAAATTTAGGAATTTTATAATCCAAAGGGATTTTTCCTAAAGTTCTTCATAATATGATAATTAAAGAGAAGCAAAAAATCAGACATAAGGTCTTAATTGTAAGATTCACACAAGGACTCAAGCTCCCAAGATCACTTGTTAAACCAAATACAACTTTCCACAAGAAAGTAGTAACAAAATAGATTGTTTTATTATGAATGCAATAATCATATGATGATCAAATAGATCAATGGTTCTACATAATATACATATGAGGCATTGCTTATATAGGCAATGTGAGAGGATAAGTGAACATAATATTATGAAATATGTCGCAATAATATGACATGAGGAAAAAAAGAGATAGGGATCCTTAGCAAACCCTAAATTTAACTAACAAGTGTGAATAGGACCTCTAAGGTGAACTAGTTACATAATATACCCATTCACACCAACACCCCCTTAAGAAAAACTCGGGGATGAACAAATAATTGCAAGAATGCATAGATTATGGGTCTCAGCTAATATACCATGTTAGGTACCCATTGTTGCAAGTATGTGCAATTGGTGTTGTCATTGGTATCAACTATAGGATAAATATTTTTTTACTAGGACGTGCAGTTGGTATTGAGTTGGTGTTGTCTCTAACAATGCTTTGATTAGTTGCATTATGGTGTCATTAGTAAGCTACTGGTGTCAACCTCTAGTGTTGCTTTGATAAGCTTATGTTTATGGATGTATGGTTGATTTGTTATGTTTTAGTTAGCTTGGTGGTGATGAGGAAGTATTGAAGATGTTGATGATACATTTTTGGTGCTTGGTTTCCAAGTGATTTTGAAAAAATTGAATAAAAAAGGAAACAATGTGTTGCGGTGTGTTCTATATTGTAGAGTAGTGTTTTGGTTTTTCTCTACAGTTCTTCTAGGTTGAAGATCTACTTGTGTGGTTTGAATATGTTGATTAGAGTTGTTCAGAGGTGTTGTGTTCAGGATTTGGTGTGTTGGATTGTTGTGTAGAGGAAGTTGTGTTCACCAATGTGTGAACTGTATATTGCAGAGGTGTTTGGGAGAAATTTTTTTGCTCCAATTTTCCTCACATAGTAGTTTCAGGTCTTGTGGATCTAGAAGGGTGTTGATAGTGTATCTTTCTTTAGATGGATTTTTTCATGGTTTGATGCTTTGGAAGTCAAATTTTCTTGAGTTACAATGTATGAAAAAGTTGTTGGAATGTGTTGGGTGTGTACATTCTTCAAGTGAAAGTTGTTGTGAAGGATTTTTTTGGATTTTAGGGTGTTTTTGGAATATTCTAGATTGTATTCAAGTGTTATGTGGTGTGCATGAATCATCTTTGTATTTGAGGAAGCATGTACTTAAGTGTTAATGGTGTTAACATAGGTTTAGCCGACCTTGGGTGTTTACACTAATTTTGAAGTTGCTTTGATGTTTGTGGAAGCATGGCATGGCATGTATTAGTGGACTTAGATCCTAACTAGGGTGTGTTGTGGTCCGATTTCATTCCTTTCCATTGTGGGAATATTTTGGTGCCGACCTAATTTGAATTTGCACGATTAAGGTGCATAGCCAACATTGGAGAATTTTTTTCAAGGTTGAAGATGATATAAATAAGTGTTGAGTTGTTTAAGGATGATAAGACAGTTGAGTATGATGTCAGTGGTGTAAATTGTAGAGTTGTAGGGCGTGATTTTGTGAAGTGCAATGCGAGCTTTCATGTGTTAGATTACTGAATGCAGAGAGCAAAAGGTGTCTACAATTATTTTTAAAGACTGTGAAGGTGTTGGTGATGTTGTGGTAGATTTTCTGGTTGCTTTGAGATGGATTTCTCATTGTAACATTCTTCTTTATCTTCTCTTCTCTTCTGGCAGTGAGCCTTTCTTTCTTGTGGGCAGTGAGCCCTCCAGTAGTGAGCCCTATTGTACTCAATGTTGATATTACTTTATGTTGTGAGTTAATCCTCACCGTGGTTTTTCCCATCTTGGGTTTTCCATGTAAATCTAGTGTTCCTTTGTTCACAGTGTTGATGTGTTTCAATTTTTGTTATTTTCTTTCATGAAAAATCACTTTAATAGATTAAGGGTTAATTGGATTAATGTGGATCTAAATGTTTGTGAGGGTTTTGAAGTTTTAAGGTGCAACTGATTCACCCCCACTCTTAGTTGTCTTGTGCGTTCAACAATTGGTATTAGAGCAAGGTTCCTTGGAATAAAGCTCAATCGCTTGAGGTAGATCTGGGATGACGCACAAGAAAGATGTTCCTATATTTGATGGATTAGATTATGCATTCTGGAAGACAAGGATGAAATATTTTCTAGTTTCTCTTTTATTTAAGATATGGATGTCTATTGAGAGATGATATACTATTCTTGCAAATGGTCTGAGCACTTATGATGAGATCAAGGCCTATGAAAACAACGGTAAAGCAAGGTATGCTCTCTTAAGTGGTCTTGCTAATTTTTAATTGGTGAAAGTTATGAATCTAAAAACTGCTAGAGAAATTTGGGTGAATTTAGAAAGCATTTATAAAGGAGATGATAAGATCAAACAAGCTAAGATGCAGAATTTGAAATCATGTTTGAGACCCTGTGAATGTCTGAAGATGAAAACATCACAAGGTACTTGCAGAAAGTGGATGAAGTTTTCAACAGTATTAGAGGTCTTGGTGGAGAACTGAAAGAAGAAGAAGTGGTAAAGAAAGTACTTAGAGATCTTCCTAAAGCTTATAGTCATAAAGTTTCTATTATTGAAGAATACAAAATTTGAATCAATATACTAGAGATCAGTTGTATAGTTCTTTAATTGATTTTGAAATGAGAGAATTTGGTACAAGTAGTGCAAAAGTTGAGACTGCTTTTAAGGCTAACAAATCAGAGAAGATTGGGGAATCAGATTAGGAGGATCTTGATGATGTGGAAGCTAACTTTGTAAGAAGAATGAAAAAGGGCATTGGAAAGTACAATGGTAAGTTTCCTTTCAAATATTTCAGTTGTGGAAAGGAACAAAAAAATAGGGAGCACAAAGGTAAGAGGATTAAGAAAAGTTATTATGTTAGAGAATATGCAATTATATCTGATGATAAATCTAATTATGGAGACGATGAGGATAATGAATGCTTGTTCATGGCTTTAAAAGATGAAACTAATTATGATAACTATGAGAGATGTGTGAAGGAAAGGGCTTCAAAAGTAAGTGCTAAAACTGAAGGCACTTTGGTGTCTACTTTTTAGGCTGGAAAGGAGAAGAACTACTGGATCATTGATAGTGGATGATCTAATCATATGAGTGGTGATAAGAGTAACTTTTTTAAACTTGAAAAATATGGAGGACTTGTTAGGTTTGGTGATGATACATCTACTAAGATATGTGGAAAAGGTTCAATAAGTTTTTATGGCAAGCATAATATTGATGATGTTTACTATGTTAAGGGTTTAAGACATAATCTCTTGAGTGTTGGAAAAATGTGTAGAAATGGATATAATCTTATGTTTTAGGATGATGGTTGTGAGATAAAAAAAGGCTTTGAAACTATGATTGCTACTAGAAGAAGGATAGATGGAAATGTTTATCAACTCAAAGGTACTGATGGTTATTATTTCATGACTCAGATCAATGAGAGTTGGCTATGGCATAGAAAAATGTGTCACAATTTTTTTTATAGCCTAGTGAGGATAAGTTCAGTTCAAGCTATGAGAGATCTGCCAAAGATTACAAAGCCTATCAATGTTGTTTGTAAGGAGTGTCAAATTGGAAAGCAAGCAAGAAGAAGGTTCAAAGTCAAAGAACAATCTTCTACCGAACTATTGGAATTGGTGCATACAAATCTTTGTAGTCCTACCAGAGTAATAATTCTTTAATGTGATAGGTATTTCATGCTATTGATTGATGATTATTCTAGAATGACATAGGTTACTTTTCTCAAAGAAAAATCATGATCCCTAGATAAGTTTAAAGCATTCAAAGTCATGGTTGAGAATGAAATGGATTGAAAATCAAAAGTTTGAGATCTAACAAAGGTGGAGAGTTCACCTACAACGAGTTCAATATCTTTTATGATAATCATGGAATAAAGAAGCATTTATCTGCCCCTAGAACTCCTCAGTAGAAATGAGTGGTTGAAAGGAAGAACAAGACTATTCAAGAAACTGCAAGAACTATGGTGAAAGAAGAAAATATACCTGAAGTCTATTGCAGAGAAGCAATTCATACTATTGTTTACATACTTAATAAAGTAAAAGAAAGAGAAAACAACACAAAGAATCCTTATGAGCTATGGTATGGAAGGATTTCTACTGTTAAATACTTTAGAGTATTTGGAAGCAAATGCTATATCAGAAGGGTGTTGTAAGTATGCAGGTGTTGTCATTGATGCCAACAAGTTGATGTTTTCATTGATGTCAAATATGTGTTGACGAAGGTTGTTGCATGATGAAGATGTCAAGGATATTGAGAAAATTTCAAAAAGAGGGAAACAATTTGTTGCTTTGTTTATGCATGTATAGTTGAGATATTGAGAAAGTGTTGTGAGTACGCAAAACTATATTTATGTTGTAGTGTCTGGAGATGTGTTGGAATAATGTAATGTGATGAGATGGTGTCTCTGGTTCTTGGTTTCCAAGTGCTTTTGAGAAAATTTTGATAGATAAGAAAACAATGTTGTGAAAATATTCAAAATGTTCTCTAAGATGTGCTCCACATTTATTTTGTGTTGATTCTATGTCTGTGCGGATATGATATGTTGTTTAGGGTTGTCAATAGTTGGTATATCCAAAGTTTGGGGTTTTGGATCATTGTGCAGAGTCAGATATGTTCACCAGTTTGTGAACTAGGTTTTCAATATTATTTGTTGTGTCTAGGAGAAATGTATTTGCTTTTCATTTCTCTATAGTTTGGTTTCAGGTTGTGTAGATTTGGGAAGTTGCTAGTGTTGATTGTATCTTTCAGAATTCAATATTTCTCATGATTTAGTGTAGTACAGTGTACGCTTCATGCGTTAGTGTGCATATAAGGTTAACCAAATGTTCTGGGTTGAAGTATTTCTATGATGCAAGTTTGGATGAAGTCTTTGTTGGATCTCAGGTGGTTCATGGATTGTTCTATATTGTGTAAAAGATATTTGTGTGGTCTACATGTCATTTTGATCAAGTGGAAAGTGTGTACTTAATATTTTTATGGTATTTGTCCCAGGTTATGGCCAATTTGGTATTAACACTACATGTGAAGCTGCTTCAAAGTTTGTGGAAGCATGTTGAGGTGTGTTAGGAAAAAATTGGGTCCTAACTAAGGATTTATGTGATTGCCTTCATTCCTATCCATCGCAAGAATGTTTGTATACCAACCTATTTTGTTATTGTAAGTGTAAAGAATGTGTTTCCAACCTTGAAGAAGGTTTTCAAGGTTGAGAATGATATAAATAAGAGTGGTGTTATTGGAAGATCTCAATATAGATGTAAGAAAGATAAAAGTGATGAATGCAGTGTGAATTTGAGTAGAGCAATGCGAACTTCAAAGTGTTGGACTTCTGAATGTAATGATCTAAAGGTGTTTGCAATCATTCAAAAAAGACTACAAAAGCATTTGAGCAATTGTGGTGGATTCTTTGTTGCATTGAGAAGTTCTCTATGTAATAGTTCTCTTCTATCTTCCTTTTCTTTCTATGACAATGAGCCCTAGTTGTGAGCCCTATTGGACTATGTGACCTATTTTGGAAGTGATCCCTTGTACCAATTTTGCAATTACTTATATTGTGAGCAAATCCTCACAGTGGTTTTTCCCTCATTGGGTTTTCCACATAAATCCGGTGTTCTCTTGTGTATGGTGTTGTTTTAATTTTGGTTATCTGCATTTCATGTTTAATCACTATAATAAAATAAGGGTTTAATGAATGCTTGTGGATATAATTATTGTTGAGGGATTTTGATGTTATAAATAGATACAACTAATTCAACCCCCTCTTAGTTGTCTTGTTCATTCAACAATTTGTATCAGAGCAAGGTTCCTTGGAGAAGAGCTTAACCGCTTGAGGTAGATCTACGATGGAAAACAAGATATAGTGCCCTAAGTTTGATGGCACAGACTATGCATTCTGGAAGAAAAAGATGGAAGGATATATGAAATCCTTTGGATATGATATTGAAAATTCAATAAAGACTCAATATGTTACACCTCTGAATGGTTCGAGCACAAGTGATGAGATCAAGGCACATGAAATAAATGGTAATGCAAGGTTTATTCTGGTGAACAATCTTTCAAATTTTGAATTAGTAAAAGTTATGAATCTAAAGACTACTAAAGAATTTTGGGTTAAGCTAGAAAGCATTTATGAAGGAGATGATAAGGTTAAATAAGAAAAATTGCAAAATCTAAAGGCACAATTTGAGAACCCGCAAATGTCTAAAGATGAAACAATTACAAGATTCATGCAGAGAGTTGATGAGCTGGTAAGCGCAATGAGAGGTCTTGGTGCACAAGGCAAAGAACCTAGAGTGGTAAAGAAAGTTCTCAAATCTCTTCCTGATTCTTATAGTGAAAAGGTATCTGCTATTGAGAAAGTTGCAAGTTTTAATACTTACTCTAGAAATCAGTTCCTTGGTACACTAACTTCATTTGAAATGAGAAAACATGGCTGGAAAAATGGTATAAAAGTGGAGATTGCTTTCAAGGCTGGAAAACCATAAAAGGTTGAAGATTCAGATGGAGAAGATCTTGATGATGTGGAAGCTAACTTTGTAAGAAGGATGAAAAAGTGCACTAATAAGTACAAAGGTGAACTACCTTTCAAATGTTTTAGTTGTGGAAATGTAGGTCACTATGCTTCAAGATGTCCAAACAAAGCTGTGAACAATAAAAGTAAGGAGAAAAAAGGAAAGATGATTAAGAGAAGTTACTATGTTAGAGAAGATGCTGGTATTTTTGATGATGAATCTGATTATGGAGATGATGATGAATGCTTGTTCTTATCTTTAACAAATAAATCTACTTCTGTTAACTATGAAAGTTGTGTAAGGAAAGTGTTTCATAAAAGAAGGATAAGATTGAAGGTACTTTAGTATCTACTTTTCATGCGAAACAGGATAAGAACTATTGGGTTATTGATAGTGGCTGCTCCAATCACATGATCAAAGAGAAAAGTAAGTTTGTTAATCTTGGAAAGTATGATGGGGGGTTAGTTAATTTTGGAAATGATTCAGAAGCTAAGATTTGTGGAATAGGTTCAGTCATTTTTTATGGCAAGCATAATACTGAAGATGTCTACTATGTTAAAGGCTTAAGGCATAATCTTTTGAGTGTTGGACAAATGTGTAGCAAAGGGTACAATATTTTGTTTTAGAATGATACATGTGATATCAAAAAAGGGTTTGGAACTGTGATTGTTGTTGGAAAGAGGACAAATGGAAATATCTATCAGCTCAAGGGTGTTGATGGTCATTGCTTTATGACTCAAATTAATGATATTTAGTTATGGCACCAAAGGATGTGTCACATGAACTTTGACAATATGGTTAGAATCAATTCAGTTAATGAAGTAAGAGACTTACTAAGAATCACAAAGCCTATTAATGTTGTTTGCAAAGATTGTTAATTCGAAAAATAAACAAGGAGTAGTTTCAAAGGAAAAGATCAATCTACTACTAGACTACTAGAATTGATAAATACATATCTTTGTGGTCCTACAAGGGTGAGAAATATTCAAGGTGATGAGTATTTCATGCTTTTAATTGATGATTACTCTAGAATGAAATGGGTTACTTTTCTTAGAGAAAATTTTGAAGCTCTAGATAAATTCAAAGAATTTAAAGCTATGGTTGAGAATGAAATGGACTTGAAAAAAAAAATATTTAAGGTCTAAAAGAGGTGGATAATTCAACTCTAATGAGTTTAACATGTTTTGTGATAATCATGGGATCAAGAGGCACTTGTTTTCCCCTAGGAATCCTCAGGAGAATGGAGTTGTTGAAAGGAAAAATAGGACTATTCAAGAAACTACAAGGACAATGATGAAAGAAGCTAACTACTAAAAATTCTATTGGAGAGAAGAAATTTTTATTGATGTTTACACACTTAATAGAGTTCAAGCCAAAGCTAACCACACAAAGACTCCCTATGAATTGTGGTATGGAAGGATTCCTACTGTCAGGTACTTTAGAGTGTTTCGAAGCAAATGCTATATCAAAAGAGATGAAGAAAACTTAGGAAAGTTTGATGGAAGGTCTGATGAAGGTATATTGGATATTCTACTAAAATCAAAGCTTATAAATGTTACAAAAAAGGCTAAGAAAGATTGTTGAAAGTGCAAATGTCAAGGTTGATGAAGATTTGTAGAATTCAGTTGTTATAGATGGATATGTGTTAGCTAAACCTACTTGCAGAGAAGAAGAATAAAAAGCTAAGGAAAAAGAAATGCATAATGAAGAGGAAGAAGCTCCACAAAATACCCGTAAGTATGTACAAAGAAATAATTTCAAAGAATAGATTATTGGAGACAAAAGAAAAAGTGTATTAACAAGAAGAAAAGTTGTTGAAGCTGAGGTAAATTTGTGCTTACTTCCCAATTTGAGCCAAAAATAGTAAGTGAGGCATGCAGAGATGAAATTTGGATAAGACAATGGAAGAAGAGTTACAAAAAATTGAGAAAAATTAGACTTGGGAATTGGTTCCTAGACCTTAAAATAAGAATATAATTGGAACTAAGTGGGTATTCAGAAATTTTTTTTGAATAAGAATGGAGATGTGGTAAGAAATAAAGCAAGGCTTGTGTGTAAGGGTTACTCACAAGTAGAAGGAACAGAGTTTGAGGAAACATTTGCTCTGGTGGATAGGATGGAAGCACTTAGAATGTTTTTGGCATTTTCAAAATACAAGGACTTTAAATTTTATCAGATGGATGTGAAGTCTACTTTCTTGAATGGTGAGTTGGAAGAAGAAGTTTACATGGAACAAACGAAAGGATTTTAGTTATCAGATCAACCAGATATGTTTTGCAGATTGAAAAAGGAATTTAATGGATTAAAGTAAGCTCCCACAACTTGGTATGCAAGATTGGACAAATATTTTATACAAGGATTCAGTAAAGGCACCACAAATAGTAATCTTTACTTAAAAATTGAGGAAGATAAAATCTTGATAGTGGTTGTGTATGTGGATGACATTATATTTGTAGGAAATGAAGCTATGTGTAAGAAATTTGTAGAAGAGATGCAAAAAGAAAATGAGATGTCAAAGTTTGGGGAGATGAATTTCTTCCCTGGGATACAAATCAATCAAACAAATAAAGACATTTTCATTTCACAATCAAATTATGTCAAAGAAATGTTGAAAAAGTTTGGAATGGATAACTCCAAAATGGTATGTACTCCTATGGTTACTGGTTGCAAATTGAGCAAGGATGATGAATCACCTAAGACTGATAAGAGCAAGTATAGATCTATGATTGGTGGACTATTATATCTAACTGCTACTAGACCGAATATAATGCATGCAGTTTATCTTGTGGCTAGATTTTAAGAAGATCCTAAAGAGTCACATGTTGTTGTAGTAAAGAGGATATTCAGATATTTAAAAGGCACTCTGGATTATGGCTTATGGCATCCAGAGGATATTGATTTCACATTAAGTGCATACACTAATGCAGATTGGGTTGGATGTGTTGATGATAGGAAAAGTATAAGTGGTGGTGCATTCTTTCTTGGAGGCAGATTGGTGGCATGGCTAAGTAAGAAACAAGATTCAGTTTCCTTATCCACTATAGGGGTTTAGTATATTGCAGCAACATCTTGGTGCACACAAATATTATGGATGAGATAGACATTGAAGGATATCAGAGTAATGTATGATGATCCTATTTCTATCTTCTATGATAATACAAGTGCAATTAATATTTCAAAGAATTCAATGATGTATCTAAGGAAAAAGCATATATCAATCAGGTATCACTTTTTGAGAGAAAAAAATTCTAGAGAATGAGGTAAAGCTTGAATATGTACCTAAAAAGGATCAAATTGCTAACATATTCACTAAGGCTCTTCGTAAGGATACTTTTGAGTATCTTCGGGAGAAGTTGGGGGTTATTGCCCCTCCTTATTTGAACTAGATGCATTGGAGATGCATTGATAGTCTAGTGGATCTATGAATTTATTTCTTGTCTGGACTGATGTTGGTGGCTACCTCTCAGGGGGAGTAGGTAGTGTCATTGTTATAATAAGGAATATATGTTGTCATTGTGCATATTTTTTGATTTGGTTGGGTGTAATCCTAAGGGGGGGTATTTAGTGCAGTAAAAATGAAAATGATGTGCAATTGCAAGTATCTTGGTTTAGTGTCAAAGGGGGAGAACAATGCAAAACACTTTATCCTTTTCCATTGATGTCAAAGGGGGAGAAAGAATCATGTGAAAAAGGTCTATCTACTCAGGGGGAGAGAAAGTGAAAGAAGAAAGGGTATGTAAAGAGAAAAATAAATATGTTAAGAGTTGTTGTGTCTTTGATGGTTTTTCACATCATGTGTTTCCATTAATGACAAAGGGGGAGATTGTTGCAAGTATGCATGTGTTGTCATTGATGCCAACAAGTTGGTGTTGTCATTGATATCAACAAGTTGGTGTTGTCATTGATGTCAACAAGTTTGTGTTGTCATTGATATCAACAAGTTGGTGTTGTCATTGATGTCAACTATGTGTTGAGGATGGTTGTTGAATGATGAATATGTCGAGGATATTGATAAAATTATGAAAAGAGGGAAAAAATTTATTGCTTTGTTTGTACATGTATATTTGAGATATTGAGGAGGTGTTGTGAGCACATGGAGCTATATTTATTTGTAGTGTCTGGAGATGTGTGGGAATAATGTAATGTACTAATATGGTGTCTTTGGTGCTTGGTTTCCAATTGCTTTTGAGAAAATTTTGATACATAGAGAAAATAGTGTCATGCAAATGTTCTAAATATGCTCCACGATGTGCTTTGTGTTTCTTTTATGTTGATTCTATGCTTGTGTTGATCTGATATGTTCTTTAGGGTTGTCAATAGTTGGTATATCTAGAGTTTTGGGTTCTAGATCATTGTGTAGAGTGAGATATGTTCACCAGTGTGTGAACTAGGTTTTCAGTGTTGTTTGTTGTGGTCTGGGAGAAATGTATTTGCTCCACATTTCTCCGTAGTTTGGTTTCAGGTTGTGTGGATCTAGGAAGTTTCTTGTGTTGATTGCATCTTTCAAAATTTAAGATTTCTCATGATTTGGTGCAATACATTGTATGCTTCATGCGTTAGTGTGTGTATAAGGTTAACCAAATGTTACAGGTTGAAGTATTTTTTGGATCTCAAATGGTTCGTGGATTGTTCTAGATTGTGTAAAAGATATTTATGTGGTGTGCATGTCATTTTGATCAGGTGGGAAGCATGTACTTAATAGTTTTATGGTGTTTATCCTAGTTAATGGTCGACCTAGAGTTAACACTACATGTGTAGTTGCTTTGATGTTTGTGGAAGCATGTTGAGGTGTGTTGGGACAAATTTGGGTCCTAACTAAGGATTTATGTGGGTCACCTTCATTCTTATCCACCGCGGGAATGTTTGGATGCCAACTCTATTTGAAATTGTAAATGTAAAGAATGTGTTACCGACCTCAAAGAAGGTTTTCAAGGTTGGGGATGATATAAATAAGAGTGGTGTTATTGGAATATCTCAAGATAAATGTAAGAAAGATAAAAGTGATGAATGTGGTGTGAATTTGAGCAGAGTAGTGCGAACTTCAAAGTATTGGAATTTTGAATGTAGTGATTTGAAGGTGTCCGCAATCATTCAAACAAGGCTACAAAAGTGTTGGAGCAATTGTGATGGAATCTTTGTTGCATTCAGAATTTATTCTCTATGTCGCATTTCTCTTCTATCTTCCTTTTCTTCTTGTGGTAGTGAGCCCTAGTTGTGAGCCCTATTGGACAGTGTGTCCTATTTTGGCAGTGAGCCCTTGTACCAATTTTGCAATTACTTATATTGTGAGAAAATCCTCATCGTGGTTTTTCCCTCATTGGGTTTTCCACACAAATATGGTGTTCTCTTGTGTATGGTGTTGTTGTTTCAATTTTTGTTATCTGCATTTCATGTTTAATCACTATAATAGAATAAGGGTTTAATGAATGCTTGTGGATTTGATTACTGTTGAGGGTTTTTGATGTTATAAATAGATACAATTGATTCACCCCCCTCTTAGTTGTCTTGTTCATTCAACAAAGGGATGAAGAAAACTTAGGAAAGATTGATGCAAGGTTTGATGAAGGTATCTTCCTTGGATATTCTACTAATAGAAAAGCTTACCGATTCTACAACTAGAGGCTAAGAAAGATTTTTGAGAGTGCAAGTGTCAAGGTTGATGAAGATCTACAAAATAATTTAGTGGTAATAGATGGATATGAATCAGATGAGTCTACTTGCAGAGAAGAAGAAAAAGATAAGGAGAAAGAAGTGCAGATTGAAGAGGAAGAAGCTCTAGAAAAGATTCCTAAAACTCCTAAGTATGTGAAAAAGAATCATTATAAAGAACACATCATTGGTGATAAGAACAAAGGTGTATTGACAAGAAGGACAACTGTTGAAGAACAAGTAAATCTATGTTTACTTTTTGAAGTTGAACCAAAAATTGTGATTGAAGCATGCAAGGATGAGTATTGGATCAAGGATATGGAAGAAGAACTAATGTAGATTGAGAAGAATTAGACTTGGGAATTTTTCCCAAGACCAGTAAACAAGAATTTGATTGGAACTAAGTGGGTATTCAAGAAAAAACTAAATGAGAAAGGAGAAGTGGTAAGAAACAAGGCAAGGCTTGTATTTAAAGGTTACTCACAAGTAGAAGGAATAGACTTTGAGGAGACATTTTCTCCAGTGGTAAGAATGGAAGCTATCAAGATTTTTTTGGATTTTGTAGCACATAAAGATTTCAAAGTTTATTACATGGATGTGATGTCTGCTTTCTTGAATGGAGAATTGGAAGAAGAAGTATATATAGAACAACTGGAAGGATTTCAGTCATCAGATAAACCAGATATGTTCTATAGATTGAAGAAGACATTATATGGATTGAAGCAAGCTCCTAGAGGTTGGTATGCAAGGTTAGACATGTACTTGTTATAGTAAAGATTCAATAAAGGTGCCACAAATAACAATCTCTACTTCAAAGTTGAAAAAGATCAAATCTTGACTATGGTTGTGTATGTTGATGACATTAATTGTGGAGGAAATGATGCTATGTGTAAAAATTTTGTAGAGGAGATGCGGAAAGAATCTGAAATATCGATGTTTGGGGAGATGAATTTCTTTCTTGGGCTACTAATCAATCAAATAGATAAAGGTATTTTCATTTCACAATCAAAGTATGTCAAGGAAATGTTGAAGAAGTTTGGAATGGAAGATTATAAACTGGTATGTACCCCTATGGTTACTGGTTGCAAGATGAGCAAGAATGATGAATCTTCTAAAGCTAATCAAAGCATGTGTAGACCAATGATTAGAGGATTGCTATATCTAACTGCTACTAGGCCGAATATCATACATGCAGTTAGTCTTGTGGCTAGATTTCAAGAAGATCCTAAAGAGTCACATGTTGCAACAATGAAGAGGATATTTAGATACTTGAAGGGAACTCTGGATCATAGCTTGTGGTATCTAAAGGATATTGATTTTACTTTGAGTGCTTACACAAATGTAGATTGGACTGTTGTCATGTAGATGATTGGAAAAGTACAAGTGGTGGTGCATTCTTTCTTGGATGCAGATTGGTGTCATGGATAAGTAAGAAATAAGATTCAATGTCTTTATCTACTATAGAGGTAGAATATATTGCATATGCATCTTGCTACACACAAATTTTATGGATGAGATGAACATTAAAGGGTATCAAGGCGGTGTATTATGAACCAGTTTCTATCTTCTATGATAATACAAGTGCTATCAATATTTTAAAGAATTTCATAATGCATTAAAAGACAAAACATATCTCAATCCAGTATCACTTTTTGAAAGAAAAGGTTGTAGAGAATGAAGTGAAGCTTGAAGATGTGCCTACAAAGGATTAGGTTGCTAGAATATTTACTAAGGCTCTTCCTAAGGATACTTTTGAGTTTCTTCGGGAGAAGTTGGGGTTATTTCCCCTCCTTTGAACTAGATGCATAAGGGGATGCATCAGTCCAATGGATCTCAAGATCCATTCTTTTTCTGGACTTATGTTGGTGGTCACCTCTTAAGGGGAGTAGGTAGTAGCATTTTTTTTTTGGTTTTTGCAATCAGGATGAGTGATTGTTGTCATTATGTAGTGGTTGATAATTGATCCAGTTTGGTGTGTGCTAATGGGGAGTATGCAGTATAGTAAAGGAAAGAAAGTTCTAGAGCAATTGCAAGCAGTATGATTATTGTCAAATAAGGAGAATGAATGATGCAAATACTTTTTCCTTTTCCATTGATGTCAAAGGGGGAGAGAGTAATGTGAAAAATATCTAAGGGAGAGAGAGAGCAATGTGAAAATGTTCAGTTGAGAAAAGGAGAGAGTCATGTGAAAGAAAGTAATGAGTTAATTGTGTAAGGGGGAGAAAGTAAAGAAAAATAGATAATGAGTTGGTATGGAGCAAAGTATTGAGGATCAGAGTTGTTGTGCTTGTTGTTGATGTTTTTTCACTTCATGTGTTGCCATCAATGACAAAGGGGGAGATTGTTGCAAGTATGTGCAATTGGTATTGTCATTGATGTCAATAAGATTTGGTGTTGTCATTGGTTTCAATTGTAGGAGTTTTTTTCTATGATGTGCAGTTGGTTTTGAGTTGGTGTTGTCTCTGATGATGCTTTGATTAGTTGCCTTATGTTTTCATTAGTAATCTACTAGGGTCAACCTCTAGTGTTGCTTTGATAATATTTTGTTTATGGATGTATAGTTGAGTTGTTATGTTGTAGTTGGCTTGGTGGTGATGAGGAAGTAATGAAGATGTTGATGATACATTTTTGGTGCTTGGTTTCCAAGTGCTTTTGAGAAAATTGAATAAAAAGAGGAAACAATGTGCTCTATGTTGCAAAGTAGTGTTATGGTTTTGTTCCATAGTTCTTTTGGGTTGAAGATTTACTTGTGTGATTTGGATATGTTTATCAGAGGTGTTCAAGGGTGTTGCATTCAAAATTTGGTGTGCTAGATCGTTGCACAAAGGAAGTTTTGTTCACTAGTGTGTGAATTGTATAATGCAGAGGTGTACATGGGAGAAATTTTTTTGCTCTGTATTTCTTTGCAGAGTGGTTTCAGGTCTTACAAATCTAGAAGGGTGTAGTATGTGTATCTTTATTCAAATGAAGTTGTTTGTGGTTTGGTGCTTTGGAAGTTAGTTTCTTGAGTTATAGTGTATGACAAAGTTTTTTGAATGTGCTAGGTGTGTACATTCTTCAAGTGAAAGTTGTTGCGAAGGAATTTTTTGGTTCTCAAAGTGTTTGTGGAATATTCTAGATTGTATTCAAGTGTTATGTGGTATCCATGAGTCATCTTTGGATTTGAAGAAGTGTGTACTTAAGTTTTAATGGTGTTAACATAGATTCAACTAACCTTGGGTGTTTATACTAATTGTGAATTTTCTTTGATGTTTGTGGAAGCATGGCGTGGTGTGTATGAGTGGATTTAGGTCCTAGCTAAGGTGTTTTTTGGTCTTCCTTCATTCCTTTCCACCAAAGGAATGTTTTGATGCTGACCTAATTTGAATTTGCATGGTTGAGGTGCATAGATGACCTTGGAGAATATTTTCAAGGTTGAAGATGATATAAATAAGTGTTGAGTTGTTGAAGGATGATAAGATAGATGAGTATGATGTGAGTGATGTGAATGGAAGAGTTTTAGGATGTAAATTTGTGAAGTGTCGTGTGAGCTTTCATGTGTTAGATTATTGAATGTAGCGAGTAGAAGGTGTCTACAATTCTTCAAAAAGACTACAAAGGTGTTGATGATGTTGTGGTACATTTTTCTATTTCTTTGAGATGGATTTTTCATTGTAACATTCTTCTTTATCTTCTCTTCTATTTTGGAAGTGATCCTTTCTTTCTTTTGTGCAGTGAGCCCTATTGTATTCAGTGTTGATATTACTTTATATTGTGAGTTAATCCTCATCTTGATTTTTCCATCTTGGGTTTTCCATGTAAATTTGGTGTTCCTTTGTGCATGGTGTTGACATGTTTTAGTTTATGTTATTTTCTTTCATGATAAATCACTTTAACAGATTAAGGGTTAATTGGATTAATGTAGATCTAAATGTTTGTGAGGGTTTTGAAGTTTTAAGGTACAACTAATTCACCCCCCTCTCAGTTGTCTTGTGCATTTAAAACCCATGTACAAAATATCTCTCACAAACAAAGTAAACAAGACAAATCTAAAAGAAAAAACCCCTCTCCAAAAGAAAGAATGCATGCAAACAAACATGTACAAGTATGGAAGGAGAAATAAACATGAACCCCAAAGGACTACATCCATCACAAATATACAATAGATATCTTCTCAATAGGAGAGAAAGAGTGAGACTATAGATCCCCATAATGAAGTAACTCTTATGTCAATGATGAATGCTTGAAGACAAAAGATGATTCAATACCTACAAACAACATTCTTCCCCTTGGGAAGAAACAAGATCAGTGGTGCATGTAGAAGAAAATCCATCTCCAAGATGAGAAATGAGGGAAGAAGTTTCATGATATGTTTCTCTAAAAACTACTCAAGTGTTTCCATGCTAAAGTATGCCACAAAAAAATTGAGTGTTACCCCAATAAAAGAAGATGACAAATACCATGTAGAAACTCGTGAAAAAAATATTGAAAGACAATGACGATGTGATAATAATTGTGTTATAACTATCATCAAAGAGGAAGTGGACATCCTCAATTTTGTCTTCCAAATCTACAATATGCGACTCTCAAAATAAATATAAAATATACATCAAGTACTCATCCCATAAAATTGAATCTAAATATTATGGTCATCCTGCTAAACTAAAGTACTAGAAGCCATGGTAACACTCAACTCTGAAGAAGCAAGAGGTGGAGGAGATGGAAGATTAGCACAAGTTTCAAGAACTCCTAGGTTCAAGCGACCAACACTTTCCTAAGAAATATGATTCACACTAGATGCATGAGTGTGAATACTAGTTATATGAATGCAAACGAAATAAAGGAAATAACAATGGAATAAAACTAATCAAACAAATACAAACCTCAAATTGAGAATAATGTAAAGCTTTACTCATTTGGAATGTGCTTGTGCTCAATTTTCCAACACAACCTTAGCATTATTTGAATATCAAATTGACAAAATGTGGGTATATATTTGAATGCTTGTGAAATGATGAGAAATGGGTTTCATTTATAGATTTTAAAGATAATCAAATGAATGGTTAGGAGTCAATCTAGAGTCTGATATCTGATCCATGATTTAGGGGACTGATGAGAAGATGTGGCAAGCATGGGAATTTTGTACTATATAAATTTTAATTAAACTAATTATTAATTATCAACTCAAATTGATTAGGGATTTAATAGATCTAATTAATGAGTTAACTACCTACATGAAGGAGCTAATTAGTGCATGAGAGAATTAAATAGAGTTGACTATTTACATGGAATAGTTAACTGATTGCATGAATGAGTGAAGTGGATATGAATGACAAGTGGGATTGAAGTGGGTCTAAGTGAAATTATTAGACTTGGTAGACAACTAGGTGAGGTGAAATTAATTAAGTTAATGATTAATTAATTGAATTATTGGTGCACATGCGGTAGAAATTAATAAAAAAATATTTTATCAATGGATAATATGTGGATAAATAAATAACTAGATAAATATGTGGATAATTAAATGGATAATAATTAAAGAATAATGGTAGCCTAATTTAATTAAATAATTAGGGCTTATTTAATTGAATGGCTAGGCATCAAGATTCTTAGGTGATGAATGGATGATAAGGTCCTAGGTGATGAATAAACAATTATATGTCCTTGGAGATGAATGGATGAATTAGGTGATGATGTGAATGATTTGATGATTAATGGGTGATTAGAGATCTCGAGAAATGAATGGATGACTAGGTCCCAAGAGATGAATGAAATGGATGATTAGGTGGCTAAGATAAAATGATGAAGGTGAAGGCAACATTATTTAGGTGTCTATATTATTTCCCTCTTTGAGATGATGTTTGAAGTAACATTGTTTCAAAGAAAATAAAAGTAGCTATGAAGAAATGTATGAGATATGAAGAAATAAATAGTATTATCCAATCATGAAAGATTGAATGATGAAATGATGATGTCCCCTTGAGATATAAATCATGGAAAAAGTGGCAAGAGTGAGTTGTCAAATGATGAATGATGAAGAGATGGATGCGAAAAAGAGAAAGTGATGAGATGAAATGAAGACAACAAATGATGAGATATAAATAAATTTTAATTTGGAATTTTTTACTATGATAGCATATGAAGAGAAAACTTGTTTTTATATAGCATTATATTTTATACACCAGGATATAGAAGACCAATGTGAGAATGTATCCAATTTGTGGACTAACACACAAAAAAACAACAAACAATAGGATTACCTAACACTCTCAAGACATTGGATGCACTTAGTGAGTATGTGTGGAGATAACCATCAAACATGGAGAGGATTTCTCATCACATTTCAAGGTAATTTCCCTTGGCAGGTCTTGTGAGAGAACATCCAATAAACATGACACACAAAAATAATAGAGCATACCCCAAGGTATTCTATTGAAAGCATGTCATGATATATAATGATAATGAAAACCATGATTAGGCATAATATGGGTTAAAAGATACATCAATTGATAAAAAAAATATCAAATATGAACAAGACAAATCAAAGATCAAAGATAAATCAAATATAAATGATAAATCAAAGATCAAAAGATCAATAAAATAAAATAATCAATAATCAATTGACATACAACAATATAACCTCTTTCCAAGGTGCTAATATGATAAATGGATGATGATTATTCCTAATGTGGGGAAGGATGCATCCCACAAATGTAAATAATGGATAAAAATATGAAATTTTGATGATGGAAAATAATGTGATAATTGTATATTATTGAGGTTGATATTTAGGTCTTGATTTTGAAATTTAAGCGCATAATATTTCTAGTGTATATATTTGTGGATATAGAATAATGTGTTTGTTGTTTGATTATTTGATTTATGTAAGGATGATGATAATGAAAGTGATAATGATATAATTTGGATGAGAAGACAAGGGATTAAATGAAGATAGAATGATTAAGATTATTATAATAATAGTGATGAGTATTGAAGGAGGATGATTATGGAGGAATGCCAAAGACCAATTAGGATCTTGGATCTAGCCAAGCTAAAATAGATTGTTTCATTGATTGTTGATACTAATAGTGTTATTGAAAATAAAAAAAACTCAAGGATTAGGTTGTTAATAATTAGAATAACACAAAAATTGAGAACGATTCATCCTAATGATGATAGCTTGAGTAAAATGGATCATGGTTTATATCAAGGATGGGGATAAAAAATATTAGATGGTTTGGATTTGATGGTGAATTTCTTGACAAGATGACATGAATTGGGATTGCCTGGATTGTGGGGGATGTATGATAGGTTGATAAGAAATTTTATTTATGGAATGATGGAAAATGCATTTAACTTTTTTTACTATGAAGGGATCCAAATCACTAAGTGATCTAGAAGACATATATTAATATTTATTCCAAAGCAAGATGTAATAACTTGCTCCTAATGTCTAACAAGGCATGGGACATTATGAATGGATGAGTGAACTAGTGTGATGGAAATGGATATAAGGTGAAGGATTAGTCATTATGGAATTAGGTTTAGGATAAGGGATTTGACTTCCAAGGACCATATTGAGATGGGATAACATGTATCCAAGATAAGGGTTTGTATGGTTCTATGTAAGTGACGGTGTGACTTTAGATGGTATGTGGTAAAAAATATGGCCATGTCATGAGTTTTCCAAAAGAATATTTTGAAGTTTGTACCCTTAATTTTTCTCAAAATTAAGGTGGATAGAGAATATGGATGGAAATGATATGGATTGGTTGGATGAGAGTTGCATAAAAATATTGTGAGGGATAAGAAAAGTTTCCCAACTAGAATGATACACATTGATAATTGATTTTATACATGATGCACATGAATGGATTTTCATCATGGTACTCCTTTGAAGTGTCATAAGAATGGTTTTCACTATTGGATGGTTTATTTCTCTTTACTTTTTTATCCTTTATTTTTTTGTATTTTTTATTGTGATTTATGATTTTAAATTATCATTAGCTATTATGGTCTACTTGGCAGTGTTGATGCAAACATTATTGTCATGATATGCCAAGAGTGACTTGCATTGAGGAGTTGCTTTGCTAGGATCATGGTAGTTGAATATAATCCATGGTCATTATCATGATCCTCATCGATACTAGGGTTGGCCTTATATAAATGCACACATCATGATATAGTTCCATTAGAGTCCTTATGATAAAGTGTCTCCACTAAGACATGGTCAATGTGTGCGTTAGGATTTTTTGATTTTAGGCAAGGTGTTAGAATTTGATGGGGTATATAAGATGAAAATGGATTATTTAGAATTTTAGATAGAGGATTTTTTATTTTCCATGCTTGGGATGATGGATGGTGGATTGTGGATGTCGAATTGTGAGTGTGTTTAGGACCAACATTTTATATACTTTAAATTTTGGTATTGAAGACCATTTTGAAGGAGGTGGGCATCTATGATCAATGGGAGGCCTTAGGATTTTGATTGACTATTGGATTTTGAGTTAGTGTTTTTCTTGATCCAATTTGCTTCAGGATTCATTTTGATTGTATGTGTCCACTTTTATTTTGTGATTCATTATCTTTGAAACTTTGATTTTGATATTTTTCTTTGCAAGACATGTTTTTGTTGGTCCCAATTCGTGGGTTGAATGGTTTGGGAATGATGGTTTATGGTTTGGATGAGGAAAGTGTTGGAAATAAATTTGTTGCGAGGACTACACATTACACCTATTTTTGATGCTTGCATTAGATGAAATTGGCCCCTATATCGTTCAGGAACTACTAACATTATTAGATTCCTTGATTGATGAATAGCTAAGACCTTGATATCTTGGATTTTCAAAAAAGTGTTACCAAATTTAAAATACCTTGTTTATGTAGGCCTTATCCTTTTCCTTAATACTACATATATCTAACAAATTATGTTTACAATAGGATATGTGTTGTTTTAGAAACAAGACACTAACCCATCTTTATGTGATTGAGAACCATCAATGTAGGTTATTTTATCATCAATAAAAAGACTTGCTTTGACAAAAGTGGATGATCATAGTTGATAGGATATCAGTGCTTTTCATTGTTCATGCTTGTTGTCACTTAATCATTTGGGTCAATTTAATCTATAGTATCTTATTTATCAACGTGTTTAAAGTGATGCATGCCATTTATTTCATCATCTATATGTCCCAAGGAGGCAAGTGTCTCATATCAAGGGAAGTGGAGGTTATTACAATATGGATGGGATCAAATTTAATTTTAGAAACATGGATGGATGGAAAGGGATGATTATATAATTGAGGAATTATAGAGAGATGGTAGTTTGATCAAAAATTGGATGAGCTTGGATGATTTGGGTTACTTAATCTTGATTCATTTTAGAGCCCGTTTCTTCATGTTTTCAACTATGACATTGACATAGATCCAATTCTAACAATGAATTATGAATTTGAATATGGATGGGGGATTCCTAGATAGACTCAAGATTTTGGCATGATAATAGTGGATTTTCAATAAGACATGTTAGAGTGGGCTTGATAGTTATGGAGTTCATAATGGTGTTTGATCTAAAATTTCTTGATCATAGATATGATATTTATCAAGAATTCGATTATCTTGGATTATATTGATCCAATTTGCTTTAGGATAATCACAGATATGATATTTATCAAGAATTGGATTATCTTGTATCTTTGAAGAAAGTTGTGTGGATAATACTAGAGTATTGATATGGTAAGATGAAGGATTCAAATAGGAGGTGGATGATACAAAGATTTCTTGGACTTGTGATGTGATGTGGATTTGGGATATGTATGGGTGATAGGGATTTGGGAGATGGTTAGGTGTTGAAGGAAACTTTGAATTATAGATGGATTTCCCTTGTTAAAGGTAGGATAATTAGAACCAATGGATATTTGTTAGGGATTAGTGGTATATATTATGCTAAATGGTTCTTGATATTAAGGATTGATGGATGAGTGAGTGAAGCTTTTGGGTTCTTGGTATGGAGGGTAGATGGATGGGTGATTGTAGCTTATGTTTGTTTATAGATGACATTGGTATTGATAAATGATGGTTGTTGATAAGTAGGTGTAAATTTATTGATAGGTGGATTGTAATGTTGAAATAGAATTGAAGATGTTGGTAGTCATTGATAAGTGGAGAGATAAGATGTATGAGGTGGGATTGTGATGAATTAGGAAGGTGTTGGTTGTGGTATGGATAGAGGTGGTAATGAATAAATCAGTAGATTCATAAATGGAAAGGTTGTGTGAGGTGGATGAGATGAAGGAGGAAAATTTTGGTTGATTAAATTGGAATGGATTTTTAAGTGAACAGAGTTAGGTTAAGTTGGAATATGATGTGAAATGGTGTTTGATGGATTAGATATAAAATGATCATGGGTTTCTTGGTATGAATACCATTGGATTTTAGGTGTATATGTATGATTTATTAGAGATATTGATCTCTCACCATGGATATAACACCTATCCATAGGATAATCCATATTTTTGGTATTTATCGAACTTTTTTTGGATTTTTTATTTTTTATTTTTTTAGATTTTTGATGATTTTATATTTTTTTGTATTTTTGGAAATTTGAACAATATTTTTTTTTAGATTTTTGGATAATATTTGATTTCTAAGGATAAAGATAAAAATTAAAAAATATATGATGTTTGGCTAAAGAGGATGTTATGATATGGATTGTAAGTGATGGTCTAATCATAGGACAAATGTGATGTTGGATTGGGAATACAAGAGTATGTTATGATATGTATGTAGATAAGATGATGTTTATGATAGAATACAAGTGATGGTGTAAACCTAGGATGATGATATAGTATGAATATAAATGATAGTCTAAATGTAGGATATGTATGTGTATGGTATGGTAAGATGTGAAAGGTAAAAGGATGTTGTGGATTGTGGATGTGAATAAGGATGTTGAATCTAAGTTTGAACAATATGGTGTTATGATATGGATGTATATGAGGATTTAAACCTGGAATGTAGAAAAAATGATGGTATGGTATGAATGTAACTAGTAGTTTTAATGTAGGACACCAATATATATGAGGATGTTATGATATGGATGTATCCTAAGATTTGGATAAAATAATGGTATGGTATGGATATGAATGAGGTTATGTGGTTTGAAATGATAGGTTGATGGATAAACCCTAAGGGAGTATGCTAAATGTGACTTAGGGTTATTTCAAACAAGGATAGGTTTATGGATGATCCTAAAAAGAGACTATAGGATGGGGTTGATGGATGTAAATGGTTGTGATATTTAAGAATTGACTTGGATATGGTGGACATCTAAACCTTAGCAAGAGGATAATCCTAATCTAACCAAACGATCTTACAAATGATTTTTTTTGTTTTTTTGTTTTTGAATTTATAGTATAAGGCTACAAACAAGCACTTGGTATTCACAATTTTAGGTCTCAAAATCATTGCTCCACTTCTTAGAACTATAAAACACTCACAAGCCCAACGATATCAACAAGTAAATGAAAATGGTTCATCAATAGAATAATGGAGGACTTTGAGCTAACTCTATGAGAGTGGGTTATCTCTCTTGCACTTTGATATCATCTTATCTACTTAGGAGGGTGTTACTAGGGGTATGCCTCAACAGGCACTAAAATCACACAAAATGTACAATAAAAAAACAACTACAACCAAACCCAATTATATCCTTAACCCTAAATATTGTCACTAAGTTAAGATTTTTTTTTGCATAAATAACCCCTATATAGTTGATAAAATTGTGTGATCATAACTTGTACAAAATGACTTCATTTGCAACTCATTGAAGATAGATCCTGGTGCTTACTCATTGGGTACATAGCCACATATATCAAATTTACAATTAAATTTGAAACAAAAAGATAACAACTATGCATTCATATGCACCAAAATAATGCCAAAAATGTATATAAAATACTTAGTCATCTATAAACACACTGCATAAATCAATTTGAAACATTCAAAATTCCATTATAAGGTGTTTAGTATTTAGAATATTGTTATATTCACCAATTTCACATTACAATAATATTATTAAATGTGATAAGATAAACCCCAACAAAGTAAAGTACCCTAAATATCTATAAACATTCATAGACATTCACATACATAGGCCCTAATAAAACATTTATATCAATCCTTTAAGAACACAAAATCCCACTCAAAATGGTCTAGATTGGTAAAATTTGTTCTCTGGAAAGCTTTGGCAACCACATGGGCAACTGCAGAACCACATCATAACCAACGTCCTCCAAAAAAATACTAAAAAATACCTTTAATAATAGCAGGGTATTAACCCTAATTGTTGTATCATTCATAGTTCAAAATCCACAGTCCAATATCAATCCCACTAAAAAATGGACGTAGAAAATGGAAGGAGGACCAGAGCATTTAATTCTAGTAGTTGAGCAATAGTTGTCATCACTTTGAGTACGTGAATGAGCGCACTCAACAAAAACATTGTCATCCCTTCAACATGCTATACACAATCATCATGGTCTATGCACTCCTTTGTCAATGCCCACTTTAATTCTCCCTTTTGCTACTAGCTATCAGGACACACACCCATTAGGAACCTCCACCACCAACTTGTGCAACCATCAACTTTTCCTCATCAGTGATTACACACCCAACAAGAATTTTTGGTGCATTAATCTTCCCCTTCACTTCCTTTTGTCTTCAACAACACCATCATACATTCATATTAGGGGTTCTATGGGAATCGGGTACCAATGGTTCCTAGTTCCTATGAAAGCTCCAACCACTTTACTTTAAAAAAAAAAAATTGATTTTGGAGAATTGGTCAATATAAGGGAATACAACACAACCAAGAGAAAAATATGACATGATAACCCATATACAAATTTCTCATATTGGCTATTGACAAGGGATCATGCTATATATGTACACAAAGTGAAGGGACTCAAACAAAATTTGACAAGATAGAATTGAGTCCCAACCACAACACACAACAAAGAATATACATGAACAATCCTAGAATTATTTGATAAAGGAGTGACACCTCTTATGGGCTCACTAGAATACCATTTATCAAGGTTGTGGGTGGCTAGGGAATTTAAAGTCATGTACCATCTATGCACCCCTTACTTTGGATTCTTAAGCCTTTCCCAAAGTGGGCTCTACCTCAACCACTCAAAACTACATTATGAGTAACTTCTTGGAAGACTATTTATCCGATACACCATAAGAAGGTGACTGAAAGGTTTTATCTAGGCTTTACAAGATTTCTAGGGAATCTTAGAAATATTACTGTAATGGCATGAATTTGCACCCCTAGGAAAATTTCCTATTTAATTTCCCCCACCTTAGAAAATGTAAAGATGATGATGCAATTTCACAAACACCACCATGTCCCTTTCACCTAGCCACATCATTTTACGTTAGTGGAGGAATCTATGTCGGGGACACGCATGCGCCACGTGGACGTCCATGCGCCACCCTCCCATCATGATAGGATTCCTACCCTTAGAATCAATAGAAAAGTTATGTTTCCTATTGGGTGTGAAGTGTAACATATCTTGCGTCCTTGACCGACAAAATTTAAGCCTTCTACCTCCCTTTTGCTTATTCAAATCTATCAATTCCCATTCCTTCATTCTCTCTTCACTCTCTTGGACTTGCTTCACTCTTTCTTGTATTCCACTCTTGGCTTCTATACCACTCCTCTCGGTTGCAAGCTCTTTATTTTAGCTCCAACATCGCGTTCTTGTTGCAACACCATTGCTATTGAAGGATTTTCAAGCTTCATTTCCTCTACATGGTGGTGTCACTCTCTTCTTTTTGCTATTGGCCTTGAGAGCTCGTAGTTGGGAAGGTAACATTGTGTTTTTCTACTTGGTTGCATCATCTTGTTTATTGGATAACATTGTAGTTGTCTTTATTTTCTATCTAGTTGTATTAGTTCCTTTCTATTTCCTTTATTGATTTCTATACTTTGTGGCTATCTAGCTATCCATGGAGGTGGGAACACCAAAACGGGGGTTTGACTAAGGTAGACCTCAAATACAACCCAACATTTTTCTCATTTCTATGTGTGGGTGTTTTCGAGTGGAGCTACTTGAAGAATCAACTTGTGGGTGAAAAGGTATGTTTTCCCACTCCCTTTTTCATTTCTAGCATTCCTTTTGTTATATTTTTAGTTTATGTACTTTTCTCCTATTTTGTTAAAGCATAAAACATCACATAGTCAAGTAGTTAGTAGGTTCCTTATGTTTTTCTCTATTTTCTAGACCCATGTTCGTACGAACACTAGTGCATCCCTGAGATACCATCATGCTGCATTGGAGTTTGGGATCCATGTTTCCATCCTTAGATAGTTGTCTAGGCAGTAGATCAAACCTTGGAAGTCGACTCTTTTGACCTTGTGAACATTTGGTTTTATTAGAAGGAAAGTGGTAAGCTATTTTTCTTTCCTTTTCAGCCTCAATACATTGTCCTTTTCAATCCTATCTAGCAAACCTACGGTAGTTTAGGGCAGCCCATTCCTTGGGCCTCTCCCATGACTTGGAGTCCCAAGGATGATGGGTCCCCCTTCTCTACATTTTGGTGAACCTAACATGAACTATTTCTATTTATTTTCTTGGTATTGAAGAACCTTCTCTTGTATCCTAGGTGTGTTGTAGATTTGTGTGTTGCAAGGCATACAACCTTGCAGCTCAATCTACGACCCCTAGTTACATAGTTAGAAGGGCTCTTGGATACTTAGGAGTGGAATTTAGATAGGTCACTATACAATCTATCAATATTTTACTTCTACTGAGTTTGTTCCATCGAAATACATTAACATGGTCTCATTCACATGTATACCTTCTGCTCATCCTACGAATGGATCACCAAACATAACTTTACCTCATAGGATTTACCTATGAATAAATAATCTTCTCCCTTGTACATTCCCACTCACATCAATGGGAACATTGTAATTGGTGTCCTAGTCGACCCTGCAAGTTGAGTGAATGTTATAACGGAAGAAACTATGCTAATAAATTTTTTACAAAGTGAGGAATGTGAAGAATCAAAGGCCACTATACACACACATGATAGACTCTTGGTCCCTCCTCTTTATTCTATTACTCTTTTGTTCTTGGTAGGACCTAGGGCCATAGATACCTCTTTTGTCATAATTTTGGAGTTAGACCTGTTTAGGGTGAAACTGGGCATTCCATGGCTATTTTCCATGAATGGCATCACTTTGGTGATTCACAAATGTCTCAAGTTCTCTCATGAGGGTTATGTGCATGTTGTGCATGACACCACTTATAAACCATTGGTGTTGCACGAGACTTCTCATTAGACCACTTCCGGCCTGCTCTGGTCAGACCACTCCCTCCGAGGATGGACTTGCTATATCATGCCTATGTCAAGTATAAGACTAGGGGTACTGCACCAAAATTGACCTATCTAGTATCCCCCTATTCTATCTCAGTAAAAGGTTCTATGATTGTGCAACAGTAAGCTACCTCCTCCCAACAAAAGGGGAAGGGGAAGCTTTCTTGTGACCATGGGCCTTCCTCTTTTGTTCCTTCTATTTCATCTGCTTCTACTTCTTACCTCACTATGGTGTCCTCTTCTCCTATTCCCATTCCTCTCATGGGGAGCCCGATGGTTCCCGCTTAGAGAAAAGCTAAGCATCAAGTGTTTGAACTTCCTATCTTGCCCATAGTTCCTAGACCCATTGTTTACAAGGGGAAGGGTCCTCGTGGAGTTTCCCCTATGCCTTAGCCTCCATAGCCTCCTACCATTCTTTCTCCTACCCCTCTGGAGGTGAATGGGAAGAGGCTCGTTGTCAAAGCATCCATGTCTTCTTCTCCACCTACTATTGTTTCTGCTCCCACGCTCCATGCTCCTACCCCTATCTAGGAGGCTATCCTTCCACTTGAAAAATCACTTCTATGGTAGAACAAGAGCCTCTCATCCCTTCTTAGGCTATGAATTCTATGCTCAGAGTCGACGTAACTGTCTTGTGCATGAGCAAAAGCGCTTGAGAAAAGCTCTAGTCGCTGAACAAGTTGTCTTGTAGAAGATAGAAGGGGAACCAGTAGATCCTATTTCAACACCTCCTATTGTGCCTCCTCCTTTTACTCCTAATTCAGCTCCACTTGCCTTAGTTCTGATTTTGGCTCCCCTGGTAGGTGTTGATGATCTTCACCCCAAAAGGGCATAGGTGTTCATCGCTCCTTCCATGGAGCCTCCTCTTTTGATGTCCCTTTTGTACATCCCTCCATTTTCTTAGCCCATAGACATGTCAAACACAATGACAATGTCTACTATGTATTTTTCTTCTCCCTCCTCTGCCTCCACTTCTTCCATGGGGATCTAGCATCCTCCACTAAAGCATAAGCCAGAGGATGAACTCACTCTGAGTGGTGGTCAGAAGAATGGATCACCTTCTTTGGGAGCTAGTTATGCTTTGGATTGTGTCATCCTCATGACAGAGGTGGCCCCTACGTCCCTTGATTTTTTCACTTCCCCTCTCAATGAGGTCGGCAGTGGATCTCAGGCACCTCCTTTTGCTCCCACCTAGTTAACACATGGCACTCTAGTGAAGTGCATGTTTAACTCAATCAATGATGTCCCAACTCTATCATCGATCTTTGTGGGATTGTTGACCTTCACCTCACAAGAGCTCAGTGAAGAGGACCTTGAGGGGCCTTCTTCCTTTGCCCTTATTGCAAGAGAGTCGAGGGATACCCCCCTCGCTATCCTACCCTTGCAGGACCATCTTCCCTCCCCATATAATGATCTAGATTAGGAGCAAGATGAATTGTTGGTCGATGAGTAAGGTAACACTTCTTCTTTATCTATAGATTAGATTTGTGTGTTGTGCTGCCCCCGTGCTTATATTTATGTGTTTGTAATTCTACTTGGAGGACCCTTGCTACCCTTGTAGGTGCTTGGATATAGGACTATAGAATTTTTTGTGAACTTTCTCTATATGTTTCATCATTCTTTTATATGTTGTGACTTTGCTTTTTGACAATTGGGGATGGATTGGGGGCATTTAGGCCCTCTTCCATGTTGACCCAATTTTTTAATTTTAATTTTATCTTCATGTGCTCTTCTTCACAATCTGGGAACTTTGGGGATTGATGATCATTTGTTCATACATCATGTGCTACCTAATTATATGTGAATAGATCTAGCCCCAAACTCTTAGATCCCCCTATCTCTTATTTCATCTTTGCTTGTTTTCATTTTCTTTGTCTTTGTTTGTCCCTCTTTATCTGCTTGGTGATGTTGTGGCATGTTGTCCCTCGCGTGTGTGATAAAATTTCATGTTTACATCCTGTGATGTATCATGGGCCACAACATCTCCACCTTTTCTCTCTCCTTAAGATGTTATGTGCTCCTCTATGTAGCATGCACAATCCTAAGGGGGGGATACCATACTTCTCAAATTTTCAATGAGGTGAATTCGGTGGACAACGAATCCATTACTGAAATTTTTTTCGTTTTTTAAAAGTGCATCCTTCAAGAAGGACCCCTTAATGAATTTTTTCTTTCAAAA
This sequence comes from Sequoia sempervirens, assembly GCA_007258455.2. NCBI lineage: Eukaryota > Viridiplantae > Streptophyta > Pinopsida > Cupressales > Cupressaceae > Sequoia > Sequoia sempervirens. The sequence goes on from VDFB02058242.1 coordinate 106,926,354, forward strand.
ACAAATTCATAGCAAAAGAATCTAAAAAAAATTCCTTTGAAAAAGGAGTACTTTTTCTTATGAAGAATTCTCAAAATTTTCCTTTGAGAAGGAGCATTCTTTCTATCAGATTCTTTGATGAAATAGATCTTTCAAAAGGATTCCTTGATGACATAATCATTTGTGGAAAATATCGTTCTTTTCAAATCAAAGTGTCCCTTTGCATGGGCCCCTTGCTGTCTTGATGGGTTCTTGAAGGGACCCCTTTTGAAAATATCTCCTTCAATTGCTTACTTTGTGATGCGTCTATTTTTCTTGGCTTTTCTACCTTACATGTTTTGTCTACAACTTAACATGTTGCTTTGCAAGATCGAGCACCTATAAAGTCGCTTTTACTATCAAGCTTTCCTAGTAGGATTGAGAACCTCATCAAGCTTTCCTTGCAGGATCGAGAACCTATAAGGACCTTTCACATCAAACTCTTTAAGACCAATCACCCATAGATTCCTTTCATGTCAAGCCTCGCAAGAATGAGAACCTATGGTGCTCCCTTTGCAGGACTAAGAACTTATGAAGCTCCTTCTTTTTGTAGGATCAAGATCCTGTAGAGCCTTTGTTCAACTTCTATAGGACCAAGAACTCATGGAGCCAATTCCATGGGATCGAGTACCTGTGGATCCATCTCTCTCTCTCTCTCTTTCACTTCGAGGTTTCCCTGCATGATCAAGAACCTATAGAACTACCTCCTGCACGTCCAAGTGTGCCATATTGGAGATCTGCTTCCTCAATGGTTAAGATATATTCTATTAAATGTCTTTCTACTTTACCTTGTATTCACACTAACATGCATGCTCACTAAAGTGGGGGAAAAATATAATGGCACAAATTTTTACCCCTAGGAAAATTCCCCATTTAATTTCCCCTACCTTAGCAAATGTCAATTCGATGATTTAATTTCACCGTCACCACCTTGTCCCTTCCACCTGGTTGCATCATTTTGTGTCGATGGAGGAATCTTTGTTGAGGACATGTGCACACCACATGGATGTTTGTGCACCATGCTATCATCTTGACAAGATTCCTACCCCTGAAATCAACAAAAATGTTATGTTTCCTATTTGGTGCAAAATGTAATGCCTCTTGCCTCCTTGACCAATGAAATTTGAGCCTTGTACCTCCATTTTGTGAATTAAAATCTATCAATTCCCATTCCTTCATTCTCTCTTTACTCTCTTGGACCTGCTTCACTCTTTCTTGCATTCTACTCTCAATCTCTTGGTTGTAAGATCTTCATTTTGGATCCAACATCACATTCTTGTTGCAACACCATTGCTATTGAAGGATTTGTTGGAATTGTAAAAATATGATAATTTTACATATTGTTCACATTCATATTTTTCCAAATAAGTCCCACCATGAGTACATTTTGCTTGCATTTTTCCCATGTAGCCCCATAAAATCCATCGGGTCATGCATTTTCCATATTGCAGTTCCTATCGGCATAGGTTCATGGCTGTCTCCCCGACCCATGTTTTTGTGCTAACATTTGTATGCTTCAGGTCTTTCGGCAAGACTTCTTTGATGTCTCAGCAATCTCAGGTCATGTGCATTCACCTTTCAGGGAGACTCTTTCATTGTTTCAGCGACCGAGGAGGAACCTATCGGCTGGAGTTTGGTCATCGAGGTAGTGTCTTGTCGAATTTGAAATGTCTCCCCGACTAATGCATGTGGAGGTTCATTGGCAAAAGTAAAGTAGTATCAGAATAGGATCTCAGCGAAGCGGTTATGTCTTGCTGACATGGGCTCTTCATCAACGGGTTCTCGGGGAGAGTCTTACCGAACAACACATAGAAGGATTTCTTCGGCCAAACATGTTGCTCTCAATATAAAGTCTCGGCGAGTGACCTTCGGTCTCGCCGACATCACATATGGGGTTTCTTCGGCCAAACATAAAGGTCTTCGATGAGTGGTCATAGCGAAGTGTATATGTCTCACCAATGGAGCATAAAAGGTTTCTCTCAAATGGCTTTCAGTGAGAGGTTAGTTGTGTCTCGCTGACCGACAATGTAAAGGGGTGCTCATTAGTGAGAGATTTTCTTCGATGTAGTATATTGGCGATCTTACATTGTCTTGTTGACCGACAATAAAGATGAACACATCGGCGAGAGTTGGGGCATCGATATAAATTCATAACGAACCCTTTTGGTCTCACTGACAAGCACATTAAAGATTTATTTCGGCTAGACATGTTGCTTTTGGTGAAGGGTCTTGGCGATTTTGCAATGTCACACCGACCAGTGGCGGGAGGATTCACTTCGGTAAGACTTATGAGCTTCGATGTAAAGTCTTGGCGAGACCATTGGGTCTTGCCGACGAAGTCTAATGAATGGTTTTCGGTGAGAGGTTGGCATTGTCTTGGTGACCTAAGGATGAAAGGAGCATATCGGTAGGTGTTAGCGATATCGGTATGAGGTCTCGGCGAGTGACCTCCGGTCTCACTGATATTACACATGAGGACTCTGTCGGTATAAGAATTGTGTTGTCTCGGTGAACAGGTGTGAACTCGGTGCTTTCGGTAAAACAAAAGGTATTCTGTATAAGGTCTCCCCGATAACAGTAAGTCATGGCAACCCGCACGAGATAGAAGATTACATTTCGGTGAGAGAATAGATTTGTCTCGGCAACACAAGATGGTGGGTGAATTTCGGAAAAACAAATACTTGTCTACATGATGTTTCCCTGACGGTTGAAGGTTACAACGACATATAAGAGGCAAAAAGGCTTTCGGGGAAATGTAATGAAATCTATATGAGGTTTTCTCGATACTATAAAGTCACGGTGAAAGCGAATAAGAACACGGGCAGACAGTGATTTAATTTCCTTCGGCATACTTACTGGGTTGTTTCAGCAACTGTTTCAGTGATGATTAATTGGCCCAATTGCAACTGTTTTCCGACATTGGAATATGAAATGATGTGCCTGTTCAGATGCTGGTGTATAAATGTTCATTCCCGATTGTGAATAAGGGGATTTTTCCAGATTTTTGGAGTAGATAAGGTAGAGAATATACAGTTGGATAGATTTTTTCCAACAAACAGGGACTATGATGTATGATTTCAAAATGGAGATTTTAATGAGAATCAATTGATGTTGTAGCTCATTTTTGGTGTCAATTGTCTGTTAGATTTATTAAAAGTATTACTAAGTTGTCTCCAAGATTGATGCTTTCTGGTTGTTTAATTTGGTATATCAAGTTTATATTCAATTTATCAGGGCACATTTGTTGTTTCTGTGTGGTTAACTGATTGATTCTTTCAAGAAGAGATTAAATCCTTTTGGTTGATCACAGTAATCAGGGAAATTTATCTGGATTATTAAAGTAGAACTTAGTAGTCACAGTCTTGCATGTTTATACAAGTTATAAACAAAACATATGCCAAACAATTTGAGTTTCTGTCAGGAAGAAAGTTGCTCATCTAGATTTCATTTGACTCCGCTTACCCAATAAGGCACTAGTCTCTGCATTTCACCATTCAGATTCATTTACTTTCTTTACATTTGTTAACTAAGCATATTAGGATTTAGTTTCAAGCATTGGTATATAATTCATATCAAATTTGATTTCATTTGTTCATTCCCATTTGCCATTGTGGACAAATTATTGCAAGAGAGAAGATCATAAGTCAAGTTTGTTCAATTCATAAAGGTACACCCGCCTAGGTCTAGCAGAACCTGAAGAGTAGAAGGCTCATTTGACCTTGTCTGTTACCCTAAAACGTCATGAAAGCTTGGCAACCTTTCATGGTTCAAACCTACATTTTTGAGAGCTAAAAGGATTTTCAAGCTCCATTTCCTCTACATAGTGATGTCACTCTCTTCTTTTTGCTATTGGCCTTGAGATCTTGTAGCTGGGAAGGTAACATTGTTTTTGTCTACTTGGTTGCATCATCTTGTTTATTGAATAGCATTGCAGTTGTCTTTGCTTTCTATCTAGTGGTATCACTTCCTTTTTATTTCCTTTATCGATTTCTATACTTTGTGGCTATCTGGATGTATGTGGAGGTGGGAACACCAAAATAAGGGTCTGACTAAGGCACACCTTGAATACAATGCAACATTTTTCTCATTTTGGCGTGTGCAAGTGTTTTCGAGTGGAGCTACTTGAAGAATCAACTTGTGGGTGAAAAGGTACATTTTCCCACTCTCTTTGTCATTTCTAGAATAGCTTATTTTCAACATTCCTTTTGTTATATTTTTAGTTTTTTGTACTTTTCTTGTATTCTATTAAAGCATAAAACATCACATGGTTAGGAAGTTAGTAGGTTCCTTGTTTTTTTGTCTATTTTATAGACCACTGTCTATACAAACGCTAGCATGTCCCTGAGATGCTAGCGTGTTGTGTTGGAGTCTGAGATCCGCGCTGGCATCCTTAAATAGTGAGTTGTTTTGGTAGCAGATCAAACCTTGGAAGTCAGAACTTCTGACCCTATGAACATCTAGTTTTAGTAGAAGGAAAGCAGTAAGCTATTTTCCCTTCTTTTTCAGCCTTAGTACCTTGTCCTTTTCAATCCTATCTAACAAACCCGAGGTAGTTTAGGGAAGCCCGTTAATTGGGGCTCTCTCATGACCTAGAGTCCCAGGGGTGATGGGTCCTCCTTCTCTAAAATTACAAGGATGTGTGAGGCCTAATATGTGAACCAAATCCCATCTACAAGCATGTGACCAAAGTGCAAGTGAAGGTCTCTTCACCTTATGTCCTAATGAACAAGGGCCCCAAGACTATGCCAAACACAATGATGAATCATTTAAGGTGTAAATTTCATTCTCCCCTATTTATATACCCCACCAGAACATGTGGTTGATGTCATCCCTTTAGTAATGAAATCCAAGGCAAGCCTCCTAGAAATAAAATAATATATCACTTATTTATAATCCTCAAAATTACCCAAGGGTGTGAGAGGAAAACATAAGTGTACCTCTAGGATTAAAAGACACTCATTTATTTTAAACCCAAATAAAAATATGAGAGTAAATTTTAACTTGATTTCCAATAATTATCAAGCAAAAATTAAGATAAAGCAAAAATAAATACAAATAGTCTATAAAATATCTTCAACAAAACATCTTACAAAACTACAAGACTAGTGACTTCTATTTTCAATGTCTTGGACTAGTTTTCTATATGAAGTGACTTTTAGAAAATTAAAAAATAAGACCTACACACAAAATAGATTAAAATAAACCTGTAAAATGAGAGGGTAAAAAATAAACAAAAAAATAAAAATTAGAGTAAGCTAAAACAAATTATGTTAGTGTGTAATTATCAGAAAAAATATTAACTTTTAACAAAATAGCACCTGATTTTGAGGTTGTTTGTGAAATTTATGGAGCTTTGAAGGTGCCAAAGTGAGAACAACACATATACAACTAAGATAAAATATAAGACTTGGGAAAAAACCAGTTAGTCCATGATGAAGAGAATGAGATTCTAGCCTATTTCAAAAAAATTGCACAAAAAAAGCCTATATATGAGTATTTTATACCTATTCAAAGTTGTCCTCCAGTTTTAAAATTACAATGGGGGAGCTTAGTGGATTTCAATTTTTTTTTTTTTTATATTTAAAAAATGAACTATTTAAGTTTTTTTAATAAATAAAAGATAAAATTAAAAAAAGGGGTTGATGGATTAACTCGCCAACTATTGGTTATAAGCTGGCAATGGGGGTTTGGAGCCTTCCAAGTGGCTTATAGGGTTGATGGGCTAGGGTGGTGTTTAGGGGAGGAGGGAAGGGGGTTGATGGTGGGGTAGGTGCAGATCCCTATATTTGCCACCACAAGATGGCAAGTATAGGGTACCTACGTACCCCTCTGCAAATGAATTTTTTTTGTTTTTGTTTAAGTTTGTTCTCTTTTTAATTGATTTTTATTTTATTTTTTTTAAAAAGGAAAAAAATCTTCAAAACTTAAAAAATTACCTACAAGGAATTATATGACTTGGGGCTATTTTTTTGCCTCAAACTTACCTAGTTTGAATTTCACAATTTGATAAGAAATATTAGCTTTTCACGCCTTCCTGATGTAATTGGATGGTTTATTTTATACCAAAACACTTCTAAATACCAATTACCTACAATTTCTTACAAAACCTTACAAGTGATGCATGTAAAATTAAGCTAAAAAATTCAAAATCATGAGTAATTTGGGATAAGTAATAGTTAGTTTCTTCACGTCGGAATCACCAAAATGTATGCGTTCAAATGAAATTAAGGAAATAACATTAAAATTAAATCAATGAAATACTCAAATCAAACACATGCAAACGTCAAATTGAGAATAATGTAAAGCTTTGCTCATTTTGGAATGTGGGTGCTCAATTTTCCAGCATACCTTAGCATTCTTTGGATATCAAACTAAAAAAATGTGAGTATGAACTTTCATTATTCTAAAATGATGAGAAATGGATTTGATTTATATATTTTCAAGAGAATCAAATGAATGACTGGGATTCAATCTAGAGTCTCAGATCTAATCCATGATTTAAGGGATTGATGAGAAGATATGGAAATCATGGGAGAGTTGCACATTATTTAAAATTTTAATTAAAATAATAATTATTTATCAACTCAAATTGATTGGAGAGTTAACAATTTTGATTGTGGAGTTTATTGCTTACATAAAAGAATTAGGTAGAGATGACTATTTGCACGAAATAGTTAACTGATTGCATGAATGAGTGAAGTGGATTTGATTGATGAGTGGGATTGGGATTGAGTTTGAGTGAATTGATTACTCTTAGTAGTCAACTAAGTGAGGTGGAATTAATTAATTGAATTATTCGTTCACATGAGGTGAAAATTAATATTAAATTAATTTATTAATGAATAACATGTGGATAAATAAATATGTGGATAAATATGTGGATTATTAAATGGATAATGATAGCCTAATTTACTTAAATAATTAGGACTTATTTAATTAAATAGTTATGCATTACGAATCATAGGTGACGTATGGGTGATAAGGTCCTAGGTGATGAATGGGAAATTATAGGTCCTTGAAGATGAATGGATGAATCAAATGATGAGGTGAATGGTTAAGTGATGAAAGGATGATTGAAGATCTTAGGCAATGAATGGATGATTACATCATAGGAGGTGAATAAAATAGATGATTAGGTGATAAGGTGGCTAGGATGAAATAATGAAGGAAAAGGTAACATTATTTAGGTGTTTACAATAATCATGTGAACTATATAATCATCATGAGAAAACTATGAAAATTTATACAAGTAAGATGAATGGTCAAAAATCCCAATAAAAATGATATCTCTACTATTCAAGTCTTTGGTAATCAACTAATCAAGTATGAACTCAACTATCTCACTATGTGCAATCTAATGGATATAAAGGAAATTGGTTGACAAGGATGGAACATAAAGTACATCATTGAATGTGCCTTCTCCCATGTCAACAAATCCTTTCTATAGACACATATAAATGTGTTGTTTCCCATCAAAATGTGTGCTAAAGTGCAAGCCTCAAATGAAGATAACATACCCTATGATGAATCTATATGATGTGGAGCTCCAAAATCAATAAGCCATCTCCCTAACTAAGGACTTGTAGATACAAGAAGTTTTTTTCCTTTCATATTATCTATTTCATTATCTAATCAATTTTTCCCTAATTGTTTAGATGGTGATGGTGTAGAAGAAAAATATGAACTTGAAGACATTGTTGAAGGTGATGAAATGTTATTCTTTTGAAGAAGGTTCTTTAACTCATCTATATATATTTTATAACTATGCTCATCATGCCCTTGCTTTTTAAAATATGCACATGCAAGTTTCTCCTTCTTAATTTTATCCTCTTTGAAAGAAGTGGGAGGTGCATTATATTTTTTCTTAGTTTTTAGTTTCTTCTTTCTTTTTCCTTTGGGTGATTGGGCTATCAATGCCTAAATCTTGGGAAGTACATCTAATTGGATAAGCTTAGCTTGTTCTATATTCAAACAATCACAAAATGTCTCAAAAGAAGGCATGTTAAAAGCTTTACCTAATACATCCATGGCAGAATAGAAGGTAGAAGAAAATATAAAAAATAGTCCTTTTAACTTTAAAAAAATAAAGAATATAGATTCCTTATCATATTTATCTTTCGCATGACTAGTTAATTGAGATCTCAAAGGTTTGAACTTAACCAAATAATCCTTAATGAAAATAAATCTATCAAGAGAAAGAGATGATAATTTTTCCTCTATTTGAATAAAATGAAATTCACTAATTGTACCAGACAAGTCTTTGTATTTATCTCATACTTGCTTAGCTATAGTGCAACCCTTAATGTGAAATAATAAGCTATCAAAAATTGTTGGAACGTGTTTTTCATTACACCAAAATATTGACTTGTTAACACCCGATACAAATGCCAGTGATAAATGGATCTACAAGAGGTAGTTAGTCCATGTCCCAAATCCAAAGGGAGATGCTAGCGATTAATCCAACAATCCCCCCTCAACATCACCGGAGGGGCTTCAAACTCGTGACCACAACTCTGATACCATTTTTTGGAACATGTTTTCCATTGCACCAAAAGATCGACTTGTTAATGCTTGATACAAACACAAAGATAAACGGATCCACAGGAGGCAATTAGTCCATGTCCTGAATCTGAAGGGAGACATTAGCGATTAGTCCAACAAAAAAATGCAATGCAATCAATCCCATAGCCTCATCACATTTACTCTTGTGAGAAAATATCTCATACCCCCTATTGAAATTAGGTTGATATTCACCCAAAGTAGACTTAAAAACCTTGGAAATCAATAACCATTGAATTTTGATCTTCCATGTATGATAATTATGAGGACTGAAAAGCTCAAATGAATTTAAATTTTCATGAGAGAGCAAGCACTAAGAGAGAAAAATAGGCAATATATTGCAATAATTTAAAATAAAACCTCCTAGATCTTAATCAATACTAAAAATGAAGTCCCCTCAAAATATAGAACTCCTCCAAGTGTCAACATGTCTAAACAATCAACTAGTGTGAAAATTTACAAATTGAATAAAAGATATATGTTGAAAAGAAAAAATGCATGTATATATCTCAAGAGCTCCTCAACACTTTTCTAAATGCCACAAGAATCATGAAAATCAAATAACAAACATAAAATTATGAGATCAGATGTCAAAAGGGGTAATTTGGACTTTAATCAACAAAATTAGGAACTTACAAAGAAATCTAGAAAAATAATCTATACCATTATGAAGTGCTCAAAACCAGATTTCCAACGACTATAAGAAGTTGAAAATCCAATCCCTGGGTGAAAAGTTATGCATCTCAAAAAATATATCCTTTTAGGAAACTAAAAGTGGGCAATGTACTATTTAAGAAATTGAATCTAGGGATGCCACTCCCTAAGCAATGAATATGGGGGGTGCGCTAGCCATGCTGCTCACAGAGACAACAAAGTGGTCCTTGAAGTTCCCAACAATGGGAGGACATAGTTGCTCGATGGAATGACAATGAAAAGGGGTGAAAATAGACATGCAACCCATTGGGCTTATCCATATAGGCCTAGGAATGACCAGCTAATCAAGCTCACCTGTGACTGGGTAAAATATATCTATGTTTAATAAAAAATAATGAAATTTTTAATTAAAAAAATTATGTCAGCAAGCATACCTTTGTGACACCAATCAACGTAATTCCTACACAGACTTGTATGATGCTAACCCACCTATGAATATTTTATCATATCCTATGACTGGAAACTGTAATATAGTCATACTATATAAATTATATGTATTTTATGAATGTATGAATATAATTTTTTGTACCTCCTTTAAGTCCTCACAAATTGCCAAAAAAATTCTAACTCCAAAATATAGAGTTTCATATATGAAAATAAGGGTCTTTGGATCTTTTGGACTTAATTGTGAGATTTCTTTTACCTAGAAATACACAATGATCAAATAGATCAATGATTCTACACAATGTACATATAAGGCCCTACTTATATAGGCAAGGTAAGAGGATAAGCAAACATAATATTATGGCACATGTCATAATCATTTGACAAGACAAAAAGAGATAAGGATCATAAGTGAACCCTAAGTAAACTTAACTAGCAAGTGTGAATATGACCTAAGAGATGAACCAGTTAGGTAATATTCCTATTTGCACCAACATAACAACTATATCTAGGGTGTTATGAATACCTAATATTATCACTAAATTCATGATAGTACTAGATAGAAACATACCCATAAGATCTCTTTCTTATATATGGACCATATGTTACTTCAATTATATATCTCTATGAGTGAATACACTTACACACATACAAGAATGAAACACATAATCATGATTTTATAAGATTAATCAACTTGGGGCTGCATAAATTATCGCATGGGTTGTATTACTAAATCATACTAGAATTATAGAAACCTAATCTACTCCACTAACAAGAGAGGGTTGCTCATAATGAAATGTGTTAGACCTCTCACCAAATAAATCGGTGCCTTATCCTTTGGGAAACTAAGTCAAATCTTGCAAATAATAAGAGAACAAACATGAAAATGAATGATAGGACCAAGCTTGTATAAGCATGTAGACAAAAAGATTAAGGAAATCTACATATGAACATACTTCAATAATCTATTTCAAATCAATAATATCTCACTTATAATAAGAAAACACCATTGCAAAGTAATTTACAATGTGTTTGGATGATGTCATATATCAATCTAACTAAATACAATAGAAAATAGAAATATAAAATAAAGGACTCAAAATCATAAATAATCTAAAGTCTTAATACCATATCCAACTGCAAACCTTAGGATTGAACATAGTGAAGCAATTTTTTCAAGACTTGAATAATATGGATGCTTAACTTAGTAGCATAACATTAATAAATTTTTAACAATGAAATTGAGAGAGTGATTTTTCTCAAAGACTTGTGATTATTAAAATGATGAATTTATAAACTTTCAAAAAATCAAATGAATGGCGAGGATTTGATCAAATATTAAGAGTTAACTCCACTAGTTGTGGATTTAATTTGGAAAGATAGATTAGTTAATTGAAAATGGAAAGAGAATTTTTCATTTCAATCCCATGAGAGGATAATAAAGAATTTATCAATTCATTAAATTGATAATTTATATGAAAAAATTGTTAAATTGATGAATGAGTTAACTAATGGAGAAGATATGAGAGGATAATTATGAATTTATTTATTTATTTAAATGTATAATTAGCTCATCTTAATCAAATAGTAAATAATTGTTTAATTAAATGATTAATAATATGGATAATGATAATAACTAATAATGAATAATTAATGACAATGGATAATTAATGTGATAACAACGGTAATGGTAAAAGATAATTAATAAAAAATAAACTATATTAAACATATAATACTTAATGAATATTAGAGGAATTATTTGTGTCTACATTTTTCCCTCATTGAGACAATGTTCAAAGTAACATTGTTTCAAAGAAAATAAAAGTAGTTAAGAAGAACAAATTAGTAGATATAAGAAAGTGATGATATACTCTAGTTAGTTGAAAGAAGCAATGGTACATTAATTAAAGGGATGAATGATGCCCCCTCAAAAGGTTATCCATGCATAAACTACAAGGTGAGCTCTCAAAAGCGAAAATGTAAAGAAAATGTCAAATGGAAGATAAAAAATGATGGAATAAAAATATACGAGAATTATTAAAAGATGGATGCAAGAAGCATGATTATGGATGAAATGATGATGATGGATTTATTATGATGATTATTTTATTTTAACTTTGATTTTATAAACCTTTATTTAATATACAATAGATGTTATGCACAAAGTATATAAGACCAAGGTGATGATATATCTAATACATAGACTGACTCACAAGAAAATAACAAAATAAGAGGATTCCTCACCACTCACAAATAATTTGATGCTCACGAAGGTCCATGATGAGGTAACCAATAGACATAAGGAATTACCTACACATCATAAGGTACTTTACTTTGGTGGGTCCGGTGAGAGAACAAACATCAAACATGACACACAAAAAATAGATATTTTTCTCTAATATATACCATTCAAAGCACACCATGATATAAATGATCATAGCAACCTTGAGCAGGCATAATATGGGTCAAAAGTAAGTCAAAATAAATAAAGAAAAAATTGAATAGGTAAACCAAAGAACCGAGCAAGCAACTATCAATTGACATATAACATTGTTACCTCTTGCCAAGGTATGGAAAAGATTAAAAGAGATAGGTTTGGATCATTCTTGGTTTAGGGAATGATCAATTCCACCAAAGATGATGGATGAAAAGGGGTATTTCACGATGGAAAATAATGTGACAACTATATGTTATCAAGGTTGATTAATATTTTTTAGGTTTTGCATTGGAAGTGCATGTTTCAAGTGTGTTGATTGAAGGTTTGAAAGCACGTGTTTATGTTTGTATTTATTAATGGAGTTATGGAAATGTATGAAACTTGTTTACTATGGAAGGAATCCTTGTCACTAAGTGAGTCAAAAGGTATAATATTTATTCCAATATAGGATGCATTAGCTTTCCCCTGATGTATAATAAGATACATAATACAATGGATGAAAGTATGAACTAAATAAAGTGGAATAGGATTGGGAATGGACGAGAACCTAAAAGATGACAAAGTTTAGTATATTATACATGACACCTACAAGTATATTTTTACCATCATGCTTGTTTAAGGTGCCAGCAAAGGATTATTTTTATCTTTACTTTTTCTTTTTTTTATATTTAAAAAAAGTTTGTTTTTCAAACATGATGCCTATTTTCAACACTTTCATCATAGTGACTACCCTAGAAGGTGTCATATAAATGGTTTTCACTAGAATGAAATTTATCTCTTTACTATTTTGATCTTTTATATTTATTTATTTTGGTATTTTCTATATGGCATTGATGTTTAGATAGTCATTGACTATTTTGGTTCATTAAATATGGTGTTTATGTAGATTCTTGTGTTATGATATACCAATAGTGACCTACATGGAGGAGTTTCCTTATCAAGATCATGGCACTTGTATACAACCCATGGTTGTTATTGCAATCCTTGTTAATATTGGGGTTGGCCTTATCCAAAAGTGTATATCATGATAGAGTATCATTAAATTCCTTACAATGAAGTGTTGTTGCTAGTAATGACAAATTTATGAGTTAGAATTTCTGGATTTTAGATGAGATGTTGGATTCTGATTGGGGATGGTAGATGTTGATGGATTATTTAGAATTTTAGATGTAGGATTTTTTATTTAAAAAACTTGGGATGAAAAATTATGGAGTTTAGATTTTAGATTGGGATTGAGTTTGGGACCAACACTTCTATATGTGTTGAGTGGTGGGATTGATGACCATTTTTAAGGAGGTGTACATATGTTATACGTGGGAGACCTTTTTTTCTTATGGCTCCATATTTTGATTGAATATTATATTTGAATTCTTGGCCTTGCTTGGTCCACTTTGCTTTAGTACCCACTTTGACTTCATATATCCACTTTGATTTTTGGATTCTTTAGCTTTTGATCTTTTACTTTGTAACACTTTTTTTTTTTGGTCGCAATTGATGGCTTTAATAATTTGAAATGATGGTTTATGGTGTGGATGGGAGGAGTGTTGGTAGAAAACTTATGATAAGGACTATGTATGACCCCTATTTTGATGCTTGAATTAGATGAAGTTGCCCCAAATATCACAGAGGTATCACCAACATCATTATATTTATTGATTGATGATTAGCTAAGACCTTGATATCTAGGATTTGCACAAAAGTGCATTGGTTCTAAAATGCCTTATTCATACAAGCCTAATCATTTTCCTTGATACCGTATGCTTTGATAAAATCTATTTGTGATGGGGTATTTTTTGTTTCGAAAGTCAGATGACAAACCATTGTTGTGTAGTTGAAAACCAATAATGTTCTATATTTTCTCTTTTTTAGGAAAGCTACTTTGATAAAAGTGGATGATCCTAGTTGATAGGTTGCTAGAAATTTTTCCTTGTTCATGCTTGTTCTCTCTTGATAATTTAGAATGTCAATGTGGTCCAAAGTAGCTTGATTATCAACTTGTTTGATGTGATTCCATTTGTTTGACTATCTATGTGTCCAAGGGAGATAAACGTCTCATCTTAAGAAATGGAGGTTGTTGGAGTATTGATATGATTAAATTCAATTTTATGATCATGGATGGGATGAACATGAATGAGGGGTCATCTTGGATTTATTTATCAATGGTTGGATATTAATCAAAAATTGGATCATCTTGGACATCATGATCATAGATAGGATCATGATCAAAGAGAAAATTAGCTTGAATGCCATGATCATCTATGGATACTTTTTGGGTAACTCTATCCTAATTTGTATTGGAGCTTGTTTCATCATGATTTAGACATTTCTCTTCACATAGATTCAATGGTTTAGATAATGGAATGTGATTTTGGATAATGGTAGGAGATTCTTAGATGGACTCAAAACTTTGTCATTGTAACAATGGATTTTGGATAGGAAGCTCTTGAGTGAGCTTGATACATGATGGAGTGCATGATGATGAGAGATGTTTAGATGGTGTAGGATTAGTGATATTATGGGAAGAAATAAATTTGCTTATGCATTAGAGATTAAGAATATTTATTATTAGTCCTTGGAGAAGATCCATAAAGGTGTATTAGATGAATTTTTTTATTGGGTGGAGTAGATTGCAATGGTTTAGAGGATGAAGGATTGTGATAAGAGGTAGAGGTTACAAGACTTTCTTGTATTAGTGATTAGGATGAGGATTTGAGATATGAATGGAAGATATGGATTTGGGAGATGGTTTGGCATTAAGGAAGGCTTGGGGTGAAGAACGATTTTCCCTTATCAATAGTAGGGGAAGGATGACCAATAGATGATTGTTTGAAGCGATAGTTTAGGTGTAGCTTGGTTCCTATGCTTACAATGTATCTAGACATAATATTTTTGTATTGGTATTGTCATAGGGGAATATGGATATTGGTTAGAAAGCATAATAAGAGTTGTTAGAGTAAAAAAACACTAAAAACCCATGAAATATTGATCATATTAGTCCATACTCAATGAAATTGAATGAAAAATACTTCAAAGATTCAAATTAAAAGACATAAATATAATTAAAACATAATTGAATCAAAGAAACATGCAAACCTATAATCCCATTGGTGGATTATGCTCCAAATGTACGTGGATTGCTATATTAAGCATAACCCATGATTACAAAATCTAATACTGAAGATGTGATAATCTTGATTCACATGATATTGATAAATGATTAAGATTGTGAATGATTTTTGATGAAGAAATGACTCTGATCAATAGTGGAGATTGAATTTGAAGATTGATTATTGAAAGGAAATCAAGGAGATCAAGGAAGATCAAGGGTGGAGGATGAATGAGAGCCCAAAATATCTCTATTTTCATAGAAAATTAGTTAAAGATATTTTAGAGGAAAATATCTATTCGCAAATTTGAATTTGCATTATGGAAAAATCTTTTTGGAGGGAATATGCCATTTAGATATTTTGGAGGGAAGAAGATATTTTGAAAAGGGAATATTCTCTTTTGAAAAAGAAATATTCTTTGTGCAAGATGGATGAAAATTAGGAATTAAATAATTAAGAAAATTATTTAATTGTAAGGATGAGAGAAATTAGGAATTTTAATTCAATAATTGAAAATTATTTAATCAAGTGGGATTGAGGAAAAAATAGAATTAATTAAATAATAATAAATATTTAATCAAGGTGTAAAGAGGGAAAATTGAGCTTAATTAAATAATTCAAAATTATTAAATAAGGGAAATTAGAGGGAAAATGATGAATTAATCAAATAACATTAATTATTCAATTAATAGAGGAAAATAATCCAAATTTAATCAAATAATTAGAAATTATTTAATTAAAATGAGGAATTAGGGGATAATGAGGAAAAATAATGTTAAAAGGAAAAATCAAGATGTGTGATACATTAAAAAAAAATTAGGTATCTACATTTTGCCCCTCTTTGAGACTGTAATGGCATAAAATTGCATCCTAGTGTAATTTCCCATTATTTACCCTTATCTTAGCCTTATAAACCCAACAATGCAAAATATGTCACCTTTTCCTTTCTTTTTATGCTTGCCTTTTGTCGTTTTGTGTTAGTGAGGGAATTTTGTTGTGGACGCCTACACACCGCGTGGATGTCTGCGCACCACACTAGCATCTTGACAAGATTCTCGTATTAGGAGACATTGGAGACATTACATTTTCTTCCACCCTATGAATGTAACGCTTCTCTTCAAATCTTGACCACCTAAAAATATCTATTTGGCTCCAAAATACCTTTTGAACCTATCTCTTGCAATTCCATTCACTCTCTTTACCTTCTTTCAATCTATTCTTGCATTCTCTAAACTTGTTTCACACTCTACACCATTGTTGTTGCTTCTACACCACTTTCTATTACAGGTTATCAATTTCTACACACTATTAGCATGATTGTCTTTCTCTCATCCTTCCTCTCTCGACTTCCCTAAGCATGTAGAAGGGAGGGTAACTCTTATTTTCTTGCATTGTCTTATTTATAGAATAACATCTAGATTTTCTTTGCATTCTATTAAATCATGTCTATTTCCTTTCTTTATCATTTTCTTTCTATCATTACATATTGGCCGATCATGGAGGTGGAAGTTACACAAAACAAGGGCTTGACTTGGGCAAGCTCCAAAATATAGCCACAACACTTTTTCGTCACTATGTGTGTAGGTTTGTTGCATTCATGAGGAGCTTGTGGGAGGTTGGACTTTCGGTGAGTTCAGATTCTTCTTCCTTTCCCTTGTCATTTAATTATTAGATAGTTTATCTTTTAATTTATAGCATTCTTCTTGTTTTTTTCCTTTCATTTCATGCATTTCTTCATATCTGTTAAATTATTAGATTAGAACTCTCAGGTTGTTAGCACGCCCTATGAGTTTCAGTCTGTGAACCCAAATCTCTATCTGTATGAGATGCCAACACACCTCTAAGATAACAACGCAGTGCACTGTCATTTGTCTCATGTGCTAGTGTCCTCCGGTCGAGAGCTAGTTAGTTCACAGTATGAGACCTTTGTGGGCTGCTCGCCCATTTCCCAAAAACCTCCATCAAAAAATATAAAAAATAGGGTCTAGTTTGTCCTTCCTTTTCAACCTTTTTAGTGTTGAGGTAGTCTTGAGGTAGTCGAAGGCAATTTTCTCCCTTTAGGCTCTTTTGTATCCTAGAGAATTGGGAGTAGCAAATTCCCTCTACATTTTGGTGAACCTGACATGAACTTTCTCTTTTTCATTTCTTTGTGTCAATTTTTTTTCCCTTGGGTCTCGGTTGTGTTATAGGTTAGTGTGTCATGGATATTTTATGAGCTTTACGACCCAATCTACAACCTCTGAATTTTTTGTTAGAAGTCTTCAACATATAAGAATGGAATCTAGGAAGGTTAATTCTAGTCCCTTTTTTAAAGAAATGGTTTTAGGGATGTCTACTGGATTTTCTAGCCACTTTGGAGAAGATACTAATCATATTCCTACCCCCTGCTTCTTCTACTTCTTTTGTGGAGGAAGATGATGCTCTTGAGGTTCTTACAGAGTAGCTTCTTTCCCTAAATAGAAGGCTTGGAGAGTTTGAGTGGTACTTGGAAAAAGATAGCAATCTTTCCCAAGTAGTTACCATTTTCAATAGACTAAGAACCATGTTAGATAAGGATCAGAGAGGTGTAGAACTTCTTCAGGTCTCGCAGAAATTGTAGATACCCATGTCTCAGCCCATAATCCTAATTGGGTGTTGCTCGAGATATTGGGTCTGATACTGCTGCAAAATAGTTAGAAGTCTCAATGCTCGAAGTGTCAATGTATATGGTTGAGACAGGTCCTTCAAATAACACCATCTATGTACCTAAGTAGACCGACACTTTCAAAGTAAACAAGGTGCCTTTGGGCTTCAATTCTTCTAACCCTAAGCTTTCTACTTTTGGTGGTAATACTAGTGTCCCTACTGGTCCTGGTGTTGGATGCTCTACCAGTATGGGGACTGGTGGCTCTAGTAGTGATTTCATTGATCATGTTTCATCTATCAATCCTATCTTAAATGCTTTGTTGCACAACATGGGGTGAATGCAAAACCAACTAGCAAATATAGAAATCTCTTCTTCATCTCAACCTATGTTCCAACCTTTTTTCCATCATAGTCCTTTTTCTATCACCATCTTACACACTCCTATCCCTCAGGGGATGGATATTCCTAAGTTTGAAAAGTATATTGGTCATGGAGATCCTCAAACGCATGTGTTAGCTTTCAATGCCATGTGCACTAACTTCTTCCACCATGATGCTTTGATCACGAAGTTGTTTTTGCATTCCCTTAAGGATGTCACATTGGACTGATATTGTAATTTTCTAGATAATTTTGTTTTCTCATTTGATCAGCTAGTAAATCAATTCCTTTGACAGTTCCAAGACAACATCAGTCCGAAGATGGTGTTTTCCAATCTCGTTTGATGTAAGCAGGGGGACCATGAAAATTTTACTAATTTCATTACTCAATATCAAGCTCTATTTTCTCAGATATCTTACCCATTACCTAATTCTGATGTCCAAAAGGTTTTCATTGGGAACTTTTTGTGACCATTGAAAGATAAATTTTCCCTAATGAAGTACCCTTCTTTCGTGCATCTATGTGTAACTTTGCATGAGTATCAAAACACAATTGCTCAGTTTGGGAATTTGTCCTTGCACTCTTGTTCAGATAATCAATCAGTAGTGTCAATTTCTAGTGAGTCAAGAAGGAGAAAGGCCATAGAAAACATACTCTCTATTCCTAAGAACAAAGGCTTAGGACACGATAATTTTTTTACAAAACTATCAAAGTCCCATAGAAACATCTTTCCAAAATTGTTAAAAGATAAAATTATAAAATTACCAAAAATCCAACCTCCTTTTGAGTCATATTCGTAGTGCTATGACATGCAAAAGTTTTGTTCATTTCATCAAGTACACGAACATGATACTGAGTGATGTGTCCACCTATGTTATGAGATTTAGGATTGCATCGATGATGGGACTATCCATCTCGATGGGAAGAAGAAAAAATCTAACAAATCTATGGCTAAGCCTAACAACAAACTACAGATATACCTAGATCCATTTCCTTCTCATTCTGCTAACTTGGTTACGTAGTCTTCTACTTCTTCTGATATTGTCTCATCTAAGTCTGTGAACATGGTCTTGTTCACTTGTATGCCTCCTACAGAGAATGTGAGTGTTGTTCCTGATATAGCCTTCACCTCACATGATCTTCCCTTAAATAAGGAGCCTTCTTCATTGTATGTTCCTCCTTAGATTAATGGTAACATCATGATTGGTGTTATGGTTGATACATCAACTTGAGTGAATGTGATCATGGAGGAGGCCTTGTTCATTAAAAATATTCACAAGGAGAAGTAAGATGAGTCACATGTCACTCTTCACACTCATGATGGGTTTTCTATTACCTTTATGGGTAATATCTCTTTGTTGGCCCTTGTAGGACCCAAGGCTTTGGATATCTCATTTGTAGTGATTCTAGAGTCTAGCCTATTCAAGGAAAATATAGGAATTCCATGGATAGCTTCCATGAATGTGGTCACCTCTATTATCCAAAAATGTTTGAAATTCCACCACGAGGCTATAGTGCATGTCATTCAGAACATTGGGTATAAGCCATTGGTATCACATGGGGCCTTTTCTTTGGATCACTTTTGTCCCACCCCAATTTGACCCCTCCCTCATAGGGGGGATCTCTTGTATCATTCTTATTGTAGGTATAAGACTAAGGGATTGGCACTAAAGGGTGGTTTTCCTTCATCACCTTATACTATGTCTTTGAAGGCTTGCTTGTGTGAGCAACAAAAGGCTCCATCCCCCTCTCATGTAAAGGGGAATGACAAGCCTTCTCTTTCCCTCAAGCCTTCCCCTTCCATTTCTTTTGTACCCCCTGCTTCTACTTCTCAACCTTTAGTGGTGTCCTCCATTCTTGCTCCTATGCGTGCCATGGGAAAAGGAAAGGAATCTATGCTGCAAAGGTCAAAGCCTCAAGTCTTCGAGCTTCCTATTATTCCCACAATTCCCCATCCCAACCTATATGAGAGGGGGAATTATTTCCATGGGTTTCCTCCTATGTCTCAACCTCCATGGCCTTTACCTATTCTTTTTCCTCCTTCTTGGGCATGACATGGGAAGAGGCCTGATACCAAGATGCTTGTTTCTATTTTTTATTTTATGGCTATTTCTCCTCTTGCTCCTCCTAAGGAATCTCCCCTTCCATTGAAAATAGTTGTGGAGGTCCCTCCTATGGTAGTGCAAGATCCCCCAGCCTCTTCTTAGGTCATTCCTTCAAGTGTCGATAGCTAACATAACTAGCTTGTGCACGAGAGTAAGCATCGATGAAAGGCTCTGGCTAAGGAGCAGCAATTTTATAGTAGTGTTCCAAGGAGTTTTTAGTTCCTATTTTTGCTTCTACTTCTTCTATGATTGTTCATGTTTCTTCTTTGTCTTCCAATTCACTTCCCATCACCTTTGTGCTTCTTTTAGTTTCAATGATGAATTTTGATGAACCTCACCCCAAAAGGGTATAGGTGTTCATCACTACTTCAACAGAGCCTCCCCTTCTCCTGTCTCTTCTTGATATCCCTTCATTTTTGTAGCCTTTAGACATGCCTCATACAAAGGTTGTGTCATCTATGGCTCCTTCTATTTCTTCTTGGAAACTTATGCTTCCTTTGTGGGGATTCAACATCCCCCTCTGAAGTGAAAGTTGGAGGATGACTCCACCTTGAGTGATGGTTGTAGAAAGTTTCATCTTCTCTAGAGTCTGGTTTTGTTTTAGCTTGCAGTGTCCTCGTGATGGAGGCAACCCTCACATCTTTGGAGTTTGTCACTACTCCTTTTGTTGAGGCTACTAGTGACACTCAAATTTCATGTCCTCCTCCCCCTCTATTGACACATGGCACTCCTAAGAAGAGCATGTTCAACTTGGTGGAGGATATCCTGACTCTGTCTTTGATTTTTGTAAAATTGATGACCTTTACCTCACAATAACTCAGCAAAGAAGACCTCAAGGGGCCTTCTTCCTTGGCTCTTGTTAAAGGGGATTCAAAGGGAACTGCCCTTGCTATCCCTCCCTTACAGGGTCATCCTCCTTCCCTTATAGTGATCTAGATTGGGAGTAGGATGACTTGTTGGTTGATGAGGACTAGATTGGTACCTCCCTCTTCATCTATAGATTAGCTTTGTTTGTTTGTTTGTGCTCCCTAGAACTTGTCTTTTTAATGTTTTGTGATCCTTCCTCGAGGACCCTTGCTACCCTTGTAGGTACTTGGATACAGGAACAAAAATGTGTTATACACTTCTTATATTTGTGTCATCATTCTTTTATGTGTCATACTTTTGTGTTTTGATATCAGGGACAATGCAAAGCGTTGGGGATATTTAGGCATTTTTCCATGTTGACCCAAAAAAAAAATTCATTTATCTTCATGTGACCTTCTTCATGTTTTGATACATTTGGGGATTGATGATAGTTCATACATATACTATATTATATCCATCTATTTATATCTATGGATAGTTCTAACCTCAAATTATCAGATCCCCTTGTCTCTTGATTTCTTCATCTTTATTTTTTTGCTTCTTGATGTTGTGGTTCTTATGTGTTGTCCCTCACATGTGTGACAACACACCATGAATACATTTTTCCATGTGTTTTGTGCCACAATGTCTCTCATATTTCTCTTCTCCTTAGGATGACATGTGATCCTTTGTGTAACACACATCATCTTAAGGGGGGCTATCATACTCGTCTAATTTTCAACAAGGAGAATTCTTTTAAAAGGATTCCTTGGTGTAGAATTATTTATAATGAATTCCTTGACAAAAGAATCCCTTGTTGAAAACCTCATTTTCCAAAATGGCATATTTTTTCAACAAGAACTCCTTGGTAAATATTTCTTTCAAAGAGATCTCTTAGCAAAAGAATCTAAAAAATTTCCTTTCAAAAAGGAGAATTCTTTCCAAAGGATTCCTTAACAAAATTTCTTTCAAAATAACTTTTGATGACAGAATCACTTGTAGAAAATATCATATCTTTCAAAAGGAGTGTCCTTTCAAAAGGGTTCCTTGGTGTCTTGATGTCTTATGAAAAGGATCCTGGATGAAAGAACCACTTTGTGAAATCCTTCTTTTCAAAAGGATTCCTTGGTGTCTCATACTTGTGTCTTGTGTCTACTATTTTACATCTTGTGCCTTGGTGTCTAGATGTCTTATATCTTGGCTTCTAGCTTAGGGGCAACCTGACTAGACTTGTCTTTTATGTGACTGTCATGTAACATTGTTTGTAGTAGCCATATATTTTATCATATTGTCTTATTGTATCTTACTATGGTGTCTATTATTTTTTTCTTTTTTGCCTAACATGTTTGTTTGCAGCTGACATGGTTTTAGTGAGATTGCAACTTGCTTTGTAGGATTGAAGACCTGTGTCCTATTTTCATTTTGGTGAAGCTCTTTCTATGTTTGGTATACCAAATCAAAGCACTACTTCCTCTACATTTCGGTATATTCTCTTCAATCTCTTTCTACTTTAGCTCAAACATTCTTAGACACATATGCTCGCTAAAGTGGGGAAAAAATGTAATAGCATAAAATTACACCATAGTGCAATTTCCCATTATACCCTTACCTTAGCCTTATAAACCCAATAATTCAAAATCTATCACCTTTGCCTTGCTTATCGTGTGTGCCTTTTATCATTTTGCATTGGTGAGGGAATTTTTTTCATAGATTCCCACGCGCCATGCAAATGTCTATGTTCCATGCTAGCTTCCTGAAGAGATTCCCACATTAGGAGATATTGGAGATGTTACATTTTTTGCCACCCTATGAATGTAACACCTCTCTTCAAATCTTGACTACCCAAAAATATCTATTTGGCTCCAAAATATCTTTTGAACCTCTCTCTTGCAATTCCATTCACTCTTTTTACCTTCTTTCACTCTATTCTTGCATTCTCTCAACTTGTTTCACTCTTGTTTCACACTCTACACCATTGTTTCTACTTCTGCACCACTTTCTATTCCAAGTTGTCAAGTTCTACACACTATCAACACAGTTCTCTTGCTCTCATCCTTCCTCTCTTGGCTTCCCCAAGCATGCAAAAGGGAGGGTAATTATTATTCACTTGCATTGTCTTGTTTAAAGAATAACATCTAGATTGTATTTGTATTCTATAAATCATGTCTATTTCCTTTCTTTATCATCTTCTTTCTATCATTGCATATTGCTTGACCGTGGAGGTGAAAACACCAAAACAAGGGCTTGAATTAGGTAAGATCCAAAACACAACCATAACACTTTTCTATTATTGTGTGTGTAGGCTCATTGCATTTGTGAGGAGCTTACAAGAGGCTGGATCTTTGGTGAGTTTGGATTCTTCTTCCTTTCCCTTATCATTTCATTATTAGATAGTTTATATTTTAAGTTATAGTATTCTTCTTGTTGTTTCCTTTCATTTCATGCATTTCTTCATATTTGTTAAATTGTTAGATTAAAACTCTTGAGTTGTTAGCACACCTTGTGAGTTTCAGTCTTTGAACCCAACTATCTATCTATACGAAAGGCTAGTGCACCTCTAAGACAATAGTGTGGTGCACTGTCATCCATTTCACATGCTAGTATCCTTTGTCCGAGAGCCAATTAGTTCATAGTTTGAGACCTCTTTGGTTTGCTCACCCGTTTTCCAAAAACCTCCATCAAAAAACATAAAAAGTAGTGTCTAGTTTGTCCTTCCTTTTTAGCCTTTTTAGTGTTGAGGTAGTCTTGAGGTATTGTAGGGTAATTTTCTCCCTTTAGGCTCTTGTGTCCTAGAGACTTGGGAGTAGAGAATCCCCTCCTCTAGAGAGACAATGTACATATTACGTTGTTTCAAAGACCTGATGTTACTCGATTTTTAAAAAAAAATTACCTAATGCCCCATTGTGCCCCAATGGATGAAGAAAGGATGGTAGGATGCCCCCTCAAGCTTGATCAATTGGAAAAAAATAATTTTTGGATCGATTTCATAACAGGATGACGAGGCTAGTTCTATAGAGAAGAGGACAAAAAATTAAGCCCTAGGGAGCCTATAATCTGATCAGGATGTATAGCCAAGGTTGAAAAATTAGCTAGAGGGAAAAACCCTAGGGTTTGGAGGGAATATATTTGCATTTGGGTTTATTTCAACCTCATTTGCACACTCTAAGTTTAGAGATTATAGAGCCTTGAGTGATTTTACGCCAAGACACCTTTGCAAGACCCTAATGCTATGGCAACATGTAGTTTGAGATCCACATCATGCATAGGTGATCTATTAATTCCAATGACCAACCAGAGCAGGTGCCCCAATATATGACTAACCCATCTTTATTTGCACGTAGTTCTAGGTAATCAAAAGTAGAGGTAAAGTTAGGTCAACAAATGCATCACTTCATAAGTAACACATATGAAACCTAACGTGACGCTTATTAAAGTTGACGTGATGCTTTTGTCAAAAGTGTCATGCTATCACAAAAGCATTGGGATAGGAAAATAGTGTAGCACTATAGTGTAGGAAAAAGTATCCCTTTTTCACACTTAATTTGGGAATAATTAATAATGAAATGAGTTGCCTTAATTTAGTGTTGTAATATGTTTTTCATATTCAAATTAAGTTTAGGGCCATTTTAGATTAAATGGACTTAATTGTGACTTATTTAGGGTGTTGTAAGGGGTACTTTTACACTTTCACACTAATCTAGGGCTCTATTAATTAATTGAGGTTAATTTTCCTTAATTGGCCCCTTTAATTCAAATCCACGCCTAATTAAATGAAAATTATGAGGGATAAAACCCTACATTCATAAATGACATTACACAACACTTAATTTTGGAAGATGTGTGTCCTAGGTAAGTGACCTAGGACCCATTTTCCATAGGGAAAATGGGTCCTCACTTAGGCCTAGGACCCTCTTTTTACATAATGTTTAACATTGTTTGATGTGTGTCCTAGGTAAGTGGCTTAGGACCCATTCACCCTATGGTGAATGGATCCTCACTTAGACCTAGGACCCCTCTTTGGAATATGTTTTTGGTAGTATTTTAATTATTCCAAATCCATAATTCAATGTCAGCTTGTGATATTTGAATTTCGGGAATTAATGTTAAGATATGTATAAATACAAGGTTATTTCACATATTTTCATAATAAGTTTTCAAGTGTTCAAGTCCTAATAGAAAGTTTATGAGATCAAGAGAATTTCAAGGCATTCAAGGGTAAATTTATAGAAAATTATTGCAACAATCAAGATTCCATTGTCATGTCAAAGATTTATTACATCATGCATGTTGTTTGAGCTAATGTGTTGATGTAGTGTTCAAGATCTATGCAAATATTCAAAGGCATTGTTTCATATCAAGTTTCATGATCAAGATATACATTAATTAAAGCCACTTCATGCTAGTTTGTAGATTTATCCAAGGTTCAAATAAGGTGTGGTGAATTGTGACATTGTTGTTCATTCATCATTCCTTCTTTCATGTTTCATTGTTTCATTTCAAGGTTTAATTACCGAAATGGGGTTTGACCAAAGAAAACCCCCATTCCCTAACAAACAACATTTTTCTCTCTTTGATGTGTGATTTTAGGTTTTAGGTTGAAGATCATTTGGAGAGAAAATTTGAAGAAAGTTGCAAAGTTGTCAAAGTTGCAAGAAAAGTTGTCAAATCATGAAAACTGATCTGCAGGTTTTATTTCTAGCTTTTAGACAATGAATAACTGGAATCTGGGAGTGCATATCGAGCAGAACAAAACCTAGAAACTAATTTTCTAGAGCCCTAGCTAGGACCCATTCACCATAGGGCAAATGAGTCCTCAGTGAGGTATGAAAAAGCACCTTTGGTGATAGGTACACATTATTCTCACCTTTTCAGATCTGCATTTTGATAATTAGTTTTATTAGTTTTTAGATCTATCCTTTTATAGCACAAATATTAAATAAAATTAGAGAAATAGGTGCATCATATCCACTTTGTTTCATTTTGGTAAAACCTATTTTTCTATATTTCAAGCACATACGACTGTGCTCTTGTGACACGTTTGAGAAAACATTCACTTCTATTTTGATAAAGTGACACCTTTGAAAAAGAGTTCACTTTTAATTATAATAAAGCAACACTTTTGAAAAAATCTCACTTTTCCTTTAGGTTTGATCAGACTTAGGTTTGTTTTGCAAATTTTTGACAAATTGACGTTGTGAGTGTTATGCTAGCAGGTTGTTCTTGACCCTATCCTATCGTGGGAGCAATGACCATAGGTTTTGGACCAGATGATGCATATGATAGAGATTGATGTGGATCCCCTTGCAACTATGAGATTATATCACATTTCATATATGCCAGAGATCAACGCTCATTGAGCCTTGATGACTACGTTGGTTGAGAGGTGGAGGTCAGAGACATCCTCATTCATGCTACCCCTGGGGAGGCTATTGTCATATTAGAGGACGTATGGCATATACTATGAGTTCACATTCACAAAGAGTGGGTTTTTTATAATGTAGATCACGGTGAGGAGGCCTTGGAGCTGGTCATTGGAGATGATGACCTCGATGGAGATGATGGACAAATCAACTTATGTCAATATATTGGCTTGGTTAGTAATACCATTATTATTGTAGTTGGACTAATATGTGAACAAATTATGCCAGACATGAGATCTAAGAGGTTTAGCATCAAATGGAGTTGATTCCTTGAGAGGATTATGGATGAGGCATGCATTTTCGCATGGGGTCCATGCATCTAGACCCACCTATATCATGATATACACCAAGTAGTGTATAGTTTTGTTACTAGCTTGTTTGATGATGTTATTCTTTTACATGTATGGGCATGGGAGCACATTGTCATGCTCAGACTAATAGGAGAGACAATGTGGGAGGCCGATTATCTAATGGTCTACCAATATGACACCATGTTGACACAGTGATGTATGGGAGACATGGACCACTGGAGGCACCTAGTGGATGAGATAGCAGAGTTCAGGTGGCAACCATAGCTTTAGATAGATTCTTTGGAGGAAAATGGTGATAATCTCCCATATTTCCAATAAACCATATGGTTGATTGGCAGGACACACTATATACTAGAGAGATATCTTCCTAATCGGGTCTGACATCAATTTGGGGAGCAACAAGATGTCCTAATTAACAACTATCACACCATTTTTGTTCATACTACATGAGAGATAACAAATTGGGGAACTATGCTATTATGATACTAATATGATGTATTCCTAAGTATATATTATATATTCCTAAGGGTAAGCACTTGTGGCATTCTTGACCTTAACATAAATATTAGTTAATACATTAATACTTCTTAATTAGGATGAAGGGTATGTCCCTACATAGTTTATCTTATAAATAAGGAAGAGAACTCTCTCCCTTATCATAATATCATCATTTATTCAATTCATATCATATTTTATGGTTATTGGAGGTAACCCCCTCGAAGTGGCTTACTATAATTTTGAGTTTTTACAAATATTTCCAAGAAATATCATAACAAGTGGTATTAGAGCTATAATTTGGGCCATCATTCTTGTTCCAACCATATCTTCCAAACCAATGTGAATTTTGATCTAATTTTTTTGGGGTTTTGAGGTATCCCATAGGTAAGTTCTCAAAAAAATCAAGCTTTGAAGAGAAGCTTTCTAAATTTTATTGTGATTTTATGTTTTTTATTAATTTGCACTATAGGTTGCAATTTTTGGAATTTATTTTAAATTTCTACATTTTTGAAAAGCTTATAAAAAATTAGTAATGGTTAGTTCTTTGTAAATTACTATTGGAAATAAAATAAAATCTTTAATTTAATGGTAAAAGTTTGGTCAAAATTTTCATTAATTTTCCCTATAAACTATAATTTTTAGAATTAAAAAAAATACATTTTTTGGAAATTTTATCAAAAATTAGGTAGGGTTAGTTCTTTGAAATTTATTTCTAGACATATTAAAATATATTCTTTAATTTAGTGGTCTAAGTTTAGTCCAAATTAAAACATCAAATTCTCTCTCTCCAAATACTTTCCTACCTTCATAAAGCTTAAAATTAAATTAAATCCATGTCATCTTTAGGATTAGAGGACATTTATACACACAAAATATAAGGACCCATTTTATTTTACACCACCTAAAATTGAGGAAAGAGTTCCCCAAGGCTATGAAACAATGATACATTTCATTAAAGATAAATTGTTTGACCATTTGCAAAATCCTTAAATGATGGTTTAGATAGGTTTTCAAATAAATTATTATCAAAATTAAAGTCCCAAAGAAACCACCAAAGTGGGCACAAACCTAATAAACCAAATAAAGGGATAAGATAACCTTTTCGAGATCAAAAATTATACCTACCAGCAATAAGCATTCATAAATTTGATGGTAGAAATGTAATTTCATGGATATGCCTTATAAAACAACAATTTGAACTTCACAATATGTACCAAATCATGTCAAGGTTGACATAGCTTTACTATATTTAGAATTAGGACCTTACCAATGGTACAAATGGAAGATGAGTGATAGACAAGGACAAATGTTTAGTTGGAAAGAATTTAGTAAAGAACTAGTAGCCTTTTATGAGAAACCATGCATTAAAAGCTATTCTACCCAACTCAAAATCTAAAGCAATTAAGGTTTTTATTTGAATATAATGTTGAGCATTTGAGATTGGCACTTAGAGCCCCTAAGGTGACACCTTACCAAAGGCTACAATTATAATCAATGGTCTTAAGGATGAAATTCAACATGATGTTTGCTTGTTGGAACCTTATATATGTAACATACCCAAAGTTTACCCTATTGTTTTCACCTAGATTTTCACCCATATATGTGAAAAGATCAAGTTCACCAGTACATAGAAATAAAACTTTCCAATTCAATAACACATTACACATTTGAAATAAACCCATTCCAAATTTCATTGCATGAATAAAGTAACATTACATGATCCCATATAATCAAAACATTACATGATTTCATGTAATGATTTCATCTTTCAAATACAATTTACAAATATATGCATGATCATAATTATAAAACATATCTTACAAGAGCTGAATGGATCAAGAGTAAAATTGTTCGGGATGTCCCCTATTGGAGCATATATCCTCAAGTATTTGGCCACCAACTGCATGAGGGAGAGCATCACACAAGTGTTTTTCTTCCAACCACAGACTTATTACCATCCCCCGCACATCTTCCTAATCGATAAGATGGCCCTACCCTTCAACAAAGAGATTGGTATAGTAACCCTCTAATATAAGCCTACCTGAGCATGGTGTTGTGTCCTACATAACTAATGTTGTCATATAATGGATACCTGTCTACATGCATGACACTCCCTAATAGCTATGCAATGTTGGCTCACAGTGAACCAACAAGTGTATGCAATGGCAACTTACACTTGCTTTGGCTAGAGATTTCATATTAAATAAAGATTTGATATTAAATCAAACTGACTTTCTATGAAGTGGTGTTGTATGTTCACCCACCCCCTCACTCGACTTGGTAAATATAATGACCATAAATAACTCTTGACTAGGTTTTTCGACACACACATAACAAGAATTCCATTCCAAAAAGTGATATAACATTTGAGTGATCTGACTAACCAATTAGGTTATTCCCAACCTTGGTTTATCCTAATCCCAAGAACAAACCTCATTACCAACACAGGTTTACATAACATCATAAACTAACATTCTCAGCATAACACTTCTATATCATACCATTTCCAACATTGCAATTCATGCAAGCATACATTTGGCTTATGATATCCTAGATATTATGATAATAACCTACAGTTATCACTATTTGACTATTACCATCAAATGCTACAAACATGCATAACAAACTAATATGATTTCTCTCATCAACATGCCCTTTTGATTATTCTTTATTTCTCATGGTTCTTTCCAAGTTATCCTATAAGGTTTCTATGTTTTCATGTTCATTAACAATCATAAATCCGTTCTTTCAATATGATTCATATATTCACATGTTTACAATATACACTAAATTCATATCTAATCTAGAGGACATTTGTAGCTTGAGAGGAGTTTGTGCTTCTATAGTCTCCTCGCATTACAACTTTGGGTTTCCAAGACGTAAGTTCCTCTTCTTTAAGACTGGAATACCATGAAAAGGTATAAACTCTTGGTCAAGTATAAGATAATAGTGTAATCAATATATATACATATATATATCACATACGTTTTTCAACCCTATTGTTGAATATCAATATAATCATATTTAAGTGTATATCCTAACCCTAGGGAATAGACTATTCTCCTAATTTCAATGAATATGAGTAACCATTCAAGCATAAACCACCAACATGGTTTTCATAACATCATAACCTATCAATGATGACATATCTAACATGCTATCATTCATGTTGCATTACTAACATCATAATTCATGCAAACATATAAGTAGCATTCAATCATCTTGGTATCATATACATATACCTTCTAGATAGTTTAATATAACCATGTCATATAATCATGACAGTCATTATAACTATATATGTATTGTACTAATAAGATACCACAAAACCACTTATATCCAATCTAGCTCTATGCACAAGCTTGATTCAATATCTATGATAACAACCAATATCTTGCACAAGCATTGGCAATCAATCAACAAACCATAAATTCAACATAAAAAGGTGTAATGGATAGGATAACTAGCATACCTAGAAATTTAGCTTCCAAACAAGAATTTTCACTCAACGCTCAATGCCACAAACTCCACTTCCCACTCCTTTCGCTTTCAGCTTAACTCCAATTATAACCTCTTTCCCAACACTCCAAAACTCACAAACAAATAGCTCTCCAACACTCAGTGAAATCTATCTCACTTCTCACAACTTGCACTCAAACACTACTTTGCAAAAAGAAAAACTATAACTGAACAATAACAATGAAAACAAATGAATTCTAATCAAATACCAAAAACTAAGAAGTTGCCCTCTATTTATAAGAGATATTGAGAAACTTGATACTATAGTTCAAGTCCCTTATTTTCTACCTTATTCATCCTATTTCCACCTCTAAACTGAAATCACAAATTCCAAAACCAAATCTACTTCTAAACTGGTCAACTAAGAAAAACTAGTTGAAACATGGCAGCAAATAGCATCAGAAAGTTAACACATATACAGTCCTAAGTAAAATCAGTTTCAATCACATGGCTAAGTTACCTCAAGACTGTCAACACTTGGTTGTTTTACCAGATCAAAAAATTGCAATGGTTTCCCACATGCTTTCTACCTCCCAGCATGGCTCTTATTATGCTAGGTTTCTGCTCATGGCACCTAAAATAGAAGCTGCATTTCTAAGACAAAACAAATTATTTTTGCTTCCCAGCCAACTCGTGATACTTTGACTCTTTCAACTCTTTTCATTGTTGTTCATACGTGGTAAGTTTACTCAGCTTTATTTGCCATGAATGCATAGTTATTACTTTACTATTGCACTGCAACTTATGCATTGATTCTACCCTTTTTAAATATGTGATACCATAACATTATATGTGCATAGTCTATGCATGTTATTCAGCTTATTCTTTGTTTACTTTATTCGCATTATATATGTGTAGTGTTTAGTTTAAACTTTGCTTATTTACTCGCATTATATATGCGTTTGATATCTTATTATGTCATTTCTAATATAAATATATATTAATATATATCATTAAAATATATATTATAATGCTTTGTCATTATAATGGCATCAAGCAAATTCACCGCCATGACAAATTCACCTCATGGAAAATTCACTGTCATGAAGCTATGAATTGTTGGTGGTGAATTTTTCATGGCGGTGAATTTTCTGATGGTGAACTGTTGGCGGTGAATTTTCCTAGATCCCATTATAATATATATATATGTATTAACATATTTATTAGAATCACTAATTTATTAGTCATATATTTATAAATATATATATGTATATTAATATATACATTTGTATGTATGTATGCATATACTATTGAATACATACATATATACATATATATTATTATTTTAACATCTTATAAAACATATATCGATAAGTATATATGCATAAAGTGTATATTTATTTATAAATATTCACTTGATTTTCCATATATATATGATGTATCCACGTATGAGTATATGTAGGTATTTCTACCTATGCATGCTCACACGTGCATCTACTCATATATATGAGTTATCGTATATATACACATATATATATACTTTTAATGTGTATACTTATCCATTTAAATACATGAAGTAAAATTTAAAAATATATACTCATGCAAATATTTTAATCACTATGACTCAAATCAGAGAAAGAACCAAAGGAAATAAAAAATAATTACTCAAACATTTCAATCATCCCAAAAGCTATGACCAAGGGTTTACTTACCAACACATATCCTGGATTGACTTGACTTAACTTGTCTAACCTAGGTCGTGATTGTGTGATAGCTCAAGTAGATACATTAGTGGTTTCCATACCAAACTCCTCTCCTGGGTGATACTCTCCCTCTCCTCACTGGAGGGCATGATTCTTTCCTGCATCCAACTTAGTGCATCATAAAATTAGTTAGCTAATCACATGAAAATATTATCCATAATATATCATTTGCATCGTTAAAGCATTAAAAAACAATAACAATACAATGCATATTCCTATATTTCATTCATCTATTGAACATATTAAAGTCATGATTTTGCATTCAATATCATATTTACTCATGAAGGTAAAAGTAATCTAGTGACTTGGAAATAGGGTGTAACAATATAGTTAGGAAAGCTATGCAACAAGCATTGCATATTGATAAAAAAGAAAAAAAGAAAAAAACACCACCATTTAGGTGAAATCATGAGAGTAATTGATAAAAATGTGACTAATGATACTAGCAAAAACATGGACAAATTATTTAACCTAAGAGAAATTAATAAGTTGTCTCCTCAACAAGATATTGAGAAAAGAGAAAAAGGCCTATGTTGGAATTGTGATAGAAAATGGTCAAGGGGTCATAAGTGTTCTAGTAGTGAGAAAAAGGATGAGAATGAAGAGGGGGAAGTACCTACAAAAGAATCAAACATAAAACTTAAGAATGAGGATTCCAAGGAAAGAGAAAGCACTATTATCTCCCCACACGCATTGAATGGAATAAATACACCACAAACACTCAAATTAATTGGTAATATAAAAAGGAAAAATGTGAAAGTGTTAGTAGATACTGGTAGTACACAAAACCTTATTGAGAGAAGATTAGCTAATGAGCTCAATTGTTTTGTTTATCTAGTCTCTAATTTTCAAGTCATGATAACTGATGGGAAACAACTATATAGCAGTGGTAAATACCATCATATGAAACTCTCAATGGGAAACTATCAACTAGATTCAAATTTTTTTGCTATACCTATTAGGGGAGTGGATATAGTTTTGGGTGTACAATGGCTTAAACAATTAGGAATAATCTCTTTCAATTTTCAAGACTTATCCATGTCTTTTAGGATACATGGGAAAAGGTATGAACTTTTTGGAATTAAATCACCACCATATGAAATCATTAGCTCTTATATGATAGAGAAATTATTCAAGATTCTTATTATATAGGGGCACAATTATGTTTTATAGAAGCATGACATATGATAACCCAAGATCAACCAAAAATTCAAGAGATTATTTAACACCACCAACAAGTATTTCAAGAATCCAAGTTTGTACCTCTAATTGGAGACCATAATCATGACATTAAATTAAAACCACAAAGAATTATCCATCCCAAAAAAATATATTTTTATCCCCTATGCTTATTCTTAACAAAAAATATTATCTATGGAGAATGTGCTCACATTACAAGAAGATAAAAAAAAACACTCATAAAGATAAGTTCCATATTCCTACTGCTAATGAATTAGAAAAAAATAAAACCTATGAAAAACAATCCAAATGTGTCCTTAGGGTGAAACAAGTAGAATACTCAAGAAATTTGGTGTTACTTAAAGGTGTTAAGATGGACCCTAAGAAGAGAAGATTTTTGGGTCGAATAAGATACTATAGAAGATTTTTTCATACCTATCATCCTATAAATAAAATTTTCTTTTGGGAAGGTATTAAAGTGAATATCCAAATTCATGGTAGAAAGTTTGATATGCCAACAAAATAAAAGGAATATAAAAAATATTATAGGTCTCTTACAAAGATAGGCATTCCAATACAACACTGGGAAAAAATATTAGTGGACTTCATTATGGGGTTTTCAAAGACAAATAATATTAAGGTAATCTAGCTTGTTGTGGATAAACTAATTAAGAATGCATATTTTTGTGGACTCTCATCTATTTTCAATTGATATTATCAAAAAATTATTCATACAAAATATACAAAAACTTCATGGAATTTCCAAAATCAGATTAAAAATAGAGCCACCTCAAAATTCCTAGTCAAGTGAAAGAATTTACCAATTGAAGATGCAACATGGAATGATGAACAATTCATATGCAGTATTTTAGAGTTGCTAAGCATTGAGGACAACGCTTTTCTAAAGGGAAAGGGAATGTTATGATTCTAATATGATATATTCCTAAGTATATATTATACATTCCTAATGGTAAACACTTGTGGCATGCTTAACCCTAACATAAATATTAGTTAATATATTAATACTTCTTAATTAGGATGGAGGGGTATGTCCCTACATAGTTTATCTTATAAATAAGGAAGATAAATCTCTCCCATATCATCATATCATCATTTCTTCAATTCATATCACATTTCTTGCTTATTGGAGGTAACCCCCTCGAAGTGGTTTGCTATAATTCTGATTTTTTACAAAATTTCCAAGAAATATCATAACATGTTCCCTCTCCACAAGTGGCCATGACAGAGTTTTCTCATTTGGTACAAGTACAGTGGATCTGGGCTGATGGGAAGATCCTAGAGTTACTATTGTACCCCATTTTTGTTTTACCAAGTTACTTTTAATTGTTATGTTAAAATGCATTTTGATACTTGATGATGAAATTATGTTAGTTAACATTATGATGAAATTATATGCAATGAAATGTATTTGAATTTTGATGATTATATGTTATTGAATCAAGATTATGATTATGTTGTGATTTATAATGACTAACTACTTGAATGGTTTCTAAGTGAAATGCAAGACCATTTCCTTGCCTTCTAGAGAGAGAGGGAGAGTATCACTAGAGATAAGAATATAGACTTCGGAAAAATAGGTTATGTCATTTGGGTTATCGCACACACTCACATAGGTTTTCCCTAAATCTATCATCAATTCAATTTGTGTGTTGTGTTTAAATTTGAGTTGTGTCGAATCAAGTCTAGCCTAGTCGAGTCTTGTTTATTCTTTTTCAAAAAGAAAATTAAAATGTTTAAAGTTATATGTTGTCAATTTTAATCGATTAGATAATTATGATATAATGACGAGATAAATCGACTATAATGAATTTCTAAGAATGGGTAATTATATATATAACATATATTTTGATATATATAAAAGATAAAATACTTTTATTATATATATATAGTATTGGTTGAATAATATAGAGAGAGATATATATATATTATATATAATATGTTAATTGTATTTAAATATTTTCTATACTTATAAAAGAATGTCAGTGATAATTCAAATCTACGTATTGAAGCTCTTAAGAACAATTATACCCTCTATCGAAGGCTTGTTTGATGGAAATAAGTTTGGAAATCAAAAGGAGGCTTTTCTCATTTTGATGATGACGGATTGAGGTTTTGGTTTTGGAAGAGAGCCGTAGTTATGGAAGTAAGAGGAAAGGCGATGGAATTTGGGGATGATTTTCATATTTCATTCTCATGAATGAGAATAGCAGTCACAGGTATGACTTTGGGAAGAGAAGTGATGGTGTTGAGAAGTTTGTTGCAATCTCTTGAGAGAGATTATTACTTTGCAACAACTTGGAATAGTTTTAGTAATAATTTTCTTGATTATTTTGGGGACTATTTGAAAGGGCATCGATAGGGTGAAAGTAACAGAGAAAAGGAAAGAATTTTGCCGGCAGATTGCCACTAATTATATCTATTATATATTTGGCAAATATTTTCTAAGATTTGAAAACAAGCTGAAGCTCTTGGAAGATTTCGATTGAACACTGGAAATGAGTTTTTGAAGAAGTGAAAGTGCAGAAGCACGGTGAATATACAGGCATGTTTTATTTGCATCTTCTTTATGCAATTCTTAGCTGCATTTTATTATTTCTCCAATTTTAAAACAGAAATATTTCTTTTATTATGTTGAGGAATAATACCAGATAATTCAGAGGTAGATTATTCTGATATTTCATAAGTATTTTAATATTTAGATAATCACAGTTTCACACTGTCAGAGGCAGTAGAGTAGAAAATTAATTCTGTCATATTATATAGAAGAGTTTAATTTATTTTTTTCAGGTAGAGATTAAATTCCAGCTTCTGTTATAAATATTTTACCCATATTTATATATATACATTTATATGGCTCTAGGAAAATTCACCACCAGCAATTCAGCGTGGAAAAATTCACCGCCATGACAAATTCACCTCAAGGAAAATTCACTACCAGCAATTCACCGCCATGGAAAATTCATCACATTAAAAGTTCACAATTAATTTTCCATGACAGTAAATTGTTGGCAGGGAATTTCCCTGATATATATAAATTGTATATATATATATATTTTTATGTATACATATATATACACACATATATATAAATAAAGGATAACTTGGGATAATTATTTGAAAGATCATGAGAATAGGCAATTTCTTCTCAATAGAGTTATCTAAGTTTAGACCCCGCCATGACAAATTCACCTCAAGGAAAATTCACTACCAGCAATTCACCGCCATGGAAAATTCATCACATTAAAAGTTCACAATTAATTTTCCATGACAATAAATTGTTGGCAGGGAATTTCCCTGATATATATAAATTTATATATATATATATATATATATATATATATATATATATATATATTTATGTATACATCTATATACACACATATTTATAAATAAAGGATAACTTGGGATAATTATTTGAAAGATCATGAGAATAGGCAATTTCTTCTCAATAGAGTTATCTAAGTTTAGACCGAGTAAAAAGTTGATTTATTGAAAGAACATTTATTATTTGAACGTAGTTCACTTTGAATTAAATTAGATGATATTTAATATCATGAATAACTAGGTTTTTTATGGTGTTTTTGAAGAACGAAACCATAAGGTATAACAACGAAAAGTCTAAAATAATATCAAAGAAAAAGTGATCTTATATCTATGTTAATAATAAATTATTA
Organism: Sequoia sempervirens; assembly: GCA_007258455.2. Taxonomy (NCBI): domain Eukaryota; kingdom Viridiplantae; phylum Streptophyta; class Pinopsida; order Cupressales; family Cupressaceae; genus Sequoia; species Sequoia sempervirens. Next base: position 106,963,852 of record VDFB02058242.1, read on the forward strand.
CTTATTTGACATGCAATCAACTTTAAAGATGAGACCAAGTGTGTCTAGTTGATGACATTGTGTCATCATTATTAACCAATGTGCATAAAAATAAGAGAGTAGTTACTCTCATGGTCTGAACTAAAGACTTGAACAAGTGGCAATTGCCAAGTCCCAAGTTGTTATGAGAACATTACATGGGTGTTATTTAGGTAAGAAAAGAATAACCAACCTAGTTATTTACTGACTGAGTAAGGACTTGAAGACGTAGTAGTTTTCAAGTCCCAAGTTGTTACGAGCACGTAACATGGGTGTACAGGGTTAGGAGAATATAACCAACCTTGTAACACCCCTCCGTTTTGGATATTTGGTTCAGCAAGGTTCTTTGTATGTCTGATTATGCTTATGATGTGATTGTGAACTTGGTGATTATTTAATCATTAACTGTTTAGTGATGCGCATGTTATACTATGATGCGATGATTGTGTCTGAACATGCTTTGACTTTCGAACTTGATTACTTACGATCGTGTTTGTTAAACGATGTGGAAGCTATATGTTGAGGTGATGTTATCTTATTCTGATATATCTTAATGACATGTTTTAGAATAACTTAGAAGATATCTAATTAAATGATGTTTATGCTATTGATCATATCATTGATGTTAGATGCGTCAGTTAGAGATACTGTATTGGTGAAGGGGACAGATTGTATCACTCGCTTGCGAGCGCCCTACAATTCTGAGATTTCCTCTTCACGGTGTGTTTGATCATAACATACATATATATGTTGCACGTTCGACATGCTCTTTGTTGCAGGTTTGCAGGTATATGACATCGACTCCACCTGGTTTCACAGGTGTGAGTGTGTCCATTTACCAACGGTAATTGATTGGAAGATAGTAGCTAGGTTTTCCGAGCCAAGTTGTCACCCTAGTCATAGCGTGTTGTCGGGTTGTCGTGGGGGTCAGTTGTTTTAACTTGGTCAGTTTCCCCTTGAGTATTTATTTAATTTCAAGTTTAAAGTTTATAAAATGGCTTGCGTAGTTTAATTGATGATTAAATGTGTTTAGTTGCAATGTAGAAATGCGATTTATTTTATTGATTTATTTGATTTAATTAATAAAATAATTATCGAGTTATTAATTGATTTGATTAATTAATAAAATTAGATTTGGTTTATTAGTTAATTAGATTAATAGTGATATATTAATTAAAATAGTTGTGTGGAAATCATTATATAATTAGTTTCAAATTTAATTTGAAAATGAAAATTAAATTAGATATTAAGATTTAATTAAAATAAATAATTAAATGCTAATATGTTTAATTCCACTTTTGAAAAATATGGTTGAGAAAATCATTTATTGATAATTTTGAAATGCATATGTTTTATGAGGAATTTGGAAAATGCATAAAGTTGAATTAAAAACTAGAAATATTCCCATGTTTTTAAATTATATTTTGTGAGTGGGAATTTTAGAGTTTTGACTAATTTGGGGGAAAAACCCTATTTTGGACAAGAAAATGGATCTAAGTTTCATCTTGCATTTTTGGAGAAAATTTTCTGGTGGGTGGTTTTGATTTGGATTTGTGAAGGAGATTGAAGGGTTCTTGCGCTGGATTTGAAGAGGATTCGAAAGCTCCATGGAATCTTGAAGCTTTGGAGAAAAATCAGGGTCCTTTGTTCTTGTTTTGTCCATTTTGGAAATAGTTTAAATCTTTTGATGATTGTTTGAAAATCTTTGTTTGTTTGTTTGGAAATCCTTGAAACATTGTATGAATTCAAACTAAAACCCAGGAAAATTAAATTTAAAACTAGCAATAGATCTGGAAAAAGGAATCAAATGAAAATATTTTACTCCTTTGTCAATTTGGGGAAAACCCAGAAAAATCCATCTTATTATTTTGCTTTAAATCTTTCTTCTTGATCTTTTCTCAAAAAAATTTGCCCAAATTGGATTTTGAAATGATATTTATTTTTGCATATAAAATCTATGTAGACTGGAGATTTTTCTTAAAAGTTTTGTTATTTTAAAAATGGCTGTGTGAAATTCGTTCTGGTTTTTACCAAAACAGGGTTTTGTTTTTTGTTTATTTTCGTTTTTCATTTTGCAAACGAAATTATGTAAATCAAATAAAAAAAATGTATTTATGTGTTTTGTGGGGGCTGCCCACAGCCACCCCCCATCCATGGGGGCGCTGGCTGTGCAGCGCTCCCCATGGATGGGGAGGAGGCTGCAGAGCAGCCACCAACAGGGCCGCGGCCCTGCAGGGTACGTCCCTGTTGGGGGCTGCATACAGCCAAAGGGCTATATAGCCTTTATTTATTTATTTTTAAAAAAATTAGATTTTATTAAATTCTTAAGTTTTAATTTAATTTTATATTATAATATAATATATTAAATTTAGATTTTTATTATTTTAAATTATATGTAGATAAATATATTTGTGTATAGAATAATTTGGTATATGGAATCTTTAGATGGGTGTTTAAATTTGTATTTAAATAATTTATTTTATTTGACATTAAAATAATGTTAAATAGTAAATAAAGAAATAATGTTAATATTAAAATAGAAATTTTTAAATGGTTATGTAACTATTATAGTGAAGGGGGATCAATATTGTAATAAATAACTTGTATTATGGAAAATTTAATTTGTGGATTTAAAATATGTTTAAATAATTATATTTTTTTTTAAAACGGATGTATATTTATATTTGAATATATAAACACATTAAGTTTATATATATTTTTATACGTACATCTCATGTATATATTTGGATTTGAAAATAGAATATATTATGTGGATAATTTTAAGGTGAATATTATAAATCAAATGATTTAATTAAGAATTGGTTTTGTAATCAAACGATCTATTTAAAAGTTGGTCAAACGAGTTGGTTTTAAAAAGATTATTTTAATCTTTACACATAATTGGGCCAATAGAATTAAAGTATTAAACCTAAATTCCCCAATGGTGCCACGTGAGTATTATATAATTTAATGATTATTTTAAAAGTTGATTTTATAATCGAATACCTTTATTTAGAAATTTCATTATTGTTTACCTAGAATAATTAGTAAATCTTATAAACATAAAATAATGTTTCGAAGACATATGTTTAAACGATATTTTTATAGTTAAAAGAGGAGTGTTAAAATAATTATCTCATTTGTATAGATGAAATGAAATGGATGTTTGATCAAATGTATCATTTAGAATATTGACTTTGATTAATTTATTTATCCTATGAGGAATTATGAATGAAGTGATTTAATTTAAATGCTTATTTATTAAAATATCTTGATTATGAATTTAATCGTGAAACTTAAAGATAACGAATGATTTAATCCAATCAGATGAATATATGTGTCAAATGTTTGACTTATTTATAAATGGATTTTGATTATCTCAAGATGACTTTTGGTTACGTAATCGAAGCAAAAGTGGATTTTATATTCAAATGATTATTTTAAAAGGTATATTTTAAATGATCAAGTGTTTTCATTTTTAAAGGTTGATTTTATCAATGTGTAATTGGGAAAACGAAATATACTATTGGTTTGAACCCCCTTTAAGTTGTCAATGTGCTTTGAGCTACTATTGAGTTGTGCGTATAAAGGCAATTATTTACTTAATTCCTTGTGTGACGAAATTGATTGGCTTATTATTTAATCTAAATGCTTTGTTAAACAAATGGTTTCATTTATAGTATATGGTCGTGAAGCTAGAGAAATGATTGATTATTTTAGTCAAATGACTGTATTTATTTGAACGCTTTGATTGGAGAAGTTACTTGTTACATTTAGAGTAGATGATTGGGTCGTAAATACTTCAATATTGGGAAGTGAATTTGATGTATTTGATTGAGTAAATGCAAGATTGAAAACTGTGATTGACTGGGTTTAGGAAACCCTAACATTAGATATTGAGTTGTCTGGAATGCTTTTATATCATGTTTCTTTCATTCTCCATGTTGGGCAAATGGGAGTAAGGGTCTTTGTAAGTCTTCCAGATAGGAGTTCATTTACTAGTGTGGGTTGATGTACATGAGTCACTTTTGATGTGTTGTGGAAAATGTGTATGGTTACACCATGTCGTTTCGCCCAGTTTTCACGTACGGGAATGTTTTGTGCCTCCTTGGGAATAGGAGAAGGTTTTGTAATATGTGCCTCCTTAGATGGAGTGGTTTTGTTATGTTGTCTTCCTCCAGTGTTTGGAGTGGATTTTGTGACCTTGTTGCCTCCAGTGTTTGGAGAGGGTTTAACCTTGTTGCCTCCAGCGTTTGGAGAGGGTCTTAACCTTATTGCCTCCAGTGTTGGAGTGAGTTCTTGATTATTACCTCCTTGAATGGAGAGGTTGTATTTATCTAGATCCCTATTGTGGTTATTACTGTGTGTTTTGTCTTAGGAGAGTGGCTTGCAATGGGCGTCGGCGCACAAAGTGGTGCCAGGATAACCCTTTGTAAGTTGGTTAATTCAGTGATAACTAAATAAACTTTTAGAAGCTTAGGATGCATCAAACATTAAACAAGATTAAGTATGCCTCGCTCATGGACCCAAGGGCTTGTTATAGACTTGGGATGAGACAGGAAAGTCTGGAATGGCAAGATCATCTATCTCATTTTCACGAGAGGTATTTGGTTCCGCATGAGGAAGCATGGGTGCCGGGATTTCGGTAGAGGCTACCAGGATAACCCGTGGAGTGGGGGTCGGGGCCTAGGAAGATTCCTAGAGGATATCCCTTGACAAACTATGCGATGACACTCTTCCTAAGTCAGCAGTTTGTACTTGATATTTGTGACGATCTTGATCTATTCTTTGTCTAGAAGCAATGTAACCAATGTTGGTGTTGTGAGAGTTGTATCGTGAATTGTACGTATGACCTTTCAATTTCATGTGATGTGGTACTTGTATTTATTTCGTATCAGTTTTGTGTAGCCTGTGTCTAGTGGTAGATGGTCTTGTGTAGGAATTCCTTGTTACTATCTCCTAGCACGGAGGGAGTGGAACCTTTTGGATTCCACGTGGTCGGGTGGCGTGCTTCTTAAATCCATTGGTTCTTCTTCTTGATCGTGTGATCGTGATATCCAGTGGAGAGCTCGTGGGATGCAGTGTCTTCTCACACTTCATTCTTTCAGTTCTTATTGTATTTTGTTACCCCTCATATGTTATCGAGGTGGAATTTGTAATATGTAATCATACTTGTTGGATTTACCTCATTCGGGGAATGAGTATTGTAATCATGTTGTAAATTATATTGTGGAATCATGTGGTATTTCATATTCCTGGATGTAAACTTGTTATGAATGGAATGTATGTGATCTTTTCTTGTTAAGTAATTTTATGTTATGGTTTTAATCCATGTTCTGCGTTTGGTTTAAGTACCACAATCTCGCAACCTTAGGGGAATTGGTGGCAATAGTAAGTGAACTTGTATGTATATGTTCTAACTAATATGATTATTGTTCTTATTCAAAAAAAAAATAGTTCGGTTGTTTAGTAAATTGCAACTTTCCCTAGGGTTGCGTGGCGGGGCGTTACAAACCTAGTCGTTTACCAACTTAGTGAGTCATCATACTATGAATAAGAATATTTTAAAAAGTCAAACCAAATGGTCAAATAGACAGTTTGAGTTAAACCTTAGGTCATGAAGGTTTTCAAGTCGAGTTAGAGGTGGGTGAACATACAACTCCAATTTTTAAGAAATTGGTTGAAATATTTTCAAACTTTAGTCAAAGTAGTACAAAATTATTTGCTTGCACTAGTTGGTTCATTGTGATCTAGAATTGCATAGCTAGTCAATAGGATCATACTTAGTTAAATAATTCTATAGTTGTATGACCAAATTAAGTTATGTAGGACACAACACTAGAGACTCATATGACATACTATGGGTTCCTTAAATCTATACTCTTGAATGAAGGGTAGGGCCACTTCCAATAGGAAGATGTGCGAAGGTTGTCGATCTATGGTTGGAGGTAAAGCACTCGATTGATGCTCTCCCTCTTGTAGATGACAATGTTGAGGCTTGTGAAATAGAATATTTATCCAAATATGAAAGATTTGACCTTGAAATTGAATTGTAATTCGTAAATTTTAATTCTTGACTGTTTTTCATGTATGAAATTATAATCGGAAAGATGTATTTCTTTACAAGTTGAAATATAATATTATTTCATATTCAAAAGATGTTTATATACTTTCATATTTTAAATGTGCAATAATTGATGTTAGAAAAATAAAAAATACATCCCTATTTTAAAGGAAAAGCATTTATTAACTTTTATGGTAAAAACCAAAGTAATTATTATGTTGTGTGAATTAGATTGTTGCATATGGTATTAGAGCTATTGAGTTCAACACATGAACCTATGAGCTCATTGGAGAAGCTTTTCCTCAAACATTATCAGTAGATAATGTTTGAAATGTTCTTATGCTAGAATGGTAAGAACAAAGCAAACTGCAAGGAAGTCAGTATCTAGAAACTTGCCTAGTCTAGTGGTTAGGAAGAAGTTATCTCTGAAGGTCAAACTCTTGGAGAATATTAACAATATGGGAGGTGCTTGGTTGGATAACTCTGAGACCTTGGTTGACACATTCAAGTGTATCAAGTTAGAGAAGAAACGATGGGATAAATTAGCTATGAAGGCCATTGTACCTATCCTTATGGTCTAACTAGTCAAATTGTCAGTTCATAGGGAGATGCCTTTTGGTTGTGGTAGTAATGCACCTTTCATAAGTAAGGAGGTTATGGATGAGTACTTGAGTGTACATCCACCCTCCAAGTTTGTATTAGTTGACTCTGAGGGCGAGGAAGAACCCAAGGAGATACCTCTTTCTGATAACGACTCGTAGTCATAAGAGTCAATTTTTATACTAAATAAGGATATTATGTAAATCCACTAATTAATATGATAAAGTTTTGGGAATTTTTTCAAAAATATCTCTCTTCATTGGATTAAGTTAAATGAATGAATATTGGTTATTGTTTATAATGTAAATGCTAAATTCGAGGAACTAATTATAAGCATAAACTAAAAACTTTAGGTGAAGTAAAAAATCAAACATGGTTTGAACCAAAACAAACCTTGGAGGTAGCCAAGAGGTAGGCCAACCTTTTGACCAAATCTTGGCAATGCTAAATGAAATAAGAGATAGAATTGGCACCTTAGATCAATAGGTCAAGGGCTAAATTAGGCCTAAAAAGGAAGCATCTCATGAAGGTGAAGATGAAAACATGCATGAGTGCACCACCCAGAGTGGGCACAGTGAAAACAACTCTGAATCAAGACATGATAATGAGAAAAGAAACTAATTAACCTTGAGTTATCTAGGGACATGAAAAAGGTGATGCCACCAAAATTTTGATGGAACGATGAGTGGAGTACCAAATTACTCCAATTGAAACTTTAGGTATATTTGTTGGTGTCCCTATTTCAATTTTAATAGACACTGGTGCAACTAAAAGTTTCATTTCACCAAGAATATTAGATAAGTTTTCTAGAAAATTTGGTTACATGGAAAAACCCTGGTTAGTAGATTATGCTAACTAGACAAGAGCTCAAGTAGAGCAGTGTTTGTTTGAATCCAAGGTTGATTTCTTGAGTTTTTCAACTAAAGTGAACTTATTTGTAGCACCCTTAGGTTCCTACGATGTTATCCTAGGAATAGACTAGTTGTGGAGGCATAGGGCTAAGGTAGACTATTTTGCAAAAATAGAAGAGTGTCTAGATGACCTTGGAAACAAAGTTTTTCTACAAGGTACTCCTAGAGAAGTCAAGCTAAGGCAAATATATGTTGTACAGCTAAAGAGGGCCAAGCAAAAGAAAAAGGTGTCAACCCTTTGCGATCAAAATGGAGAAAAGGGAAGATTTCAATGAGTTTATCTTTCAAGATGACTTAATGTACTATGAGTCTTAGAAACTCCAAGGGATGGAAGATGAGGATGTGTTTCTAGATGAACTTCCTAGATTATCTCACAAGAGAGATTTTTATTTCTCTAAAGATATAATTTTGGGCTTGAAACCAATCTCCAAAGCTCCATATTGAATGACCACAACAGAATTGATGGAGTTGAAGGCTCAATTGTAGGAATTGTTAGCTAAAGGATTATTTAGACCCAATGTTTCACCATGGGTAGCACCAGTGATCTTTGTTCAAAAGAAGGATGGTACACTGCACTTATGTATAGACTATTGTATGCTTAATAAAGAAACATAAAGAAAAAATATCCTTTACCATGTATTAATGATCTCTTCGATCAAATACATGGAGCAATAGTATTTTCAAATATTGATCTATGATTTGGATACCATCGGTTAAGGCTTAAAGATGAAGATATTCATAAAACAACCTTTAGAACAAGGTATGGGCACTATGAATTCATGGTCTTACCTTTTGTATTGATGAATGCCCTTGCAACATTCATGAATTTGATGAATATCATATTCAAAGATTTCCTAGATAAGTTTGTTCTAGTGTTTTTGGATGACATTCTTATATATTCTAGGAATGAATAAGAATATCTCTAGAATTTGTAGTTTGTTCTTCAACATCTAAGAGAGTGTAACGCGTCAACCCTTCAATGTAGTAAAAATTTCTAATTTTACACCAAACGAGTAAATAAACAAGTAACAAAAAAAAATATTTTCTTTATTGAGAATATATGAACAAGATGCCATATCATAATACAATAAAAATTCCATTTCGTTACAATAACTTCACAAGTTACAACAATACAAGAATACATACATTGACATGAATAGCTCCAATGAGCTTTAGAACAAATAGTTGTAAGATGGTCCAAGATCCTTCCTTTCAAATCTTGGTTCTTCTATCGCCTACTGTGGAGGAGAAGCATCACTCGGGAACTTTTTTTCCAACCACGGACTCATAATGCGATCCCCCGCACATCTGTCATTTGATAGATGGCCCTTCCCTTCAATGAAGAGATTAGTAGAGTAATCGATGATGACAACCAACTGAGCATAGTGGTGTGCCCTACATAACTAGAACTTTGCAATCCCACAATCCCAAACTAGCATGTAATAATGGATCACGGTGAACTGATAGTGTAGTCTCGATAGTCAATCTATAGTGGAGTCTTGGACATTGCACTACTTTGGCCAAAGTGTTATATTCAGTAAACAACTGAGATTCATCTATCACATACAATACTTAGGGCCGATTTGACTTGAGGCTAACTTACACTACGCATAGGTATTGACCTTCAATGGATAATCTATCATCCCAGACTAACCTATCACTATTTTAATCTACTTGAAATGAATCTAGTTAACAAGTAAGTACACAAGCTCCCTCCCATACTGGATTAACTATCCTAGGAGTAACACAAGCTTTCCTAGTTAAATTAATAACTTAGCTAGGTGTACCTCAAGTGACTCTTGCATTCAATCAAGCCTAGTATATAATAACTATGATACACCAATCTCCTATTATGGAGTACTTACAAGCACAACATAAACATAGCATAAAAGATTCAATTTCCTTTTCAAATCCACTCTCAAATACTTCTATTGCACTTACTGAAAAGACATTTCAAGCATGCATAGAAAACATAACATTTCTAAGTAAATAACAAGAAGAAGAGATCCTCATGCCTATTATCACTTATCCCAATTAATGGCAATAGTGTATCCTTCTTCAACAGCAATCAACTTCTCTCAAATAGCTCTTTCTCACTTTCTGATAGCTTACTTCTCTCAAACAATAATGATACCTATTACTCATAATAGATCACTCTATTTCTCACTCACAAAACATAACAATATGGTTGGTAATAACTTAGAAGCAATGAATTGTAAAAGATGTATATCTCTTGGGTAAAATGTGTCTCTCACAAGTGAAATGGAAGAATAATAAGAATATGATAATGCTGCCTCTCAAGTGAAATAGTATGACTATTTATAGAGCAGCCAAGCAATCAAAAATCCTACATTTTAAGCATTCAAAGTGACAACAAGCTTCATGCAAAGCGAATCAACAATAAGGTGGTGATGAATTAAGCTCAGACTTGAAAAAAATTCCAACAGATCAACTTACCTCTTTGACAAAAATTCAAAGATCAATTCAAAAAGCACATGGAGAATTTGAATTCTTCTCCAACAAAGACATCTACAGGAAAATGCTTCAAGAGGTGGCACCAAAGCCTCTTTTCTACTATCAAGTTGGCGTGGTTTCAGAAGGAGTGAAATGGTCAATCACATTTCAGCAACACTTAGCAAGTATCAACTAAAATAAAGGATGAGTCGATTTAGCCAATAAAGACGTTGGACTAATTTCATGTTATTCTCATTCACTGCATCGACCATGTCAAAGTTTACCAAATTAAAATGTATTGATATGTTTCCATATATAGGACATGGTGAGTAATACGCGGCTTACACAGTCGTATATGTTTCCAACTCGTCTTCCAACTTCATAGTCGTTGATTACTATCATCAACCTTTATTGCCATGGTCACTAAACGTCAAAAGTAGTCTTAATAAATCAACTTATTAAATAAGAATTAGTCAAATTCCAATTACATAATTGATATGCTAAATATATATTATTATTATATATATAGTATATATTATATACATATATATAAATACCATAACATATTAATATATATGTATGTATATATATATATATAATCATTTAATATATATTTACATCTAATATATATATATATATATATATATATATATATCGTAAGCCAATAGTGTCAACATACATCCAATATATATATATATATATAAGAGTACAGGTAATATAGTTTATAATAAGCTCATTATATAGGATGTATGCATATATATATGTATAAAGGTATACGCCTCTATGTACACGTATATATAGGTATAGCATATCGATGCATCCATATGAGCATATCCATTTGCCAATGTATGCTTGTATCGATATACATATACATATGGATGCGCGCACGTGTGTATATATATATGTGTGTGTGTTTGTGTGTGTGTGTGCACGTGTGTGTGTGTGTGTGTTCATATCTGATCCACTTACAGCCATTCATGTTACCATCATATTTATAAGTGTGTACATGTGGTATATCTATTCATATGCATATATGTTTTGTTAGGTCCCATTGACACACATGTGCATACATATGAACATACTTCCACCTACATCCCACTTACCCATATGATTGTAATAGCACAAGAAAGATCTCACAAACTCAAATAGATAGAAATCACCTGTAAATGCATGCAAAAGTAAACAAGACTCTCAATGCAAACATACTAGCTAAGGATGACTTACCTATTACCCACAAACTGACTCAATTCAATCATTCTAATGTGGTGTGTGTATATGCTCAGATAGTTTACTTTTACCGGTTACCCAACAAAGATCTTCTCCTGAGTGATACTTCCCCTCCACTTGGAGAATGAACATTTACTTGCAACCACTAACACATGCCTACGGAAATTAATTGTTCATAACATATGTAGTTTACATAAACATTTCTAAAGTTAGAATAATAATAATTCAATAACCTTTCATTCACATATATGCAGTATTTCACCATGAATAACATCAACTGAGGTAATATCACATGAGATAACAACAAATGAGATAGCATTCATATTGATAACAAGATACAAGCATAACCTATTCATCTCCAAAATTCGCATTACACTCATGTTTACCCTATGTAGTAATAGTAAATAGTAACTTCACAATTGGGATGTGACAGAGAGTACAAGAATTGGTGAGCTCTCAAAATATACTTTCTTTCATAAAGAAGTACAGTGCGTGGATCATGTAATTTTAGTTGAGAGAATTATAGTAGATCCAACGAAGATCAAAGCCATTTTGGAGTGGCCTACACCGAAAAATGTGCATGAAGTCTATAGTTTCATGGGTTTGGAAGGTTATTATAGAAAGTTTGTGTCTAAATTTTTCTAGGATTGCTTATCCCATTACTTATCTACAAAGGAAAGGAAAAATATTTAATGGTCAGACAAATTCCATGAGGCATTTGATCAACTAAAAGAGAAGTTAACTATGTGTAATGCCCCACCACGCAACCCTAGAGGAAGTTGCAATTCACTACTTAAATGCACCAATTTTTTTAATTTTTTTTAAGTACAAATAACATGTAAGATGAATACACATTGCCAACAACCTCTAAGGCCATGAGACAAAGATTACTTTAAAACCCAAACAACAACAACCATTAATATAAACCGAAACATTAATCACTTAAGGAAATGAGACAACATACATTCCATACAAGATAACTTACAACGAAGGATAAGAAATACCAAAAGATTTCAATTAACAATATTTAAACAATAAGATTACAACACTCATTCCCCGAATGAGGTAATTCCAACAAAATGATTACATATTACAAAATTCCACCTCGATAACAACTGAGGGGTAATAAAATACAATAAGAACTGAGAGAACAAGGCATGAGAAGAAACTGATTCCCACGAGCACTCCAGCTGGAAATCACGAACACACGAACATGAAGAAGAACCAACAGAATAAGATGCACGCCACCCGACCACGGGGAATCCAAAATGTAACGCCGTGTGAACCCCAAAGGACAACAACACAATAATTTTTTATTTTTTTATTTTTTTTAAAGTATTCAAAACATACACGTGATGCACATTAAATCAAAAGTCATAAAAATCAATTAAACAAATTCACTTACACTTACATCCCTTGGGGTACACGAGGAGATATTACGAACTTAAATCCATGCAACAACAATAAAGAATAAAATCCAAGGATATAATCCATAACAAAGTAAACATTAACAAATGTAACACATACATGAAAATTCATTGATAAGAAACCATCTGTGTACATAAATACAACATATGCAAGGTTAACTTAACACATTGAATAACAACTGCCATGGCCAATAACCACACAAGGTTTAACGTTACATTACAGTACAATGTTCAAGAGGTACAATGATACAAAAGTGTTCCAAATATGAACGGAAACCATACAACAAGATAACATGATACAAATGACCAGATGAATACACAATATCATAATTGGCTCCAATATGGATACAACTCTGGAGTCGCCACAACAGCACCAATCCACACCTCTCGATCCTCGACTGGGGACCCAATGGGGTGCTTAGCACGTTCCACCCGACCATGTGGGTCCGAAGACCCACCCCCCGTGATAAGGAGCTGACAAGAAAGAGTCCTCAACCAAGAACATCCAAACACGGAACCACAAGACTCAACATCATACAAAAGTATCATAAAACTCAAGGATTACAATTACATAATGAAAACATTCATGAGTCAACATAATAACTTAAAGTCATAAATCTCATCACATAAATCAAGGCAATAACCAGTAAACAAGTAACCAAAGGATGATCATGAAATACTTCCAAATCAAACTAAAATAATAAACAGAGTACAATTCCATATTGCAATTAAACAATACAATAACATCATATCACAGTACCATAAGAGTACAAGGTCATAAGTCAAATATCAATGAGATCATACAAGACCACAAAGTACACTAAAGATGTATCAAGGAAATACTCCATAAATCAATATAAGTCCATTCAACAACAATCTAAACTAGCTCCCATAACATACTTACAATAAGGTAAAACACCTGGGCAACTAGGGGAGAGTGTCATCGCATAGTCCTACATGGGCTATCCTGTGCTCTTCCTCCCAACTAGAGGCGTTGGTCCCATCTATGGCTATCCTGTGCCCTTCCTCCCAACTGGAGGTGTCGGTCCATAAGGTGACTCATGCGGAGCCGTAAACCTCTCGTTAAGACGAGTTCACGACCTTGCCGACCACGGCCTTCTCAGCCTTCCATTAGTCTGCGAAAGCACTAATGAAGACAAGGCATCCATTTTTTAAATCTTATAATGATATTACTACCCAACCCTCCTAAGTTAATTATTAGGTTTTCACTTGATTACTAACTCACTCGTGGGTTATCTGTGCCCTTCCCCTTAAAGGGCCGGCCCCCACGAGGAGCCACTCTCCCTAGAGACCCAACAACATCAAACCAAAAAACCAAGGGTTGTACAACATAACAAGAACATTAGATCACAACAGAAAAGCATGTGAGGCATTACCCATCTCGCTATAAACACATAAACAACGTCTCAACAATTCTGGTACAACCCTTTTAAAATCATATACCAAAACACTTGCCACCTCAAGGGCACATAAAGGGAGAACATTAATTGACAATCATCTCAAGCCTCTAGAAGCCAAAAGAACAACAACCCACAATAGAGGGTAAAATGAAGAAACAAGAGTAAGTCAATGATACAGGGCTTCAAGCCAATTTCAACACCAACCCAATAAGTAAAAGCTCCTCAAATCAAAATAAACTAAGGACTTCAAGATATTCAAAAGAATCCCAACCAAAATCAACTCAAGGAAAAGTCACGTCAAGATGAAACATCAAATCATATAATAACCAACACGAACAAGCAACTACAACATCCATGAATTTCACTTTTCAAAGCAACCTCCCATTATCAACCAAACAGTAAGACATTCCTTCCACATATAAACTACTAAATCATCTCCAATAACTTAAAGTGTTTAAAGTTAAATAATCTATAAATTTCTCATTGCTTTACTCATATAAAAGACTATAAATAATTAACAGACTACTTTTTTCTAATCCACAAAGAGTGATAACATTATACTAGCATTTAAGGCTTCCTTTATATCTTATCACTTCCATTATTGAGGCATCATTTAAAACAAACTGAAGAAAACGTAGAGACATATTTTAATATCCATCTCACTACACATTTATCACAATAATGACTCCATTCCCCTATACCTACTTGCATATAACATTCGAGCTCTACTGCTATGGAACACAACTTTCACATGATTCACCTAAAGTCACAAGACACCATGATTCTAAGAACTACCAAAGTGACAATTATACCAAAATAATTCCCAAGAAGACATCCCTTAATTCAACCACTAAATTCCATGGATTATTTACCACCCACAACTTACATTTGCAAGTAGTTAAAGTAACACTATTATAACTACCGAATTTTTTTTTTTACAAATCAATTATTAATTAAAATAACTATAGTCAATATTCACTTACTGATAAATCAACAGAGATACATTTAAGCCCCTGAATACTTCCTCTAATTCATGGACATTAACAGATGTCAAAAATCCTAGGACAAATTTTAAACTTAATTACTTGGTCTTTACGATACTCTCAAATATTATCTAAATGAATATACTATGTTATAAGATTATCATGTAATCTACATTAATGGTGTCCCTATATCATGATCTATGTTAAGCATTTCACTACCAAGTATACATGTATAAAGAAATACCAAGTTACAACTTAAATACCAATTCATGTTAGAATTCTTCATTAGATTCCTTAGACACAACCCATTTCAAGGATTCCAAATTAAACACATCCAAAAAGTCTCCAATTGTATGATTCACTAAACATAGTATAAATCCAAGAGAATATAATCAAGGTAGATCTATATATCTTCTAGTGTTCTACACCCAAATTCTAAATCATTGCACTAATTAAGATTTCTCATGCAATATTTCTAACATCTTCCCAATCTCCAATTTCGAGCCATACCTATTATCTTAACTAGGTGGATAATAATAAATTATTATGTAGACAATGATATATCGAGACGTCAAGATATGTTGAATAGATATCCATTTGTTAACCATTCTCTAATCTACGTTTATGTTTACATTCTTGATGTTGTCACTAAACTAAGTGAATATAGCCGCAACAGAGACAGGTTGATAATAAAATCAGAGAGATCATTTAAACCTTTAAACTTCCCATTATGTTCAGGTACGATGCTATGACAGGTTCCAAAGAGAATCAGAGAGTCTATTTAAATCTATAAACTTCCTATTATGTTCAAGTACGCGGCTGAGACGGTTTCAGAAATGAAATCAGAGAAATTATTTAATTTACTACACCTTTGCAAGTCTAAAAGTTGCAGCTGTGATGGGTCGCCAATGGTTTCAGGGAGGCTACTTAATTCTGTACAATGCCTCCACTCAAAACACTGTAACAGTGACAGGTTGCCAAGTATACTAGAAGGTGAATATTGGAATTTGGAAATATTGCCATCTTCTTGCATTATTGTCAAATCCTAAATGTTATCCCCAAGACTGAAGGGAAAGAGAAAAGTGAGGTGCAAATACGTGACTTAAGAGTAGGAGAAATAATGTACAACTTTTCTGTTTTGAACTAGACACATTTCTGTTTTTCCAGAGACGCGCTCAAGATTGAAGTTTGGAAATTAATCTTCACCACAAACAACAGAGAGCTCTCTATCATGTTAGTAATTGACAATATTTTATTTTCAAGTGCTGGAACTGTGACAGATTGTCAAAAGAAACAAGCAGGATATGTAAATCTTTAAAATTTCCAATTAAGTTGAAGCGTCGCAGCTAAGACAGGATGATAATGAAATCAGAGAGATGATTTGGTCATGACTATTTCAGAGATAAAATTGGGATCAGATTTTGTTAATAAATAAATCTGGTTTTTTCTTCGAATGAAAACACATATCAAAATCCAAGGATGACAATATAAAGAAAAGAAATTTAAGATATGGGAAAAACAACAGTTAGGCCTAATTTTAATGGATCATAACATTACTAAGAGTTGATTAACTCCTTTGCCTGCAACAGCTAAATATCTAGATTCGAGAATAAACCATACCCAAAGAATCTAAATCAACTTCAATAAGTTTTCGGTAACCTTCCAGCTTAAAATCTTAAATATTACCAGCGAGCCTACTGCACAGGCAACAAGGGAGGCGCAAGGGAAGATAGGGCACACTCACGCACAGAAAGCAAGGGAAGTAAGGGTGTTGCAAGGAGGAAGTACGTGGTCCTTGACAGGAGCCTCAAAAAGATCTTTTCTCAAGGAAAGAAATGAATAAAGAATAGCACAAAAATGGATCTGCAGAATGAGCTTTAAAAGCTTTTCAAGAAAACGTAATTGACAGGTGTGAATCTAAATACCACAATCAATAGTTGACTAAAATCATAGGCCCATGCAAAAGAAATCTCCTACTATATTCTTTGAATTGATTAGTCCTGATTAAATAATTTACAAGTTTAGAGGAGAGACCTGGAAACTATTTGCATTCGCTTGGTGGTCATCATGATTGTCTCCTTCCTCTTATTCCAACGAGTTTCCATATGGAAATTGTGGGGTTCACAGATATGCACCCGAGGCAGGGATCCAACGTCGAGACCTGTAAATATTGTACCAGGGTCGAACAAAGGTAGTTGCCCCCACGGATGGAACCATTGATGGTTTCCATGAAAGACACCCCCCTGATTTTTCCCAAAAGATCCCTCCTTTTTCTTTTTTTTTAATCTTTTCTTTCCTTTTATTATTTTCTTTCCAGCTTTTCTTGCTTTAAAACACTTCAGCTTCCTATCCCCTTATCCATTTAAATTCCTTATTAAAATAATTATCTTTTCATCATTATTAAATTATAAATCACATTATTTTCCTCTATATAATATTTATACCCCACAAGATAATCTTTTATAAGGTAAAAATTAATTTAATTATTTAAAATTAAACGTGTAAATATTATTTCACAATATGGACTTGTTATTTACAATTTTACTTCTAATTTTATTTAAATTACTTCATCAATATGTTTAATATAATAATTTATTTAATTCATCCCTAAATGACAACATTTCCACTAATTAATTCAATTAACTCGCTTAACAGAGCCATTAAAATCTCACTTTAATCACATGAACCGACCAAATAACCAATAAGACCACAAAACACACTTACGCAAATATCCAAGAGGGCCACAACGGACGGGGCACTACACAAAAGGTTCCACTCCCTCCATGCTAGGAGATAGTAACCAAGAATTCCTACACAAGACCATCTACCACTAGGCAGGGGCCACACAAAACTAATACGAAATAAACACAAGACCTCATCACATGACTGAACGGTCATACGTACAACTCTAGGTACGACTCACACAACACTGTCATAGGTTACATTGCTTCCAGACATAGAATAGATCAAGAGTGTCACAAATATCAAATACAAACTGTTGACTTAGGAAGAGTGTCATTGCATAGCTCGTCAAGGGATATCCGATGGGAATCTTCCTAGGCCCCGGCCCCCACTCCATGGGTTATCCTAGTAGCCTCAACCGAAATCTCGGCACCAATGCTTACTCATGCGGAACCAAATACCTCTCGTAAAGATGAGATAGATGATCTTGCCATTCCAGGCCTTCCCGTCTCATCCCAAGTCTCGAACTAGCCCTTGGGTCCATGAGCGAGGCACAATTATCTTGTTTAATGCTTTGATGCAACCTAAGCTTCTAAAAGTTTAATTTAGTTATCACTGAATTAACCAACTTGCAAAGGGTTACCCTGGCACCACTTTGTGCGCCGGCGCCCATTTGCAAGCCACTCTCCTAAGACAACACACATGGTTAAACCACAAAAAGGTGACAAGATAACACGACCTCTCCAATCCCAGGAGGTAACAAAACAAGGGAACTCACTCTGAACACTGGAGGAAAACAAAGTCACAAAACCCACTCCATCACTGGAGGAAAACAAAGTACAAACCCACTCCAAACATAGGAGGAAACCAATTACAAAAACCCACTCCTTTCAAAAGAGGTACAAATCACATTACCCTCTCCTATTCCCAAGGAGGCACAAATCAAGAACTCCAACACTGAAAACCACAAGGTTGAGACCCTCTCCAACACTAGAGGCAACAAGGTCAACCCTCTCCAAACACAGGAGGAAAACAAGGTCACAAAATCCACTCCATACATAGGAGGAAAACAAAATGCAAAATACCACTCCATCCAAAGGAGGTAAAACACATGACCCTCTCCTATTCCCAAGGAGGCACAAATCATCCCCGTTTGAGAGAACCGGGTACAACATCAAAGTACAACTCTACACCATTCCCAAGGCGATTCACAAATTGAACCTCTACACAAAACATCCCACTCTAAAGAACTTCTCTGGAAGACTTACATAGACCCGTAACCCCATTTTCCCGACAAGGAGAAATAAAAGAAACATGATATAAAAGCATTCCAGGCAATTCAATGTCTAATGTTAGGGTTTCCTAAACCCAGTCAATCACAGTTTTTCAATCTTGCATTTACTCAATCAAATACATCAAATTTACTTCTCAACATTGAAGTATTTACAACCCAATCATTTACTCTAAAATTTACAAGTAACTTCTCTAATCAAAATGTTCAAATAAATACCATCATTCGACTAAAATATGAATGACTAAAATATTCAATCATTTCACTAGTATCACAATCATATACTATAAATGAAACCATTCGTTTATCAAAGCACTTAGATTAAATAATAAGTCAATCAATTACGTCGCGCAAGAATTAAATAAATAATGGACCTTATCTACACAACTCAATAGTAACTCAAAGCACGTTGACAACTCAAAGGGGTTCAAACCAATAGTATATTTCGTTTTCCCAATTACATTGATTAATAAAATCAACCTTTGAAAATGAAAACACTTGATCATTTAAAATCTACCTTTTTAAAATAAAATCTTGCCTATTGAGATTCAACATTCGAAATAATTCATTTGAATATAAAAATCTTCCTTTGCTCCTATTACATAACCAAAAGTCATCTTAGGATAATCTATCTTTAAATCTATCCTTTTAACTTCATTTGTCTCAATTCCCACAATAATCAAAATCAAATTATAATTAAGTCAAACATTTGATAAGTAAAGACATCTGACTAAAATAATCATGCATTAACTCTAAGTTCCACCATTATGTTCCATAATCAAACAATTTAATTATTAAAATATCTGAGTAAAATAAATCTTCCATTATCTCTTAGTTTCACAATTAAATTCCATATTCAAACGATTTTAATAACTAAGGTCATTTGATTGAATTACGTCAATCATTAACTCTCCATTTAACAATTATCTTCAAACTCGGGGTATTTTAATCAAGTCACTTAATCTATATTTCAGCACAAGATAAATAAATTAATCAAAATCAAACTCAATATTTCAATTAAAACATTGATCATTCGTTAATTACATTTCCTCTTAATCCATGCGATAATCATTTTAGATTAAGTCCTATTTAATAATTTAAACCCCATTAATTAAAATATAACTAATAATTTCATATATTTTAATTAATCATATTTTATCCCTCATTATTTACATAAACAAAATATGTCCTTAATATACATTTAAATAATAGCTTAAAATAACTTCTTTTGAAATTTATGGCTATTTATTAAAATACCAATTTCCTTCTTTTATAATAACCATGTAATCATTTAAATTTCCAATTTACTATTTAACATTATTTTAATATGCCAAATAAAATATCATTTTATTTGCATATAAATCAATTATTTAAAAGTAAATTTAAACTTCCCATTTAAATTCCATTTTTTACCACTTAAAGCGAAAAAGTGAAACATTAAATATAATATATACACTTTATATATATCATATATTTTAAAATCCCATTAATTAATATATATTCATTAAATATATATAAAAAATATATATAATATAAAATAAAATTTAATAAAATTAAAAAGTTTTAATAAAACAAACTTTATATTTTAAAAGGAAAAAGGCCTTTGGCCTTTGGCTGCATCGCAGCCCCTACTGGGGGCCGCCCTGTGTGGCTGCTTTGCACCCACCATCCGTGGGGAGCGCTGCACACCAGCGCCCCCATGGATGGGGTGGCTGTGGGCAGCTCCACCAAAAACAAAATAATTTTATTTTTTTATTTTTAATTTGCATAATTTCGCCCAAAAAACGAAAATAAACAAAATTAAAATTAAACCACTGTATTGTAAAAACCAGAACGAAAATCACAATCTATTTTGTAAAAAAGTAATTCTTTTAAATGCCAAAACCTCTCATTCAAAGCTGGTAAATTTATATTATAAATGCACATTTAAATTAAAATTCGAATTCAGGCCTCCATTTTGTCAAATAAGTTAAATCTTTCCATTTAAATCCCTCTAAGTTTTGTGTTGATGGTTTTGCGAATTTTCATTGGATTTCCAAACAGCATATCAAAGATTTCAAAAACAAAACATGAAGAGGGTTTAATCTATTTCAAAATGAACAAGAAAGGTTAAAGGAAAACCTGATTTTCCTCCACAAATTTGAAACCTTCAAGCATGGTGTCCTTCAATCCTTCCCTTGAATCCAACTTCAACAAAACCTCCATCTCCTTCAAAATTCCAAGCAAAACCATAGCCCACCAAATTTTCCCCAAATTGCAAGCTTAAAAAATTAATGAGCTCCTTTTCTCCCAAAATAGGGTTTTTTCAATTTGGTCAAAGAAACCCTAAAATTCCCACTTACAAAATATAATTTAAAAACATGGGAATATATCTAATTTTTTTACTTCAAAATTCAATTTTGAATTTTAATCTAACTTTATGCATTTTCCAAATTTCTCATAAAACATAAGCATTTCAAAATTACCAATAAATAATTTCCTTAACAATATTTTTTTAAAAGTGGAATTAAAACATATTGTCATTTAATTATTTATTTTAATTTAATCGTAACTATTCAGACAAGATTTTAATTAAATCCTAAATATCCGATATAACTTTTGTTTTCAATTTCATTTGAATCTAGATATACAATAACGCCAAAATCACTATTTCGTTTAATATATCACTATTTATCAAATTAATTAATAAACTAAATCTAGTTTATTAATTAATCAAATCAATCAATAACCCAATAATTATTTTATTAATTTCATTAAATAAATCAATAAAATAAATCACATTTCAACATTGCAATTAAACACATTTAATCATTAATTAAACTACGCAAGTCATTTAATAAACTTTAAACTTGAAATTAAATAAACACTCAAGGGGAAACTGACCAAGTTAAAACAACTGACCTCGACGACAACCCGACAACACACTATGACTAGGGTGACGACTTGGTTCGAAAAACCTAGCTACTATCTCCCAATCAATTTCCGTTGGTAAATGGACACACTCACACCTGTGAAACCAGGTGGAGTCGATGTCATGTACCTGCAAACCTGCAACAAAGAACATATCGAACGTGCAACATATATATGTATGTTATGATCAAACACGCCGTGAAGAGGAAATCTCAGAATTGTAGGGCCCTCGCAAGCGAGTGATACAATCCGTCCCCTTCACCAATACAGTATCTCTAACTGACGCATCTAACATCAATGATATGATCAATAGCATAAAACATCATTTAATCAGATATCTTCTAAGTTATTCTAAATCATGCCATAAGGATAACATCGAAATAAAAGAACATCACATCAACATATAACTTCCACATCATTAATCAATCACGATCACAAGTAATCAAGTTCCAAAGTCAAAGCATGTTCAAACACAATCGTCACCTTATAAAATAACATGTGCATCACTAAACAGTTCATGATTAAATAATCACTAAGTTCACAGTCACATCATAAGCATAATCAAACATTACCAAGAAAACACGGCCGATCCAAATATCCAAAACGGAGGGGTGTTACACTATGACACTGATACTAAAAGTCCCTGACCTAGAAGGCAATTTTGTACGTATCACTAATGCCTCGGGCGAAGGATTAGGTGGGGTTCTTATGCAAGAAGGGTGAGTTATTGCCTATGATTCTAGGAAGCTGAAGATATATGAGTAGAATTATGCTCCTCATGATCTTGAGTTGGTTGTAATTGTGCATGCATTGTAAATGTGGCAACATTATTTTCTAGGAAAACCTTTTGAGTTAAGGTCAGACCATTAAGGTCTTAAGTATTTTTTCACTCAACCGCATCTTAATGCTTGACAGAGAATATGGTTAGAATTGGTCTTTGATTGTGATTTTGAGATTAGTTATATAAAGGGTAAGGAAAACCAAGTAGCGGATGCCCTAAGTCGAAGGAGACACATCTCCTCAATAATCTCTATTAATTCAAATTTCAAGAATCAAGTGTTGCAAAATTCCAAGGGAGATGAATACTATGAACAAGTTAAGCAAGCTCTCACGGGAAATCCTCAATATTCGAGGTATGATGGGTTCTATTTTGAACTAGATGGGTTGTTAACGTTTAGAGGAAGAATGTATATTCCAAACTCCAACTTGAGTTAAGGAATATCATGTGGAAATAAGTTCATTCTACACCATATTCATGGCATCCTGGAGTGACAAGTGGATGTGAAACCACTATATTTCTAGAAAGGAATAAAGAGGGACATTGCAAGATTTGTAGCTAGATGTCTAGAGTGCCAAATGGTGAAAGTAGAACATCATCACCTGATAGGACTTCTATATCCTCATAATATTCCATGATGGAAGTGGTAGACCATTAGTATATATTTTGTACAAGGTTTTTCTATGTCTAGAAATAGGCATAATGCTATTTTGGTAGTGATAGATAGACTCGCCAAGGTAACTCACTTCATACTTGGGGATTTAATAGATTGAGCACCAGCGATAGCCCATAAGTTTGTTCAAGAAGTGTTTAGGTTTCATAGAGTTCCTAAGAAGATCATCTCATATAGGGATGCACGTATGATGTCAAGGTTTTGGAAAACCTTATTCTCCTCACTTGGAGCTCAATTGAATATAAGCTTAGCTTGTCACCCTGAGACAAATGGTTAGACGAAAAGGGTAAACCAAGTTCTTGAGGATCTATTGAGGATGTATTGCATGGATCAACAATACAAGTGGGGGGATTATTTTCCAATTGTAGAATTTTCTTACAATAATTCTTATCATTTCGTGATAAATATGGCTCCATTTGAAGCATTATATGGAAGAAAGTGTTGAATTCCTATAAGTTGGGATAAGCTAGAAGATAGGATTAACCTTGGTCAAAAAATGTTATAAAAAATGGAAGAGCATATCAAGTTGATCAAGAAGAGATCAACACAGGTGAGTGATAAGTATAAAAGCTATGTTGATGCTAAGTGTATACCTAGAAATTTCTTGACAAGTAGAATAAAAAGTGCTCAAAACACATAGGCTCCACTTGCATAATAGAGAGATCACTTAGTGCAAGGTCCAGTGGGACCAGTATGTAGAGGACAATGCTACATGGGAGGACTGTAATGAAATTAGTCAAAAATTTCCTTATTTATTTCATGCTTCATAAATTTGCTAAGGAAAAAATTGTTATATTTTTGTTATGATACATTGAATCATCAAGAATGATGATCCTTATGGGGGGAGATATATTACACCCCATTTTGGTTTTACCAAGTTACTTTTAACTATTATGTTAAAATGCATTTTTATATTTGATGATGACATTCTGTTAGTTAACATTATGATGAAATTATATGCAATGAAATGTATTTTAATTTTGATGATTATATGTTATTGAATCAAGATTATGATTATGTTGTGATTTTTAACAACTAACTACTTGAATGATTTCTAAGTGAAATGCAGAACTGTTTTCTTTTCCTCTAGAGAGAGAAGGAGAGTATCACCAAAGAGAATAATATAGACTTTAGAAAAAAATGTTATGTCATTTGAGTTCTTGTACACACTCACGTAGGTTTACCTTAAATCTATCATTGTGTCAATTTGTGTGTTGTGTTTAAATTTGAGTTGTGTCGAAGCAAGTCAATAGGTTAAGTCTAACCTAGTCGAGTCTTGTTTATTTTATTTTTTAAAGAAAATTAAAATATTTAACATTATATGTTCTTGATGTTAATCAATTAAATAATCATGATATTATGATAAGATAAGTCGAGTATAATGAATTTATAATAATGAGTATATATATATAATATATAAATATATATGTGTATATATAGGAGATAAAATACCTATATACATATGATATAGGTATATATATGTAGACACTGAAAAATGTCTTGAATCATATCATACACTCGAATCAAGTATACTAACATCATTTCCTCTTGAAACCCATCCTCTTTTCACTTAATTAATTAAATTAGCCGAGCTATTTAATTAATTGCATCATTTGCATCTATTAACCTAATTCATTTAATCGGGTTAATTTCCCCTTTCATGCTAACATTTCATCTCATTAAATTAAATAAATCAAATTATTTAATTTAATTCCCTAAGTCTCCTTATTTAATTAAATAACAAATGTCATTCCACCTTTCCCCCATTCATTAAATCATTTAATTTAGTGAATATCACTTTATTCTTCTAAAATCCCCTAATTGCATGATTAAACCCTTGTTTAATTAGCAATTATCTAATTAATATAATCCCCCCACTTGCAAGGGAATATTTCTCCTTTGCACATTCCTCCAAAAGGTGAATATTCCCATGGAATAGTCCTTCCCCTTTTGCACAATTAAACTTTGTTTTAATTTGCAAAATATCCTTTTCCTCACCCATGAGAATATTCTAAACAATATTCTCTCTCCTCCAATCAGTTGAAAAAGGGAATATTCTCACTTAGCTTCATATGCAAGTTAGCTTGTGACTTCTTGTGCAAGTTAACTTTTGACCTCTTGTACAGGTCAAAAGTGTGCTTGTTTGGAAGGAATGAGAACCCTTGATTAAATCTCATCTTACATTCTCACCCGCTGATGAGAATCCATGATCCATGCCTCCAATTTCCTCCATCCTTGTAATATCCCTTGAATATTTGACCTTAATTTGTTGTTATAAACTTTAAAGAATATTGTCAAACACTTGGCAAACAAAATCTAAACTTGTTGATTGTTGTTTCTTGTTGGTATTTTTGATGTAGATGAAGATAATATGCATTCAATGAGCGCAAATAGACAAGTACAGATGTTTGACATAAAACAAGAATGTAATGCAACACTTCTCTCTATTTTTCAATGTTTATAGATGACCATAAATGCATGTAAATAACACCTACAACTAGGAGACATTTTTACAAACACTTGGATTGCATCCTCACTTTATTCAATTTATTGTTGTTGTAAAATTTTGATTACAAAATCTGTTTGCAACATGTATGCCAATGACTAATTTCTTATTACAAGCTTGCTCAAACAAAAGTTATAATGGCTACCAACAATTTTTCAGACTTAGTATGCAAACTTACAATGCAAATATATGTGTAAACATCAAAAGGAACCTGATCCTAAGGCTGGAAATGAATAGCAAATGAGAAGACAGCAACCTCTAATTTTCTTTGAATTTATTGTGGCTTCCTTGATGAAATCGCCCCTCTCTAGCAAAGCCACCCCTGCCCTTGCCTAGCAACTTTTCATATAAATAAATGCAGTAGTATTGGCCTCCAAAATTATTGTAGAAATGATTGTCTTCGCAAGAGAAAGTGATCCTTCCAATACCCAAAATGAAAGGATGTCTCGATAAGCCTCCAACAATGAAGATCTGAGAACTCCATGGTTGGTCAGCCTCCTTATCAACAAACTGATATGAACTTATAGTCTCCAAAATATGCCTCCAAACCCTCCAAGAATGATCACCAAACCTTCCTAAAAAGGAAGCTCAAGTGCAACATGCAAAGTCATCCACCATGAAAGTCTGATATAAAGGTTGCAATGTGCCAATGATGCCGACTATGAAACCCTCACAAAATCGCCTTATTCACCAACACCAAAATCTGCAATGAAGTCCAAATAGGAAGTCTGAAGTAACTCCCTCAAATATCCAACTAGGGTTGATATTTCACAACTGAAATTGGCACTTAACCAACTAGGTTTGGTCTTTCACAAATGAAAACTGGAAACCAACTTGCCAAGCATTCAAGCTTACCAATGTAGTAGAAAAGATGTATTCAATTCAAGATGCCCAAATGCATAGCCAAAGCTTCTTCTTATACTTTTCATAACACATCACCAAGAAGCTTCTAGAATATTTTATTATTTTATTCCTCAAGTGACTTTATGATATATTATTTTATTTAGTCACTTTATTAAATTAACTATAATAAAGTTGCCTTGAGATATTATTTTGTTAAGATAACTTTATTAAATAATTAATTTAATACTCCACTTTAATTTAATTAAAATAATCAATTAGTCATCCTTATGAAATATCAATATTTGGACAACTTAATTAATTAATTTAATTTAATTACTTTGCCTCCAAATCGGGGACATGACAATCCTTGACCATTGATTAGATTTTTTGATCTTGACCCTTCATTTATCATTTGCTTTCCTATAGATAAAACACTATTTGGAGACAAATAAATCCATATTTTTCAAAGCAAACTTATGTTGTTAAAATCACTCACACTCACACTCATTTTTTACTCACATTTAGCATATTTTAGTTTATTTTAGTTGCATAAATAGCTTAGCTTCTATTAATGGCTTCCATAATGCATCCATTTAGCTAATAAGATAATTAGGATTTGAATCTTTTTCGTTGAAATCTTATTTATATTAGCTTAGCAATTGCATATCTGAATCATTTTAGCATAAATCATGTTAGATTAGCTTTTGCATCATACCCATTTTAGCATAAATCATGTTTTCAATCACATCTCACAACCATTTCATCGATTCTCTTTAATAGAATCGATTGAAACAAGCTCACTAATCACAGGATTGGGAAAGGGTCATCATTCCACATCAATGTGACACCACTCCCAAAACGGGATAAGTTTCAAATGGATTAGAATAGACATTTTAAACATTTTCATAATTTATAATTCTTTGTTTTAATGAATGTTTAGTTAACTTCAATTTGATTGATCATGTTTAGATTGAGTATTAGTGGCATGAATATGCTTCAATTCTTCATGGATCAAGCGTAATCGGCCCATACTAATATCCTCGGTCACATATACGATAGACGATATATTTTAATATCAATATATATGTAAATAATATTGGTTAAATAATATATATTATATATATGTTAATTGTATTTAAATATTTTCTATGCTGATAAAGCATATAAGTGATAATTCAAATCTACATTTTGAAGCTCTTTGAGAAGCATAATAGCCTCTATCTAAAGCTTGTTTGATGGCAATAAGTTTGGAATTTAAGCCATAACTATGGCCACATAGTGGTGATAGTAACTACCCCCTTTTAAAAGGCATTTCAAACTATCATTTCAAAATGATAGCAACTCAACTCCGCGGCAGCTTTTAAGTCTTTATTTGAAGCATTATTGTATGGAATTAAATCCAAAGATGGCGCCATAGTTAAAATACAACATAGGCACATCTTTAAACTATTTTTGAAGCCACTCAAGTGGCTGTGGTAACTATTTTAAATGGTTTTGTAACAACTTCAAACTGTGGCAAAAGTGGAAGTGGTCTAATCATTTCATAAGACAAATGATAGTAAATTTGGCATGCCACATAATGGGAAAAGTGGGGCCAAGTTTTAAGTATTTTATTTTCATTATGTTGATCAGTGTATAAGCCAATAAAAGAGGGATGTTGGATGTTATTTTTAGCATACCTTTCAATAAGTAAAGGGATGCCTAATTATAATTTCTTGTTATGAATTCATTACACTGTGAGGGTAGGAAGGAGGCTATGGCTAAAACCAAAAGGAGGCTTTTCTCATTTTGATCATGACAGATTGAGGTTTTGGTTTTGGGAGAGACTCACAATTATGGAAGTAAGAGGAAAGGTGATGGCATTTGGGGATGATTTTCATGTCTCATTCTCATGAATGAGAATAACACCTGCAGGTATGTGGGAAGGAAGAGATCATTTGTTGACATTATTAAGGAGAAACTATTGTGTTCCCACAAATGTGGGAAGAGAAATGATGGTGTTGAGAAGTCTATTGCAATATCTTGAGAGATATTATTACTTTGCATTGTTAATATTTTGAATCTAGTATTTAGAAAGAGTAGCGACTATATTTAGAAATTTCTCTTGTATTTATTTCTTATGTATGATAATAGCAACAGCAGAAGAAGGATGGTGAGTGCTTCATTCCATTCTTAGTTTCATATGAGCAAGGATAGAAGGAAAAATAAGAGTACAAATATTAGGAGAGAAAGAGCAATTCTTTTCTAATTATCATTCTATTATAGTTGATTTGCAGAAAGAAAGAGTAGCAACTTGGAATATTTTTAGTAATAAATTTCTTGATTATTTTGGGGACTATCTGAAAGGGCATTGATAGGGTGAAAGTAACAAATAAAAGGATACTTTTGTTGCATATGTCACTATTTATATCTGTTCTATATTTGGAAAATATTTTGTAAGCTTTGAATACAAGTTGAAGCTCTTGGAAGAGGTCAATTGAACACTGAAACCGAGTTTTTGAAGAAGTAAAAGTGCAAAAGCACAATGAATATACAAGCATGTTTTATTTGCATCTTCTTTATGTGGTTCTTAGATGCATTTTATTATTTCTATAGTTTTAAAAGATATTTTTTATTATGTTGAGGAATAATACCAAATAATTCATAGGTAGATTATTCTAATATTCCATAAGTATTTTAAGATTTAGATAATCACAGTTTCACTCTGTCAGAGGCAACAGAGTAGAAAAGTAATTCTCTGTCATATTATATAGAAGAGTTTAATTTATTTTTCTTAGGTAGAGATTAATTTCTAGCTTGGGTTATAAATATTTTACCCATATATATGTGTATATATATTTGTTCAAGTATTGAGGTATTGTCATAGGGGAAATATAAGTGATCAAATAAAAGCATAATTGAAGCAATTAGAGACTAAAAACACTAAGAACTTACAAGATTGAGATCATACAAACCCATACTCAATGAAATTAGTTTGCTAAAGCTTCAAATATTTAATCTAAAGAAATGAAATGCAAATTCAAAGAAATTAAACCAAATAGATAATACAAACCTTCAATCCCATTATGGATTGATGCAAATTTGTGGCGTGGATTGCTCAAATTGTGCATAATCCATGATTGCAAAAGCTTGATGGATGTGATTCACAAAATAAGTATTCTCAAATGCTCAAGATTGGCTCAAGAATTCTAGAGAGTGTATATGCTTATAAGGATTGTGAATGAATTTCATGTTTGAAAGGCTTGTTTTATAGATTTTAGGAATTTTGATCAACGGTCAAGATTGAAAATGAAGATCAACGGATGAGAGGAAAATCAAGGAGATGAGGGAAGATCAAGGGATGAGAATTCATGAGAACCCAAAATATCCCTATTTTCGTGGAAAATTGGTTGAAGATATTTTGAATTGGAGGGAAGAAGATATTTTAATTTGAATTAGGAATATTCCCTTTTTGAAAAAGGGATATTCTTTGTGCAAGTTGGAGGGTTGGAGGAAATTAGTTAATTAAATAATTATGAAAATTATTTAATTGTGAGGATGAGAAGAATTGGGATCTTTAATTAAATAGTTGGAAATTATTTAATCAAGTGGGGAATTAGTATGAAAATGATGAATAAATCAAATAACCTTAATTATTCAATTAATAGGGGAATAGAGTGAATTTAATCAAATAATTGGAAATTGTCTAATTAAATGGATGAATTAGGTGATGAGGAAAATGGTGTTAATAAGTGAAAGTGAGATGTGTGATATGCTTAGGACAATTTTAGGTATCTTCAAGTATAAACAAATGAAAATATATATGTACAAATATATATAGATATTAGCACATGATTTTATAAAGGATAACTTGGGATAATTGTTTGAAAGATCATGAGAATAGTCAGTTTCTTCTCAGCTGGGTTATCTAAGTTTAGACAGGCTAAAAAGTTGATTTATTGAAAGAACATTTATTATTTGAACATAGTTCACTTTGAACTAAATTAGACGATATTTAATATCATGAATAGCCAGGTTTGTTATGGTGTTCTTGAAGAATAGAACCATAAGGTATAACAACAAAAAGTAGGAAACATTATTAAAGAAGAAGTGATATTATTTTTATAAAAATATTAAATTATTATAATTATTTGACTTGCAATCAATACTTTAAATATGAGATCAAGTGTGTCTAGTTGATGACATTGTGTCATCATTATTAACCAATGTGCATAAAAATAGGAGAGTAGTTACTCTCATGGTTTGAACTAAGGACTTGAACAAGTGGCAGTTTTCGAGTCTCAAGTTGTTATGAGAATGTAACATGGGTGTTCAAGGTCCAAAAAGTATAGCCAACCTAGTTGTTTACCGACTTAGTGAGTAAGAACTTGAACAAGTGGCAGTTTCCAAGTCCCAAGTTGTTACAAGAACGTAACATGGGTGTTCAGGGTTAGAAAAGTATAACCAACCTAGTCATTTACCGACATAGTGAGTCATCACATTATGAATGAGAATCTTTTGAAAAGTCAAACCAATTGGTCAAATAGCCAATTTGAGTTAAACCTTAGGTCATGAAGGTTTTCGAGTTGAGTTAGGGGTGGGTGAACATACAACTCCACTTTCTAAGGAAGTGGTTGAAATATTTTCAAACTTTGGCCAAAGTAGTGCAAAATTATTTGTGCACACTAGTTGGTTCACTATGATTCAAAATTGCATAACCAGTTAGTAGGGTCATACTTAGAGAATTATATAATTGTATAAATGAATTGGTTATGTAGGACACAATGCTAGAGACTCAGCTAGCATACTAGGGGTTCCTTAGTCTATACTCTTCAATGAAGGGTAGGGCCACTTCCCGTTGGAAGGTGTGTGAGGGACCATCAGTCTATGGTTGGAAGTAAAGCGCTTGGGTGATGCTCTCCCTCTTGCAGATGACAATGTTGAGGCTTTTAAAATAGAAGATTTATCCAAATATGGAAGACTTGACCTTGAAACTGAATTGTAATTTATAAATTTGAATTCTTAATTATTTTTCATGTATGAAATTGTAATTGGAAAGATACATATTTCATTTACAAGTTGAAATGTAATATTATTTTAGATTCAAAAGATGTTTATATACTTTCATATTTGAAATGTATAATAATTGATGTTAGAAGGAAAAAACTATATCCTTATTTTTAAGGAAATGTATTTATTTAATTTTATGGTAAAAAAAAAGTAATTATTATGTTGTGTGAGTTAGATTGTTATAGTTACTACTGACTATGACACATGGTGGGTTATGTTGTCACATGAAATCACACCTGTTGAACACAAAGTTCACATTTCAATGACACAATGAAAACAACCTCAAGGTGGGGGACCTTACACATATGAGATCAAATCTCCAAAGAATGTTGACTTCCTCATTTGATCCAAGTGCAATGTGTTGGTCCAACCCAACACATGAAATCCTACCACTACCCTACTTTAATAGCTCATAGGGGAAAAGGGAAAGAAGGAAAGCATGAAAGGGAAATGGGAGGTGGTACACCAAGATGGAAAATTTGTTTCTTCTTGATCAATATTGCACAACAACATCAATGAAGAGGGACCATGGGACTCACACAAATCTCTATTTGGTTGATTCTCAAATGTAAACATGAAGGTTAGGGTTTTATAGGGTGTTGGAAGGAAAGGGATATTCTCAAGCAACAACTATAAACAATTTAACTGAAATATATATGCATGGAAAGAGAGAACAAACACTTAGATATGTAGGTAATGAACTTACACAAACATAAACAAGCTAAGAAAAGGAAAGCTTAATCGATTTCATCGATGTAGAGGCAACAACCAATCTTTATAGTTGTAGAGATGAAAAATGCATAAGTCTTCCAAAGAAAAACCCTAGAGGAGCTAGAGGATGAATCCTTAGAAAGAATACAAATCTTGCCTTTATAGATCAAGCATAACTCAAAATGTGTGCCCAAGAAGATTGAGCAACACTCAACACCCATGCCATGCAATTAATGTTGTCATAAAACTTGTGCATGAAAGGATGGAGGTAAGGCATGGATCTATCAGAATGGTCAACATCAGCAATAAATGAGCATGGGTAAAAGCACAAACCTGTGTCAGACTTTATAAAGGAATCGTCCAACAGCAAAAAAAATTCTGAACTTCAACCACATAAAAGTGGTCTTTATGTTTTTAAAAAATGGTGTAAATGTAAACTAATGAAATGTAGACCTTTTGATGAAGTTTATTCTTGTAATTTTTCAAATTTTAAAAAAAATTGTTTTCATTATGTTTTTATCAATTTAAGGATAGATTTTGGAATGTTGAAAATTTCAGAAAAGAGTGACTTCATGGGCCATCAAGAAACAAATTGAAAAAAACTCCATTTCTTCCTAAATTTTTTTTCTCCAAATAGGTAACTTCAATATCTTGTGCATGGAAAAAAAAATCAAATTTTGATGTATATTTTTCTCATAATAACGTTATAAAGTCATACTTGTCAGAATTTGACAGTTTTCATGGGTCATCAACTCTTGTCAATTTTTTTAATCATTTTCAAGACACAAATTATACCCTTTTGAAGAAGACTCTCTCCTCTTGTGCCCCATATAATTTTTTTAAAAAATTAATATGTTTAACTATTTTTTTGAATTTCTAATCAACCTCTTTTTTAATTTCAAAAACCTACTTGCATTATTTTAAAAATAAAATATATTAAAACTAACCAAAATATTAAAAATATATATATATTTGGATTCACCTCTCTGAGCTCTACAAAAGGGTATTTTTCTTTTTTGCAAAAGAATCATTCTAACTAGAGAAATACTCTGCCAAAGTTGAATGTTTTAGAAAATTCTGAAAAAGGGTGAGTTGGCTGCCAAGTAGGATGCTAACTAGACATGCTCAGCCGAGTATGTTTTGGTCGAGCATGTTTTGGTCGAAACATACTCGGCCAAAAATTGCTCGATATTTTCAAGCTATAAATACCAAATACACTCACTATTTTCACGTTTTTGGTCAGACATATTCGGCCGAGTGGCTTTTGGTCGAAGCCTCTTCAGTCGAAAAGGTACCTGCCACATTGGTGCCGCGTGGTTTTGGCCAAAAGCCACTCGGATGAATATCTTTCAGCCGAAAATAGTTCACTCAGAACTATTTATTTAGTCGAAAGTGTGACACA
Source organism: Sequoia sempervirens (assembly GCA_007258455.2). Lineage (NCBI taxonomy): Eukaryota > Viridiplantae > Streptophyta > Pinopsida > Cupressales > Cupressaceae > Sequoia > Sequoia sempervirens. Next base: position 106,997,802 of record VDFB02058242.1, read on the forward strand.
CTATTGTGCTTTTACCCACATGGGAACCTATAAAATCCACTTGCAAAAGTTAGGAGGAATAAATGATATATTTGAAGCCTCAAAAAATGAAACAGGTCGCTTAGAAAGGTGGTTCTAGCATTAATGTTGTTTCCCATAAAGCATGTTGAATCCACTGAATATCGAGGCTTTCAGGCTTGAAAGAATACCTTTGCTATGCATTAAATGGTTTGTAGCCATGAAAAAGAAACCTTGTTGGGGATCGAGTGTCGAGCATGCTTCATAATTCCTTCACATATTGGCATTAGACCATTGGGGATCGAGCTTCAAGCGTTTTCCATATCGCATGCTAGAAGAAAGGAAGAGAGAAGGTCAAAGGAGCAACCCGCAGAGTTTGAAAAGGTTGCCCTTGTCAGGCATCAAAGATTGGGAAGATGGCTTACGCCTTTCTGCAAATTCAAAAAGAGTAAAGGGGAAGACTAACACCCGATGCCTAAAAGATTTGGACTTAACCAAAACTTTTGAAGGAAATGTTGGAAATTGGGGGGTGGGAAGAAGAGCTACCTCTTACCAAAGAAAGGTAAGAGGTAAGGGACAAGGCTGATGCCTGAAGTCTGAAAGGTACTATCAGACGTCAGGGTCATGAGGGAGGATTACCTCTAACCAAAAGGGGCTAAGATGTAAGGGAGGAAACAGACACCCAAAATCCTGAAAACTTGACACTTAGCCAAATTTTGAGAGGGAGGAGTTGGGGAGAAAGAAGGAAGGTGGAAGATGAAGGCTTGATGCCTGTAAGCCAAAAAAATATTTCAGGTATTTGGGATTGGGAGGAAGGCTTAACGCTTACGATGAAAAGATGGAAGGAAAAAGAGGGAATCCTAACCCCCGAAGTCTAACAAATCAAGACTTAGATAAATCTTGAAAAGCCTCTTCGGTACTTTGGTGATTAGAGGTAAGGCTTAAGGCTTAGCAAGAGAGAGTTGTAAGGGTTAATGGGTAAGGCCAATGATTGAAACCCAAAACACTTAGAAGAAGTAGAAGAGAAGAAAGATCAGGGGCGATGGAAAAGGTATGCCAAAAGAGAGGTATGCAAAAACTTGAAAGCCCAAAAACTTAGAACTTAGCCAATTTTAGGAGCCTCCTCAAGGAAAATTCATGCAAGATGGCTCATGTAGGACTCTCAGATCCATTATCAATGATGGGTCATTAAAGGATGGTATGAAATTTCAACAGATTCCTCAAAGATCACTCAAATTCACAAATCCAGATGGGGGCAACATCATTGGTAGGAGATGCAAGGAGATGGAGATAGGGAGAGCCACCACTAAAGGCAGAGGGTGGAAGTGGAGGTGCCTATGGTAGAGGGTGGCAGTGGAGGTGCCTATGGCAGAGGTGAGGGACGAAGATCAGGACTAGGTATAGGTGCTAGGATAGGTTCTGGGACAAGTGCATGTAGTGGCTGCTATAACACTAGCAAGAGGTCTAAGAGATGGCGGGCCTGATGATCAAAGGCTTTATGTCACTCTACAAGAGTGCAATTAGGACCAAAGAGAGCATGATGGATACTTATAGGAGTGGGATGGTCTTATAGTATAGTTAGTGTAGCAAACCATAGAGAGGGATGTTAAGATCATTTGCTAGCATCGATTAGAGGTGCAATTAGCACATATTACAGTGAAACATGATTAGGAGCAAGGACATTGGCAATAGCTAGAGGTTGTTGGGCAGGGATAGGTCATCCCCTTGGCTCAACATATTTAGGCAATCAGGTCACTTTAGAGTGAGGCAACCTATTATAGGACATTGTTTAATATCATCGTTCCTACACACAGATGACAACTTAGGTTTTCTCAAATAACAAGTTTGAGTGGGTTGGATGGAGGATCAGTTGGCAGACCTTTTTAGAGGCATTCAAAGGGATAGGATCAATAGTCTCAGGGATCACAAGGATAGGCCCAGTAGCCATAGATCCCTCCTTTGCAGCAGATGGCTCCTCCTTAGCCTCTTCCTGATTGTGAAGAGAGAGGTAGTTCCATGTAGATACATTGTATAGATATTTTTGATGATGTAATTTGTAGACTGATTAATTGTATAGACATTCTTTTCTGCATACATTCATCGACTATTGATGGCTTTATGTATATATTCTTTGTACATGTCATTGATGTATATATCTTGTACATATCACATATTTTTCATGGTGTATCATGACATTACATCACATTTTCATTTTTTATGTGGCTATGATATGATGTTAAGTGATGCCTTGATCTTTGAATTCCATGATGTATGGACGTATGCCTTTGATATTTTGATGTTTTCATGATGTGATGATGATGTTATGAAGATGTATGATGCTTCTAATGATTTATGAATGCAGGATGTATGATATGATGATATATGGATATGATTCTTTTTATATTTTGATATGATATATGATGATCATGCATGATGGATGATATTAGATGTTATTGATGGTTTGTGGATGCTAGATGTGATGGATATTTCTGTGTATGTCATGATACTTGGATACAAATGTTAGTATGATGAGTAGGATAGAAGAATGGAGGATTAGATAGATAGAATAAAATGAGATAGATGAATAATTATGTTGATCAAATACCAATGTATCTATGATTATTGGATGGTTCTGATATTTTATTGGATATGTGATGAGATAGGATAGATGATTTTGCTTTTTCTTTTAGGTTATACTAGTTAACATAGAGCAATCCTTATTTTGATATAGCAAGTAGATAAGATGCACCAAGGTATGAAGAACTAGGGTGGTGTTGTATCTATTGCATGGACCTTGACTCTGCAAATAGATAGGAGTATCCTTTTTCATACTTGACATACGAAAACCTTATTTTATCAAGCGAGAGAATGAAGCCATCAAAGAAAAATACACAAAAGGTATAAAGAACCTGATATGCACAAGTTGTATTACTCTAGACTATTTCTACATGCACACAAGGAAAGTATTCGCCAAGTTCATATTACAAGAACATCCAACAAATGTAGCAAATGAAAGCAATGACTATGCCACATTATGCACCCCTCTAGACACACCAAGATATCAAAGATAAAGGTAGTTTCGAGTGAGCGATAGAATGAGAAAACAAATAAAACCAAAATAAAATATTGACTAACAAAACACATCAATGCCATCATATCTCTTGCCAGAGAGTGTAGGTTTAGCTGATATCCTAAATGATTTCTATCGTAGGAAAGATATATTCATTAAGACATTCATTGGATGTTGATTTAGATGCTTTTAGGCCATTGATAAGAAAGATGAACATATTTTGATAATGGTCAAGACTTACGATTTTGCATGAATGTTTTTATTTTGTTGATTGTTGTATTTAATTTTATTTGTTTCATCAAAGATGAGGGTGATGATAGGCTTATTATGGATGACAATTTTATTGCAAATGGATGATTGGGATGGGTTATTTTTTCATTTTCTTGCATGTAATTTTCAAATGTTTTTGGGCCTTTTTCAAATGTTTTGAGGATATTTTTGGTCTTTTGACACTTTTTTAGTTTGTTTTTGGTATTATGCATTATTTGGATGTTTTTGGATTTTTCAACATATCTAGATGTTTTTTGGATGATAAAGATATATTAGTGTGTAGGGATATCAATAATCTTTTGAGATCCTATTGATAGCCAAGCTAAAATCAATTGATTAATTGTCGATAGTGATAACATTGTTGAGGATACACAACAATGAAAGAATAGTGTTGTCAAGATAACAACATGAGGATTAGGAAGGATACATCCCGAGATGATGAGGGATATATTAGATAATATGGATCAAGATTTATAGAAAGGTTATGAACAAAATTTATTGAATGTTTTGATATCACATTGAAGCATCAACAAGATGCAACTAATATGGATTATTTGGATCAATTTTTTATGATTCCTAGGTCACAACGTGAGCTAGAAGACATATATCAAGATTTATCTCAAAACAAGATGTAAGTACCTGCCCCTAGTGACTAGAAATGTATGAGTGGATATGTGAAGGATGCTAAGGACTACCTTGTGAAAGGATAACAAGTTCAGATAGAGCATGATTGCTTGGATAGTGCTAGATGTAGGTGATGGTATTGTATAGGATAGGATATGATCAACAGTAATGACCATGTCAAGATTTTTCCATAAGAAAATTTGAAGTATATGCTCCTAATCTTTGTCAAGATCAAGATGGATATAGAAGAAGAATGAAAATGGGTAGGATGGATCATGGATTTATTAGGGATGAAATGGATAAGATGTTGGATTTATTATGGATGGGATAAGATTCTTCCACCTAGAATGATGCATGTAGATGCTCGATTATGCATATAATGTATATTTTCTAGGTTTTCATCATGGTACCTACCCAAAGTGCCACTAGAGTGGTTTTCTCTAAAGGACAATTTTTCTCTTTACTATTTTCTTAATTTTTAATTTTTTGAATAATTACGTCAAACCACCCGGTGGTGTTGATTGATGGGTTCATTTATTAGAATATTTTTTGTTGTTTTAATGCATACTTGCACACATTATCAAAAAATCCTTTTAGACAATACTCTTATGATATGCTATCTTTTCATGCTTATTATACAACCTTGGACTTGAATTATAGTAATGGAAATATAGTTATGATATAGTAATATTGCATGGTTTATATGTGAGTATGTATGAAATATGGATGGAATTTTGTGTTTAATCATGGTAGTTAGCTTTATGTATATGTTTTTTGGATTAACCTATTGTAGCCCAAGAAGACACTATAGCCTACAAAACTAGAAGTTGTAGCCCGCAGCAAAAGGAGGACTTGGATAGTGAAACATGGAAAGTGCCAGATCAAGATGAGTGTAATAACTACCATGTGGAGGCACCTGATGGAGTTAGTTGTGTATTATTATGATAGTTAATAAGGCACTAAGAAGAAGATTTTTTTTGTTGATAGGATTCTGGATGACTGTTTGTTTGTTTACATGTAGATCTGTTTTGCGGAGTTTTAATTCTATTAGAACTCTTGTCTCCTTTTAGTTATACTTTGAATAATTCAATCTTAACTATATACTCTAATATCTAGGAGTTGTAGTTAATGATTTTAGTTAGGATCTATGTTTAGAACAAACTCCCACATGCTCGTATATAGCCGGTGGTTGAGTCCAGTTACTTTTTAGTTTTTAGTTATCATCTATAGACATGTTGATTATTGAAAAATGATTTCCTTGAATACAATCTGTGAAGAATGTTTTGCGTAATCTTTTGTGATGAGTAATGAATGAAGTTCAAGTTCATATGAATGCATAGAATCTAAAGATTTAGATTTGGTTTTAGTTAAGTGAAGACAACCACTTGAGTAGGCCACTCAAGGTAACTGTTCTTCACTATATTTACAGTTGTTTATTAATGTTTAGTAGTTATTTCAGTTTGTCATTACTTCATAAATTGCATGTAAGTTATAATAGATTCTCATATTTTGATTATCAACAATGAATGTTCATGTGCATGAACACATTTAGTTAACTTGTAGTACTTCAGAGGTTAGAATAAGTGCAATTACTTGTTCGAGTAGTTTTGAGTTAGTTCAGTAATTCTTTGTTAGTAGCAATTCAATTACAGGTTAAGCTATAGGCACCCGTAGTCATTAGCGCTAGTTTGCTTCTTTCATTGTTATGCAATTTTGTGATTTTCCAACAAGTAGAATACCTTAAATAAGATAACATAGGTAGCCTCAGATCTCTAAAGGCACATATAGTACAACACCATCACAAGTTTACAAAGCTTGGTTGACAATTTAATCAAGTCTTTACAATGTTAAGTGGACTGTTCAACTAGTCATACCTCTGAATTGTGTAGTTTCTACCAAGTTTACAATATACTAGTTTAGAATCTACATTTTTGGCACCGTTGTCAGGGATGGTACTACCTTCGTAGACTTGTTTTCCAAAGATTTCATAGTTTACACTTTGTTAAATCAACATTAGGACTGTTAGACTTAATCTTTTTCAACACACCAGAATGTTACACTAACACTATGCAAGACTGCTACCTTACAGGCCATATTTATTATATGCGAAGGCAGAGAGATTCTTTGGGAAGATTCCTCCCCACTACATGCCAAGAATCCATAGCAGAAATTGGTGACTCCAGTACTCAGAGTGAGGGTAATAATGAAGAAGAAATTTTCCTATCACCAACATCTAGCACACAAACAGAGAGGACATATCGAACCATGGGTGATGCAGTGGATGATCTTGAATGTGCAACCTTTGAGTTCCCAATAACCAACCAAGAAAGGGCTACTATGTTGAAGAATATTCCTCCTTCAGCATTACCAGTCTTTTATGGGTTGGTGATTGAAGATCCAGATACATTTATGTTTGAATTTGATGTCCTATGCAGAAGTTATGATGCTCATAGGCTCAAACTCTTTCCTTCCACTCTAAAAGATGTATCCCTAAGATGGTTTATGGGATTAGGCAAGGATGTTGTTCCTAATTGGGATACCATGAAAACATTGTTCTTGGAGAAGTACCAAGACTATTGTAGAGGACTTGATAGGAGGAGAGATGACATTTTCATAATTTCATAGAAGGAGGATGAGCCATTAGAAGATTATGTGGAGAGATTTCATTTTTCCTTGAAGAAAATCCCACATAACAAGTTATCTAAAGAATCCCTCAAGTTAGTATTTTTTAGAGGAGTCAATGAGGACTTTATGGATTCCCTCAATCTTATTGGGAAAGGGGATACCTCTCAAATACCATTTGAAGGCATCTGTAAAGTCTACAGAAATTACTCTAGGACCTTCACTAAGAGGCCAAGAGGAGAGATGGCATCCACTATTGGAAAATTATCTACTGGGGTTTCAAAGATAGAGTTAAGCAATTTGTTGTCCAACATGAAGGAGGATCACCTAGAAACTCGGTTGGACACTCTCCACATAAAGAGGAAGCAAGAGGAAGCTGAAGAAATTCTCACTAAACATTTCCCTAGCTGTAGGCAAAGGAAAGAAAATTTTAAATGCAAGAGGGTGGCTAGTATCCAACAAGACAAAACTAAGAAACCTGATTTTCAGCCACTTGAAGGAGAGGATGGATAGTTATTTTATATAGCTCAAAGAAGGCCATGGAAAAAATACAAGGTATGCCACAAGACCCTCTTAACTTCAATTCATCCTTTCCCATTGGAAATCAAAATATTTTTGCTTGGAATTCTCAGCCCTGGCCAACTAATCAAAATCAATGGAAAAACCCTCAACAATGGCCACAACCTTAGTAAAATTGGAACCAACAACAACCAAATCCTTAGTCACAAAAAAAATTCTAGGGTTCTAATTACAATCCCCAATGGCCAACACAATAGAACCAGTGGCAACCTCAATGGAAAAAAGGCCAATAGTGGCAGCAACAAAACATGACTTATCAGTAGCTTATGCTTCCTTCTCAGCCCCAAAAACAAGTCATTATTCCTCCATCAAATCTTACATATTAGCCACCTAGACCACCATAATTACCCACCCAACCTACACCTAACCCTAACAACAATCCTATCTAATAGACTTATACTAACAAGGCTATGAAATACCCCACTTATGGGGTAGAGGTGAGTGATGTCCACCTCAAGTTAGGGAAACAACTAGTTGGACCTTCATCCTCTCAAATCGCTAATATGGAGGATGAGGAACCTGCAGTTGAAGATTTAGACAAATCACCTTTATAACCTGAGTCAAATCAAGTACACCAGACTACATCAAATCCAAAGCCTCCTTTCCTTGAATGCTTAGTCATTCAAAAACATCAAACACGGGCTGATACATACCTACTAGGTCAAATAAAAGATGTAAGTATTAAGATTCCTCTCATCCAATCCATTAAAGACATCCCAATTTATACCAAAACTATGAGGGGCCTATGTCTTAAGAAACCAGGGAGAAAAAGGAAGGATCCTCAGAAAATTCATGTCCTAGGAAACCTTGTTGATATCATGCTAGGGAACATAACTGTCGCTAAATGCACAGACCCTGGTAGTCCAATAATGGACGTTAAGATTAATAGGACCCTTATCAAGAACACCTTAATAGACTTAGGGGAAACAATCAATGTCATGACTAAAGAAACAATGCAATTACTTCAGTTAGCCAAACTTAGACCTACCCAAACTATTTTACAATTGGTTGATAGGTTAACAATCAAGCTTGAAGGAATCATTGAGGAATTAGTTATTGCATTAGATTCTTGGGAATATCCTGTTGATTTCATAGTTTTATAGCCAAAGGTTAACCTTGCAAGATATCCACTCATCCTAGGCAAACCATGGTTAGCTACAGCTGATGCATTCATAGGCTATAGGTTTGGAAATATGATAATATCTAATGGGACTATGACCAAGAAATTGGTCCTCTATCCTCCAACCAAATCTTATTTTGATCTTGAGAAAAATATTTGGCCCACTTTGGATGAGGAAGACAATTATTCCCTATAGACTATAATAACAATAGAACACAACCCTCTATTGGATGATTAGGATGAAGATGAGTTGATTGCTCATATAATAAAAAATTACTATGGTAGGAGCTTGCAGCAATAGGACTATCTCACATGCCTACAAGACCCCTTGCAAAGTATTATACCCACCAATTCCTTAGAAGAAATGTCTCAAATCTTTCATTCCTTACTGCCATAATAGTGTGTACCAATCATTCCTAGCCTTGACCTCACATCTGTGCAAGAATCATCCAAAGAACTAGAAATCATGCCAAGAAAAATACTAAACATAAACAATGCATTGACTGAAGAACAACATAATTCCTTACACATAGTGCTATAGGCACACGTAGCAGCATATGCATGGGACTACTATGATATGAAAGGTATATATCCTAACTTATGTATGCATAGGATCTATATAAGTGATGGTTATAGACCCATTAGATAGCCTCAAAGATAAATGAACCCTGCCTTGAGAGAAATAGTCAAAGCTGAACTTCAAAAACTCCTTGATTCAAGCTTCATTTATCCTATATCTGACAATGAATGGGTCTCACCTTTAGTCATTGTTCCCAAGAAAGGTGGAAAATGGAGAGTATGTGTAGATTATAGGGAATTGAACACAACCACTGGGAAAGACCACTTTCCATTTCCCTTTATAGATCAAGTGCTTGACTCTTTAACAGGGAAAAATTACTTTTCATTCCTAGATGGTTTTAGTGGTTACAATCAGATAAAAATTGCTCTAGAGGATCAGGATAAGACAATATTTTCATGCACTTGGGGTAATTATTCCTACTTTTTTTTCCCTTTGGTTTATGTAATGCTCTAGCTAATTTTCAAAGGGAAATGCTCAACATCTTTTCCAATTATCCTCATAACCCTATGGAGATATATATGGATGACTTCACCACATATGGGGAAACTTATGAGGAAGCCCTTAGAAATCTGGGTATTAAAGAGATGTAAAGAACACAATTTGTCCCTCACTAATGAAAATTACTTTATGATGATGACATAGGGAATTGTTTTAGGTCATTTCATATCCAGTGCAGGGATTCAGGTTGATCCACATAAGATAGAAATCATTTCTACATTACCTATTCCACATAAGCAAAGAGATTTTAGAAGCTTTCTTGGCCATGCAAGCTATTGCAGGAGGTTCATTAAAGACTTCAGTAAGATTGTTGCACCATTATTTTTTCTACCGACTAAAGATATAGAATTTGATTGGACATCAAAGTGCCAACACTCCTTTGAAAAACAAAAGAAATCCTTAACCCAAGCACTTATTTTAAGGGGGCCAAATTGGACCTTACCCTTCCATATACACACAGATGCTTTAGATTTTTCTATTGAAGCAGTTTTGAGTTAGAAAGAAGGTAACAAAGAATATGTTATTTATTACATTAGCAAGAATCTTTAGGGAGCATAGCTAAATTATACTGTTATAGAAAAGGAATTACTAGTAGTAGTGTATTCCATCAATAAATTCAAGCATTACATTATTGAGTATTCAACTTTTGTCCACACAGACCATACAACTATTAGATATTTGATGAGCAAGCATGTAGTAGGGGGTAGATTAGTCAAATGGCTTCTCTTTCCACAAGAGTTTGATATCACAATAGTGGACAAGCTTGGTAAGGCTAATGTAGTGGCAGATTTTCTGTCAAGGTTTCCAACACAATCAACAGAAGGGGTAGTGGATTGCTCATTTCTAGATGAGCACTTGTTTTCTCTTAATGTACATGTACCCTGGTATGCTGACATTTCAAATTATTTAGTGACAATGCAAATTCCACCACACTTTTCTCCAAGGGAAAAGAGACAACTGGTACATAAGATTTTTCCATACTCTTGGATATCTAGTTACTTGTTCTACACTAGCCCTAACAACATCATGAGAAGGTGCATAAGAGAAGATGAAATCTTTGATATCATGAAGCCTTTCCATGATGAACCATGTGGGGGTCATTTTGCAGCAAAAAGAATAGCTTTCAAAATCCTCACAACTAGTTATTACTGGCCTACTTTACACAAGGATTCTATCAAGTATATAAGGAGCGATGATAGGTTCCAAAGAATGGGTAATCCAACAAGGAGGGATGAAATACCATAATAGCCTCAGTTAACACTATCTCCCTTTGATAAACAAGGTCTAGACTTTATTGGACCAATCTCACCTACTTCTAACAACAATACATTCTAGTTTGCACTGATTATCTGACTAAATGGGTAGAAGTGAAGGCATTACAGTTTTCCAAAGATGGTAATGTGGCTAAATTATTGTATGAGGATATTTTTACTAGCTATGGAGTACTTAGGGAAATTGTGACTGATTAGGGTCCACAATTTACTTCAAACCTCATCACCAAATTGGTTGAAGAATATCAAATCAGGCACAAAAATTCAACACCATATCACCCTCAGGACAATGGTCAGGTGGAGGTTACCAACAGAGAAATTGAAAGTATTATAACCAAGACAGTGCAATTACATAGGAAAGATTGGGTTGCTAGGTTACCAAAAGCAATATAGGCATATAGAACAACCTGGAAAACAACAACTGGCTTCACGCCCTATGAGCTCATATATGGCAAAACAACAATCCTCCCAATTGAGTTTGAGTATAAGACATTAAAAATAGTAGTAGAGTTGGAAATAGATTTAGTAACAGCTCAAAAGGAAAGGTTACACCATTCAAATGGACTAGATGAAATCAGGATGGAGGTCATCCATCAAACTGAGATAGTACCAAAGCATAGGACAAAGTGGCATGACCAATATATCAAAACAAAGGAATTTAATGTAGGAGATTGGGCCTTATTATATCATTCAAGGTACAAGGATTTCAAAGGGAAACTCCAATCCAGGTGGTTGGGACCTTATGAAATAAGCCAAGTCTTTCCTAATGGAGCAGTAAAGTTACATACCATAAATGTAGTGAGGTTCTCACTCCTAGTTAATGGCCACCAATTGAAACTTTATAAGAAAACAGTATAGAAGGAAGATTTTATTTTTTTTCTCTATTTCAGCAGTATGGATCTCACAGTGATCCAAATATAGGATCGGAAACATAAAGTGATGTCTCAGCAACATAACATATACTAAGTACTTTAAGTGATTCAGTGATTGAGCTACACAGCTCAATCACTAAGATCATCAGGTTTAATTTCTTATTCTACCTCACAAGCACACACAACACAATTATAATGATGTACATAATTTTTCCAAAGGGACCTACCTTATATATACAACTATCAACATTCAGAAAGGGCTCTAATGCACTAGGGACCTTTAGCACAATAGTTGTCACAATCTAGGCAGGGACTTGATGTCGAAGGTACCCGTAGCGTCATCTAGCAGAAAAATTTCAAATCAATTGGTGCCACATTAATTGCAGTTAATGCATTTTCACCTCAAAATTCTCACATGCAGTATCCATCTTATCATAATAAGTACTTGTAGCATGCATATCTTATTTCATGATGCCAATTCAAATTTTAAACGTTTGAACTGTCACATCACCAACTACTACCCATCTATTCTATTTCATTACCTTACATCCACCACCTCACCATTCATTCACCTACAATTACTTCTTGTCACATCAAATCATATTGCGGATACATGTTATTCAACTCACACGTGTGGTGTTCAATTAGTCACCTTCGACAAGTATGCAAGGTACACTATCATAATTATCATAGACTTCTTAATGCTTTCATTATGTATTTCTTATTAAATTAAGCATGCGATATATTCATAACATTTATTTTCATACTTTCTAATCATACCTTCACCTATCATGAGTTGAAGTGAGATCACTTCAAACCTTAAGTTGGGGGGAGGGTACAATATCAACCAATTTTTTGTTTTTTGCCACCTAAAACCAAATGCAAATAATAGATATGACATGCAAATCCATTTTTCCCTAAAAATTGCACTTACTTTTTGCTGATAGTTTTAATTTCCAATTCCCTAATCCTATGATCTTAAGCTAAGTCAAACCTAGAACCCATTTTTAAGCTCAATTAAGTTGATACAAATAAGAAGGGGAGTTGTAGTTGCAGTATGGTAGTGAAAATGCATGAGGAATTATTAGAGTAAGAGAAGGACCTTTGAGGGTGGTAAAGTGAAAATTGAGCTGAATTTTCAAGGTTAACACATTGAGCAGTGATAAATGAGATTCATAATGGGAGGTGATGTTATTAGGAGAGAGCCATCGGCTCACAAGCAGATACTAGAATATGTAATGCTATTTCTTATCTTCACAAGAGTGGGTTAGCTTGATTATTTTCTAAAGCTAACAGAATTTGACAATGAAATAGCAAAAAGATTTGTAGTCATATTGGAGCATGATGAAGCAATGATAAAAGGGTTGTTAGTAGATGCATTTGAAGTTTCCATAGCATAGGTATCTGGGTTGCCTAGGACTAGAGTAGAGTTTCTAGTTAGGGCTTATGCAGTGGCCGCAAGAGAAGAATTATGTGAGCGAGGAGAAATTTTGAATTCATCATCACAAGGTACAGAGAGACTCTCTCTTCCATAGTTTTGGGTCAACTGTGCTTCCTATGTCATTAGATATCTTACTTGTATGGTAGATAAAATATTTTGTACACTGTACATTTCAAATTGCTTAGTCGCCTTCACCATAATAAGGTAGTGAATGTGCCAAATTTTCTTTCTAATATGCTAAAAAGGATAGCATCAGAGTATCAGAGGAAACAGAGTGACACAGCCTTATCACATCACCTTTGATTGCCCTCTTAGTAAAAAGAATCTTGATAATTCAATACCCACAGGTAGCCTAGGAAGATTTTGCGAAATGTGAAGATATTAATAGTTTACTTGAGGCACCTGTACTACTTGAAACTTTAGAGCCACAAGTTGAACCTACAAGAGGAAGTTCTCCTATCTCACCTACGACTTCATCTACCAGTATCCAAGGTGAGCCCGAGAAGCACAATGTGCCAGATTCTAGGTCACCAACAATGGAAGAAATTCTATCTTCTTCTAAACCACCAAAAACTAAGAACAGAAGAGGAAATACATCCACAACATCCACACCCTCTAAAACATAGAAGAAAAAGAAGGATGCTCAAAAGAAAAGAAGGATGTTGAGAAGGAGAAACCTACACCTAGGCATTCAAGTCGATTGAAAAAGTAAGGTGTTATGAGGGGGAGTGTGGAAAAAACTGAAGAAGAGGAAAAGGGAAAAGAACAACACATGGAAGATGTGATGTTGGTTGAAACAAACTCCAAAGGGGAGGGAAATATCCCTAGAAATGTGCATACACCCATGAAGAGGAAGAGATATGTATCTACCACTTCTGATTTATATTCAGAAGATGTGTTTGTTGCCAAGAAAACTCCAGATAATCCTACTTATGAAGACTATGATTGTATAAGGGGTGGTAATGAGCAGCTTTTGGAAGTAGAGGAAATGTTTATAGAAGATAGATATGTCAGGAAGGAGCTTCGGGAAGCTTTGTAAACATCTGGAAGAACTAGTGCAAAGTTATGAAAAGAAAGACAAAGAAAAGGAGAAAAAAATACAAGAATTGGAAGAAAAATTGTAAACATATGGCCATGGTGCAAAGATGAATCTATTGGAAAAATTGGCCTTACCAAAATAGGGGATGGAGAACTTGTAGTAGCAAATCAAAGACCTCCAATAAAAACCCCAATTCACCATACAACTTTGTCTCTTAGTTATCAACTATGGAAGGCAACTGATGAATTTGCACAGGAAAAAGAAAAGTGGAAGAAAGAAAAATAAACTTTGATTTTGGAACATGCTAAGGTGCTGAAAGGAAAATAGATTGAGCTAAGGAGATTAGCAGTCATATTGGAAGACATGGCAAATAAAGCTACCCAAATTATAAGATGCAAACCTCCAACAAGAACGTATCCACTATTTTTGCAAGAAAATTTTCTAAGTTTTCAATTTAGTAGGCTAATCAGTAACTAGTTGGTTGGGATGAGCAAGAAATCTAAGTTTCTTAATGTTTTTACTTATTCTACACCAGAAGATCAAGATCAATTGTGTGAATACTATTTGCACAACTATGTGGTGCTAGATGAAATAGAGTGGAATCTTCTAATGTTTGTAGGGGATCTCCAAGTAAAGGCACTAGCATCTTATTATAGGAATGAACAATTCAAAGGAGAAATAATGGAAGAATATGAGGAGAGGGAGAAATCAGTTGCTCTCCCAATAAGGAAAGAGTCTAAAGACCCTGATGCACTTATAGATGAATGGTTGAAACTCTTGGTTCATAAAGTTGTACGAAGGAAGATTATGAAACTAAGAACAGAGGATTATAAAAGAATGCAAACATTAGTTGTGGGATTGGGTCAACAATGTTATAGTTATATGCAGAACAGATGGAATTGCTTGACCCCAAAGTTGCAGAGAAAGAAACCTCATTCGATATACAATTTTAACACCATGCTTGAGAGAGTACACAGATACATGAAAATTGGTGTTGACATAGGAGTTCACTGGGTACCACTCACATTTCACCCACCTATGCTACTCTATCTAGTTCCACATTGGATCAGGGAAAAAGGTGAGGAGTGTGAGAAAGATGGAATCATCAAAATGAGACAACTTGTAGCTTACAAAGGTTTCTACTTAAATCAGATCAAGGGAGTTGATGATGTTATGGACCTTAGGGAGATCACCCTGTGTTATAATCTACACCTCTAGTGTTTTTCTTGAGGAAAAGAAAAAGTATAGTTGAGGGGAATGATGGGTTCATTTATTATCCTATTTTCTATTATTTTATACATACTTTCAAACATTATCAGACAATACTCCTATGCTATGCTATCTTTTCATGCTTATTATACAACCTTGGACCTGAATTATAGTAATGGAAATATAGTTATGATATAGTAGGATTGCATGGTTTATATGTGAGTATGTATGAAATGTGGATGGAACTTTGTGTTTAATCATGATAGTTAGCTTTGTGTATGTATTTTAAGGATTAACCTCTTGCAGCCCAAGAAGACACTATAGGCTACAACAATTGGAAGTTGTAGCCCGCAACAAAAGGAGAATTTGGACAATGAAATAGGGAAAGTGCCAGATTAAGTTGAGTGAAATAACTACCATGTGGAGGCATCTGATGGAGTTAGTTGTTCATCATTATGACAATTAATAAGGTTCTAAGAAGAAGAATTCTTTTGTTGATAGGATTCTAAATGATTGTTTATGTGTTTTACATGCAAATCTGTTTTGTAGAGTTTCAATTCTATTAGATCTCTTGTCTCTTTCAGTTATAGTTTGAACAATTCAACCTTAACTATATGCTCTAATATCCAGAAGTTGTAGTTAATGATTTCAGTTAGGAGTTGTGTTTAGAATAAACTCCCCCGTGCTTGTATATAGCTAGTGGTTGATTCCTTAGATAGTTAATTCAGTATTTTGTTAGCAATTACTTTTTAGTTTTTAGTTATCATCTACAGAAATGTTTATTATTCAGAAATGATTTCCTTGAATACAATCTATGAGGAAGATTTTGTGTAATCTTTTGTGATGATTAATGAATGAGTTCAAGTTCATATAAATGTGTAGAATCTGAAGATTTAGATTTTTTTTAGTTAAGTGAAGACAACCACTTGAGCAAGCCACTCAAGGTAACTATTCTTCACTATATTTGTAGTTGTTTATTTCTGTTTAGTAGTTATTTCCATTTATCATTACTTCATAAATTGCATGTAAGTTAGAATAGATTCTCATATTTTGATTATCAGCGATGAATGTTCATTTGCATGAAAACATTTAGTTAGCTTGTAGGGCTCCAAAGGTTAGAATAAGTGCAATTACCAGTTTGATTAGTTTTGAGTTAGTTCAGTAATTCTTAGTTAGCAGCAATTCAATTATAGGTTAAGCTATAGGCACCCATAGCCATTAGTGCTAGTTTACTTCTTTCATTGTTATACAATTTTGTGACTTTCGAGCAAGTAGAATACCTTAAATAGGATAACCTAGGTAGCCTCAAGTCTCTCAAGGCACATATATTGCAACACCATCACAAGTTTACAAAGCTTGGTTGACAATTTAATGAAGTCTTTACAATGTTGAGTGGATTGTTCAACTAGTCATACCTCTGAATTGTGTAGTTTCTACCAAGTTTACAATATACTAATTTAGACTCTACACTGATGTAGATGCTACTATCATGATGTGTCAATGATGTCTTACCTAGAGGAGTTACTTTTCCAATATATAGGCACTTGTATAAAACCCCTAAAATTTCTTGTTATCTTTGTCACTACCAGAGTTAGCCTTATCTATATGTGCACATCACGATAGAGTGCCCTTAGAGTCCTTATGATAAAGAGTTGTTGCCAGGAAATGATTAATGTAGGATCTGGATATTCTAGGTTTTGAGTTGGATAGTGGATTTCAATAAGGGATGTGAGATGAGGATGGATTATCGATAGTTTGGATAGTGGATCGTTGATTCTCCAAATATGGGATGATGAGCAATGAAATATGGATATGGAATTTTGAGTGGATTTAGGACCAACTTTTTCATATACTTTGTATGTCATTGTTGAAGCCTTCTTTTGAATTGGTGGACATCCTTGATGAATGAAATTCCCTTTTCGATTTTTCCCAATTGTTTCTTTGACTAATGGAGTTTGATATAAAAAAAATTCTTTGTTTTTCTTCAAGATCAATTTTAATTTCATGTGTACATTTTGATTTTTTGATTCATTAGCTTCGACAACGTGCTCTTTTTCTTTGTAAAGTTTTTTCTCTTGTTGGTCCCAATTAGTGGGTGGAAATATACAAGGACGATGATTCATGATATGGATAGTCGGAGTGTTGGTAGAAATTTCATTATAAGGACTCTTCATGACTCCCATGTGTATGTTTGCATTAGATAAGGTTGTCCCCAATATCATGGAGGTATTGCTAATATGATTAAATTCCTTGATTATTGAATAATCGATACCTTGATGCTTAGGATTGTTGAAAAACTCAACTAGTTCAAGGATACCTTGTTCATGTAGGCCTAATCCTTTGCCTTGATATTGCATTCGTTGACAAATTTTGCTTGCAATTGACTATGATTTGTCTTGGAAACAAGGTGTTAACCCTTCTTTGTATTGTTGTGAACCTTCAAAGGTAGGAGCCTCTTCGTTGGTAAGAGGGTTGGATTTGATGAAGGTAAGTGATCCAAGTTTGCAAGTCATAGGTGTTTCATCCATATGAGGGATAACTTCTTGATCAAGATCTTCAACCTGAGTTTGAGGAACACTTCATTTTGATTGTTCTTCAAGAGACGTTAGTGCTTCAAATTCAATGTAGAAACCTTCTTCATGGTCATGAAGTCCTATGAATTTGGTTATTTCTTGATCATTTGCAAAGATATCTAGAGTAGGAGACTCTTTTTTTGGAGGAAGATCATTTATGTGTCCAGTGGAAGTATGTATCTCTTGGGTAGATGTAGGAGTTATTGGTGTATGGATATGGTCATCTTTTGTGAAATCCTATATGGATTGGAAAATGCTCATTAGATCATTGTAGTATTTTGGAGAGATGGATTCTTGATCTTGACTTATTTTAGAGCAACCTTCATTATGCTTTGGATTATGTTGTGTTGGTAATAGATTTTGACTTAGATTCTCTAAATTAGGCATGAGAGGTGATTGAATGCATGTCATTGTTTGATTAAGGATTTATTGATCACCAAATGGATTTTCTTTAAGTTTTTGATTGATTTGACATGTATCTATTGAGGATAGTCCTTCGAATAAAATTGGAAATATGTCATTGTTTGATGGATTGCTTAATGTGGACGGTGTTGATTGAGGTTGTGAAGGACTTGAAGATGGTGGATTAGAGATGGGAACCTTTTGTGGGAAAGCTTCTTCAATGTGTGTTTTCATGAAGTCATGGGATGATACATTGCTAGACATAGATGGATAATTTTGATCATGATTCAAAAAAGTACCTTGATATATGTTGAATTTCTCATTATGTGAGGTATAGACATTGTTAATGTGATTATTCATAGATAGACTTTGAGGACTATCCTTAAAATTAAGTGCACCTTGGTCAATAAGGTCTTGTATGAGGTTCTTTATTTTTATGCACTTTGATGTTTCATGGCCTTTTGTTCTATGGTATTTGCAATAATCATTGTCATTATACCATATGGGTTTAAATTGGGGTTCATAGTAACCTTGTAGTGCTAGAAGTTTGATCAAATTGTATTGTATTAGATTTCTCAAAATGAACTTAATTGGATCCCCTAAAGGAGTGTACTCTCATTTGGTGGTGTTATTGTTGAATCATGATGTTCTTGTTGAAGGATTCATGTTTTGATTATTTGGATGATTGATTTGTGAAGTTTGACATTGATTAAAATCTAACAAGTGAAAAAGTGTTCCAAACTCTTGCTTAGGGACACCCATAGTTGTTATGACATTTAAACTAGAAGGATGTGATGACCCTATAGAAGTATAAAATAGAAATGAATGTTAGTAGTGGAGTGAGGTTGACACATTTCATTGATTTCAAGATGAATCTTATAGAGTATATGATTTATAGCTTTTGTTTTGACAAATTAGAAATTATGGATTTTTTTGTGATTGATGTTGGGTAGAGAACCTCAAGAATTCAAGATTTCACTAGATCTTAGTAGAATGGATGTTGATTTTCACTTGGACTAGACAATGAGTTCAAGCAAAAAGGATGATGGTGATTTTCCTATCTTAGGATTAGACTATATTGCTAAGATAGCTCACTCACAAGGATTTGATGCATGATTTAGAGATCTAAGAGAAAACAAGACTAATTTTGGTTGTTGATGGATCATTGATCATTTGACAAATGATAGGATTTTGGTCATTTGTTTTAGAAAGCTATCAAAGTTAACCTCTATTAGTTTCAAGATGAATGATGGCATGGACATCAATTTGTAGTTTTTTATTTTTTGAATGAAGGATGAAGGTTTGTTTAATTCACAAGTCTGAGAGTCCTATAATGATTGATAATGGATTTTGGAATCTCAGTTTTCTGAGAATCCTAGAAATTTGACACTAACAGTCAAACGTGTCGATTTAACTGACAAAATCAGTGCACTTCCCTTGAAAAAAGAGAAAATATTTTTTAAAAGTGTAGGTATATATGCAAAAGTGTCAGTACAGTTAAACATGTCACTATAAGATTTTATAGGATTTTTGATAGAGGGCAGTTTTGAGATAGAAGCGTCAAGTTACATAGACATGTCAACTTGTAGAAAAAAACATTGATATGATAAATCAAACATGTCGAGTCGTAAATAGAAGCAATGCACAATGAAAAACAAAAGGGTCACTTTGACTCAGAGACAAGGTTTGTAATTTGATCCTAAATTTGTCTAGGGTTTTGAAATTTCTTAATTGTTTTAAGGTTAATTTTTGTTTATTTGATTTGGAAAGGGATAAAAACAACAAAGAATAGCATAGAGGACTGACTCTAAGGATTTTTGGATACATTTCACTTATCTTCCTCAACAAGAACATGTTATTTAGTGTCATAGGTATTTGAACAATGAAAACATGCCAAAGATACACCACCTAGCTAATAGTAGATTAGGTGTATTAACTTAAGATAAGCCCACTTTCCAAAGCAAATACCTTCGTAATGAATGGATGACTAGAGTATACAAAGATCATGTACCACCTTCATACCTCTCACCTTAAAAATGATAAGGTTTAAATAAAGGAATTTTGGTCACCTCAACAAAGGGAAGTACATGATAAGTTACTTCACACATGATATTGAATGTTATATTATCCCAAGCTAATGGTTGAAAGTCTTAAAGGCTACTAATAAACAAGGTTCGTAGCAGGGGATCGGTGAATAGTGAGCCCATCCATGGATGCTCGAGTCAAGGGGTTCTCCCCTTTTCTCATCACTTATACATGTCTCAACAGACTGAAGATCATGAGACTTGGCTTGAAGGATGTTGGCCACACCTTGGGGTAAAACTTTCGTTCTCCCCCTTTATATACCCTATCTGAAAATGTGGTTGAGGTTGACCTTGAGGTGATGAAATCATCAAGTAGGCCTCCTAATTAATTCAAATGGTAATGACATTGTTTTTGATTCCCAATATTGTTCTTAAGAGTCACGAGGGAAGATCATACGCAGACAGTCACACCTCAAGTGTACAAATAAAGATTTCAAACTAATAGTTCTTTTGATTTCCAAGATCGCACGAAGCACAAGGAAATAGCATACACAACCACTAGCTTACCAAACACAACATAGAATTCATTTTAGTGCACCAAATTCAAAAATGAAAGTTGTTGGTTCAATTTTAATACACCAAAATCAAATGTGCAAATTGTTGCTCATTTTGGAGCACCAATTGAAATATGCAAGTTGTGGGTTAATTTTAAAACACCAAAATAAAATGTGATAATTGTGGGTTAATTTTAAAGCACCAAAATGAAATATGAAATATTTTGTTCTTTTTAGGAGCACCAAATAAATGTGAAAACTAGATTAACAAAACCTTAAAAAATAAATCATTAGTAGTATTGTAATATAGTCTTCTCCCAACGTAAACCACACACTGTGCAAATGTTAGATCAAAAGGAAAGATCAAGAAACAAGTCCACATTAGGGTTAAATAAAAGGAAAAATTAAAAAGAAATTGAAAACTCTAACTGAGCAAATGCGTCAAGTTATACCAGTCAGAAGCATCGTTATTTTTACAAAAGCATCATTGTAAAAGAAAAAAACTGCCAATTCCTGACAAATACTTTGAATTAACTCACAAATAGAAAATAGAGGCGTCGAAATAGAGCAAAAGTGTCACTATGTATAAGGAATAAGCATTGATTTCAAGTATAAGCATTGAATTATATTCAAAAGCATCACTGTAAGCTACAAGAACAGGCAAAAATTGATATCAATCAAAAGCGTCACAATAGAGCAAAAACGTCGTTGCACTTTTTCATAAGTGTTGAATTTTGACAAAAACATCACTAGGTGAAAAAGAAGCACGCTGTGATTCTGCAAAAACACCCTTGTAACCTGTAGGTCAACAAAAACTCAAAAAAATGTTAAATTTGAGACATGGGTCCCACCAGACATGCCAAAATGTCATAGGGGAAATATGGGTATTGATTAGAAAGCATAATAAGAGTGGTTAGAGTACAAAACACTAAAATCCCATGAAGTGTTGATCATATTAGCCCATACTCAATAAAATTGAATGTAAAATACTTCAAAGATTCAAATTAAAAGACATGAAATACAATTCAAACACAATTGAATCAAAGAAACATGCAGACCTATAATCCCATTAGTGGATTATGCTCCAAATGCATGTGGATTGCTCTATTAGGCATAACCCATGATTGCAAAATCTAAGATTAAAGATGTGATGATCTTGATTCACATGATATTGATAAATGATTAAGATTGTGAATGATTTTTGATGGAGAAATGACTTGTTTTATAGATTTGCAGATATATGATCAACAGTGGACATCAAATTTGAAGATCGATGATTGAGAGGAAATCAAGGAGATCAAGGAAGATCAAGGGTGGAGGATGAATGAGAGTCCAAAATTTCCCTATTCTCATGGAAAATTGGTTAAAGATATTTTGGAGGGAAAATATCTATTCAAATTTGAATTTGAATTTGAATTATAGAATATTCTTTTTGGAGGGAATATGCCATTTAGATATTTTCAAGGGAAGAAGATATTTTGAAAAGGAAATATTCTTTTTTGAAAAGGAAGATGCTTTGTGCAATTTGGAGGAAAATTAGGAACTAAATAATTAAGAAAATTATTTAATGTGAGGCTAAGAGAAATTAGGATTTTAATTAAATAATTGAAAATTATTTAATCAAGTGGGATTGGGGAAAATAGAATAATTAAATAATAAAAAATATTTAATCAAGGTGTAAAGAGGGAAAAATGAATTTAATTAAATAATTCAAAATTATTTGATAAAGGGAAATTAGTGAAAAAATGATGGAAATAAATAAATTAATCAAATGACATTAATTATTCGATTAATAGAGGAAAATAATGAATTTAATCAAATAATTAAAAAATATTTAATTAAAATGAGGAATTAGGGGATAATAAAATTATGTTAAAAGGAAAAATCGATGTTGGTGTAGGTTAATTTATTTTCCTAGTGGGTTAATTTATTTTCCCTTAGTCCTAGGTTTTTCCTACACTTAATTAAGCTTGCTTATGATAATAAAGTGAGTTTATGACTAGGAGATAAGTGTGTGGTGTCCCCTTCCTTAAAGGGTGGAACCGCTTTCCACTTTTGGTGGCATCCTCCACTTTTGGTGGTCCATCTCCACTTTTTGTGGTTGATTCCTATTGGTTGGATTTGCCACCTACCTCCTTTTCTAAGTTCTATATAAACTCACTACCTAACTTGTATCTTCATACTCTTGCATCTTCTTGCAATATTTGCAATGTATCTTTTCAGGTTGGAAGCTCTTAATGGAATATTGTCATATTGACATTGCATAATCTCTCAGAGTCCTGGTTTGCATTCTTATGTTTTTTCAGTTTATGTAACTTTGATTTTTTCTTAAAAAGTTCCTTGGGTTATTCAATCTAATTCAAATTTCTAACATGGTATTAGAGCTTTTGTTTTGAGAAATATAAGTTCATAGATTCCTGGTTGGGAGATTGAGTTTCTTATAAAGATCTTGTAAAGTCCCATATGCTCTTCTCTTACATTTTAAATGATTTGGAGAACAAAAAGGATTTGCAAAGATCTAATAACCTTTTCATATCGCATATGTGTTTTGTGAGATTTGGATGATTGCAACATTTTTGGTCATACTAATAGTATTTTTTACTATTCCAACACATCCAAAAGGCTCAAAGAAAGTCAAGATTGGTTTTTATTTCATCCAAATTGGAGATCATTTGACATAGTTGCAAATGGGAGTTTGAAGCTCAAATCCGAAAAACGTCTTTCTATTGAAGCATTTTTAGCCTAAACAAACCTTTCCATTGCATTTAGAATGCCCAAAAATCCCTATTTTCGTATAAAATTTGTCTATTTTAGATGAATTTTATTTTTAGATTTTTTTTCTTTTGCTCGGAGGGTCGTCACTGCAGGTTAAATTTAGCCATTTTTAAAAAAACCATAAATTTTTGCAACAATGTTCATTTTCTGCAAACAAGATATCATCGGAAAGTTGGAGATGAGTACTTTCCATCCACAAAAGTATTAAAAAGAATTTTTTCCATTTTCTACTAGATATTGCAAGTTGAAGTTGTTTGATGCAAATTCTTCAAAAGGCCATAACTTTCGCCCTGGTGCTTCAATTTTTAGAAACAAGTATGCAGTGGAAGGTCTTGGAGAGCACTACAGAGCCATAAAGCTAATTTTTCCATATTTTGTCTCAAATTCATTTTGTATCATAATTTGTAATTTAAGCTATTTTGAGCCTATTGAGCATTATATCTTGGAAACGGCTTTGTAAACGCACTAAATTATAAAGTTTCAACCTTATAATATTTGGGGGGTGATCTTTGATACTAGTGAAAATGGTGGGAGTGTATTGGTGTTCTCTTTTGATGTTCCTTTGTAATCATTTGAGGATTGTATCGTGGGTTTTTCTACACATCCTTTTGTGATAATTTTGGATAAGGCTAATTATGAGTCTTGGGAAAAATACATTATAATCCATCTTAGATGGCTAAAAATTTTGCCTTACCTTTATGGGCTCATATCTGAACCAGACACACTTGAAAGAAAATCATTATGAGGTAATAGAATTGATCGTGTATTAGGAATCATTGGTTCTTACGTTGATACTTACACCATGTTGGTTATAGCGAACATTGAATGTCCCACACACTTTGGACCAAGATTTGGGAGATGTTTGGAGACCCTCATATTTCTCCATTCCCATGTGATCCTATTATAGATTGCCTCATCCCACCTAATGATGCAAATAATATACCCTTGGAGGATGATACTTTAGAGGAGCTTAAGTATTATGCATGTCATAAACGTTCAAATGACATAGATTCTTCTCTTGCTTCTCATCCTCGTGTTGAGATTACATTGACATCACCTATTGCAGTTTTAGATTTTAGAGATTCTTCTTTGAGAGCCTCTAGTGATTCATTATAGTAGGATCAATTATGTCTTCTAGATTTAGTCTATTGGGACCAATTTCTACCAAAAATATCTTATTTGTTTGTAGATTCCCTCATCTTGGATCTAGATGACACTATTGAGGACATACATCTTCTCTTTGAGAACCAATATTTTTTCCTTGCATTTGTTTCTACTTCAAATTTTAGAGTTTCTTCTTCAAAAGCTTCCAATGACTTCTTGTAGCAGGACATCCATTGTCTTCTTGATTCAGCTTTGTGGGATGATCTCTTGAGAGGAGTTTCAGACTTGTTTATGGAGACACATATTACATATTAGGGAGATACTATTGAGTGTACTCATCTTATCTTTGATGAAGATGATTCTTCTTCAGATGTTGTGAGGGAACACTTTGACCCTCTTATTCATTCTCTACACGATCATTCCTTATAGTTTAACATAAGTGTGGATACTTTGGATCATTATTTGGAGAAGGCATCTTTAGAGGAGATACTTGAGTCTTTGGTTTATGCTCTAAATTGGTCTCTACGAGATTTTGATTTGTCATCTTTAGCAGTGTGGCCTAGAATGCTTGATTTGATTGTGATAGCTTTCAACATCAACACAGGGACAATTGATCTGACTTCAGCGACTTCATACATATTGCACTTTCTTCCTACATATTCTTTTCAGGACTTGGGAGATAGCTTTCATACACATTTGGTTTTGTTTCTTCCTAAGGGGAGGAATGTTGTTTGACGATCGTGGACCATATTCTCCATCCATTTTCAAGCATCTACCATTAGATCTCTTTTGGGGAGGCTACTTAGTCCTTATTTTCTTCTCTCTCTATTCTAGGGGTGTTCTCTCTCTATTTGTGAGGAGAGTCATTATTCTTCCTTGGGGGGAATTTGATATGTACATGGGTACCTAACATGGCCTCATTTTCTAGGACCCATCATCTTTTACATCCTCCTAAGTTATGCTTAAGGGGGGTGTTGGTGTAGGTTTTTTTATTTTCCTAGTGGGTTAATTTATTTTCCCTTAGTCCTAGGTTTTTCCTACACTTATTTAAGCTTGCTTAAGATAACAAAGTAAGTTTATGACTAGGAGATAAGTGTGTGGTTTCCCCTTCCTTAAAGGGTGGAGCCACTTTCCACTTTTGGTGGTCCATCTCTACTTTTTGTGGTTGATTCCTATTGGTTGGATTTTCCACCTACCTCCTCTCCTAAGTTCTATATAAACTCACTACCTAGCTTGTATCTTCATACTCTTGCATCTTCTTGCAATATTTGCAATGTATCTTTCTAGCTTGGAAGCTCTTAATACAACATTATTATATCGACATTGCATAATCTCTTGGATTCTTGGTTTGCATTCTTATGTTTTTCTAGTTTATGTAACTTTGATTTTCTCTTAAAAGGTTCCTTGGGTTATTTAATCTATTTCAAATTTCTAACAATCTAGATGTGTGATATGTTCAGACAATCTTAGGTGTCTACAGATATGATGTATTATTTAGGATTACTCTTTCAAGGGAAGAATCAATGGATAAGAATTTAGGATTAGTGGGGGAGTTTGTGCTAGCAAGTTCTCAAATTGGAGATGGGAATGAGGATTTGAGGGACGAATTGGAGATGGGAATTTGGGATATAGATTGGCATTTGTGAATGATTTGGTTGGAAGATAGGTTTCTCTTTTCAAGGGTGGGATGAGGATGACCAATGGATATGCATTTATAAATAATACTATAGTTTGTGCTAGTTAGTTCTTAGTATTGAGAATAAATGGATGGGTGACTAAAGCTTGTGTGTTGTTGGTATTAAGGATTGATGAATAGGTGATTAAATCTTGTGAGATCTTGGTATTGAAGATATATGGATGGATGAATAAAGCTTATAAATCATTTGTATTAAGGATTGACAAATGGGTGACTAAAGCTTGTAGGTTCTTGGTATGGATTGATGGATGGGAGATTGGAGCTTGTGGAAAACTTGCTTAAGGCAGTATAGTCTAGGGTTCAATAGTATTCATCTTGATCTACAAGACTCTCATTATCATCATAGAGTTAATATTTTGATTGTTAAACAAGGCTAGTATCACCATCATCATTATCATCAAAGAAGAGTATTTTGGTTTGGCTAGGGAACTCATCAAAACTAAATGGAAACATGATTATGAATTTAGATTGGGGTGGACAATAGGGTGATTTGGAATGTGGATGTAAGATTTGGTTGGATAATTTGGTGGAGCTTAGAATTTGGATGCAAGGGATGGTTTTTTCTAATGTCTACGAAGTGGATTTTTTCAGCTTGATGGATATTGGTTGGCATCTAAACCCTAGCAAGAGGTGAAAACAAACAATCAAAGATTTTTTGGTTTTTTGTTTTTTTAAATATTTTTTTGGTTTCAAAAACTAAGCTAAAAAATATAGAATGAGAAAATTTTATGGCACGAAAGGATAATTTTCTCCTTTTGGATCAAAGAAAGGAGGTTTAATCTAACATTGATAAACACACAAGACACATAAATAGTTCTATAACTATTTAGGTAGGTATACCAATCCTTGTAGGTCGATGTATATGTCAATTTCATTATTCAAGCTATCAAACACTATTTTAATTTCATTTTTAAGAGCACCATATTTGGCATATTAAATACAATAGAAAATCTAATAAGTGCTAAATAAATTCCTACATGCTTGCAAACCATCCTTGAGAAGAGAAAGAGCCATGTGTAGTAAACACACAACCCACTAGAGTTAAATACATTTGAGCACCCATACACACTCATGTCCAACAAGGAAATCCATACCGATGAGTCATAAATAAACATGCATAGGGAAATGAGGTACACTTGTATCTTCCTTGATCCTATTACACAAAATATAGGTCAATACACCAATCACAATGATGTATATTCTTTCAACACATCATAGAGTGGGTTGTAGTATTAACTTATAAAGGAGGGGATTCACTACCCTCGAGACTCAAGAGAAAGAGAGTCTTCAAGGAGCAAATAGCCCTCAGTTACCTCAAGGAATAAATCTTAGGTGACAAGATAAAGAATAAAGAATATGTACAACTTGATTAAAATGAAATGTTAAGCTATCAAGGATAAGAATGATAAGATTATAATCTATAGATAATAGAAACAAAAACTTTAGAACTTATAGATTCTACTCTAGGAGGATTAAACCTCAGTCATAGACAATAGCATGTTGCAGGGATGTTTGTGCCCCGTACCGTCGTCTCTAATAAAACAAAGAATAAGAGCTTTAAATATGCAAGTCTAGCTTCTCAAATTTGTACATCTGCACACAAAATAGAGAGGGAAAATTGTTGGGGCTATTTTAGGGCTTGCCTCAGTCAAACCCCCATTTTGGTGTTTCCACCTCCATGAACAACCAAATAGATAGATATAGATAAAAATACATGAAATAAAGACATGTAATAGAAACAATCCCCACAAAGGAGGAAAAACCCTATTACAAATAAAGTAGACAAGATCAAATAAACACTAGTAAATAGACAAGACAAGAAGACAAGAGAGCAATACCAACAACTTGCGGCTCCCCTCTTGGCTTGATAGACATGATAAGCTTGTGTGCAAGAGATCCTTTGACTATTTCTTTGGCAGAAATATGGCAGAGCTTCGCTAGAGAGAGCAAGAGAGAATGGAATGAGAGAGTGAGAATGCATAAGAGTGAAAAGAGGAGTTTTGTGAGGTTGCATGGGCAGGAAGAGTCATTACATTCGCGTTTTTTCCACAATGACATGTGCCATAAGCAAACAACACAAAATATTATCATTTAAATCTTGAAAATTTTGGGGATGCTAGCGCATCACGCAAGTGTCCTACTCAAAACTTTGTAAGAATGAGGTATCTAGGTTGTTAGTGCTTCATTGTTGTCACTTATGAAGTTGTAATCATGAAATTTCATCTTATAGGTTTTTGTCATAAATGCGTGGGCTAGATGTTCCAGTGTGAAATTGCAATGGGGTGCAATTTTACTACACTACATTTTTCCCCCACTTTAGTGAGCTAAATTTTTGGGAAAAATCAACTACACTAAAGTAGTTAGGAAAACATGAATGTTAAAATTTAAAATTTAAAAAAATTATAATTTTTTACAAAAAAAGGATATTGTAGAGGCTGTAGAGGTTGAGTAGGTGTCTACTAACAATGCCCCCAACATTTAAGCTCAATGAGAAACTACAACACCTGACATGAAGTTTTGTTTTGCAAAACTCAAAATAAGGTCAGTTTCGAAATTGGAAGAAGCTACCACAACAAGAAGAATGATTAAGAGAATTTCAATGAATCGAAAGAAAAATATGATGAAGAAGTGAGTATATGCCCCCTCCTATTTTTCCCCAGATATGTGGGGTGAGAATAGGAAGGATGAAAGGAACAATTTCATTGTAAAAAATGGGTAAAAATGAGCCTATATATGTCAGGGTGAGCCCATGGAAGGGTCATTTTCACTATTCACTATGAGGAGTTTGTTGACTTTTCGAGAGTGTTATCAGCAAAATGCCTCATAGATGAGAGTTTAGGCTACTATGGATCGACCAACTACATGTCGATGAGGGGTGACCCACCTGACAAGGCACGCAAAAAATTTCCACTCAACTTGTCATTTTAGTGGATTTTGTTAGCATTTTTAGTTTTTCGAGCAATGTAAGCGTCCAACTAGCGCGGTGATGTCAGTTATTCATGCTAGCATATTTCTTGCATGCTGTCATCGGTCAGATTGACCTTAGATGCCAGTTTTTTGTGTAGACATCTACACGACACGATGTAGTCTCAGACGCAGGCATGGAATTTTTTTACTGATGTAGAGTTAGAAGATTATTGAGATGTATATTGTTTTAACATGATATTTTATGTATTTGTTGGAGTGGCCCGAGATCAGAGAGCATAACAGTAGGGCCATTCTATCATTTATATGTATCCATAGTAATGAGATCGGCACCAATGACTATGGTCTACCATAGCACATCGAGCTTTAGTGGGTCTATGCAATGCCAGAGATCCGCTTCCACACCCCATGCTCATGGCCCTCATAAAGAGGTGGGATGCAGATACATATACATTTCATATCCCTATCGAGGAGATGACAGTGACCTTGGAGGATATTTATTGCATCTTTCACCTACCCATTTGTGGAGGGCAAGACAGACTAAGATGCCTAGGTCATGTAACAGTACTGCCTCAACTGCATAGTCTCAAAGGACACATTTGGGCATATCTACATGCACTGGCTGGAGCAAGGGCGTGTAGTGATGCCATTGATTTACTATATCATGATTGCAACAATCGCGTTGTAGTCACGATGGATGGGCGAGGCTCACACCTCCACGGGGGCCTCATCCATTGCCTCTAATCCATGTACGAGTGGAGGATCATATTCACCTTGGGTCGAAGCATGCTCACCCACTTATATTATGACCTCGGGCAATACGTCCATTATGAGTATCATAGCCTTACTGCCTATATGCTACTTCAGATATGGGTGTTCAAGAACATTCGGTGCATGAGGTCAACCAAGTACCCTCAGGTCCTGGCACACAAATTCACTTGGGTGCATGCATACCTACTAATATGCGACTAGCAATATGAAGACTTATAGTTTTGGTGACAAAGGATAGATTTCCTGAGGAGCTAGGACATCATATGGCAACCTTATTGATAAATGGGAACTTGGTCATTTGATAAGAGGCAGATGCGGAGGATACAACATGATCGACTCTTGGTTGGGTGATCATATCATATTATAGTACCATACTACTGGCATTGGGTCACCCATTAGTTTGGACAAGTGTAGGCAATCCCCCCAACGACTACCGTGTACATATGATCCCATAGGAGCATGGCGTGAGCAGGAGATCGGCCTCATCCAACCATCGTGGACGTCACACTTAGCGACAATGATGATTTAGATGAGGACCATCCAAGGCCCTAGTGATTGATGACATCAGCGTCGCAGTCAGTTTTTTTGACTGGTGGCTAGTAATAGGTCCCACCCTAATTTTCCTAGCAAGTGCCCCTACAAGCGATGCTGGTGATCATGGGTCAAAGAGTGAGGGTTAGAGGATTAGTAGTGAGGGTGATGAGGCAGAGGCTGGCAGAGTTGAAGAGAGGTCAAGTTGACGACAACGTGTGGTGTCACCTATAAATGTAACACCGTCTCATTGGCACCACCCACCATTTAGATAGTCATACCTCCCTCGACAACAACGATAGGTTTGAGCATTACATCCAACAACAGTGCTCCAACCTAGACCCACACTAGCAAGTTGAGGACCCAAGTACGAGTATGGTATATTTTATTCATTTTAGTTCTTCATTTCAATTTTCTTATATGTATGTATGTATGTCTGTATGTATACTTTGATGTATGGTACTGACATTGTCCATTGTCTCTGTGGTTACAGTGTTCACACAGTAGTGGCTCGATTTCTTTGGGTGATGCATATTAGAGGCACTCCCAGCCAGGTCTGAGGGTGGTCTTGGACACCTTTAGGCCACCTATAGAAAGGCATCATGCCCCATTATTTGAGCCTATAGTGCATCTCAGGATGGCTTACAAGGAGGCCAAAGTGGAGGTGGTCTAGTGGACTACTGAGTTGATTACGATGACTGGGCAGAGGGACCAATGGGCTGTGGAGCTCCTCACCTTAAGTTTACTAAGAGAGATCAAGCCATGACGTGGGCTAAGAGTTTTGAAACAACACATGACACCCTACAAAGCCAGGTTGATGACCTCGATAGGCATTTAAAGGCCGCTAGGATAGCACTCCTGGTCCTTAGGATCCTTCGGCGCAGCAACTTAGAGATGAGTTATGACATGCCCAGGAGTGGGATGCTTCACTATGGGAGCATCTTGCATAGATGCGGGAGGAGACCACAAAGCTTCAAGGAGAGATACAAGGTCTACAGTCATGGAGCATGTTTGTGTCATGATCACACCAATCGCATTCCTACACATCCATCTAGCATCCTCCTCCGCTACCGCCAATGCTAAAGGGCTTAGGGAGCCATGCACCCGAGGTTGAGAGCTAGTTTATGATGTATCATATCATTGATATATAGCATTTTTATTGTAGAGATTCATATACAAATATACAAACACCACATTTTGTGACAGTTGTGTGATACATGTACATGACATTATTTTTTATATTATTGTAGACACCTGAAAATGTCCTAAATATATCACACACCTAATTTTGCTTATTAACACCATTTATAACATAATTCACCTAATTCATTTATTTAATTAAATAATGTCAAATTATTTAGTTAAATTCATTGTATTCTCCTATTAATTAAATAACTAAAGTTATTTGATTAATTCATCATAATTCGTCATTTTCTCCCATTTTGATTAAATAATGCAATGTTATTTAATTAAATGTCATTAATCCCACTTGATTAAATAATTCCTAATTATTTAATTAAAGTTCCTAATTCTTCCATTTTGCACAATTAAATGATTTTCATGAATTGTTTAATTGACCGATATTCTTCCAACCCTCCAACTTGCACAGAATATTCCACATGGAATATTCCCTTTTCAAATTTAAATTCTTCCCTCCATATCAAAATTTCTCCAATATAATTCCTAAAATTATGAGATATTGTTGAGTCTCTCAAAGATTGTGAGCCCTTGATCTAATCTTTGATCCATGTCTCATGAATTATCAATCACTTGATCAATTCTTGATCCATGCCTTCATCCTCACTTTGATTTCATCCAGTGATTAGAATTTCAAATCATGACCATTGATCCATATTATAGAAATCTATAAATACCAAGGCATTTTATATCAAAGAGGAGACACATTTTATGCAAAGTTACACTCTTAAATTGATCACTCATTCTTCAGCAATTTGAGAGCCTTTTGTGTGAATCAACCTCATTAATCATAATCAAGCTTTTGCAAATCAATATGGATTAGGTTAATATGATAAATCCACATCCATACCATCACTCAAATTGCACTCAATCCACAATGGGATTGGAGGTTTGCTAGTTATTTATTTCAATTGTTTAGAATTCAGACTTATTTCATGTTCATTGAATCATTTTAATCATGTTTACTAAATTTCATTGGATTATTTCTTTTAGTTGATCAATTGCCTATTTAATTGCTTTATTTTAGTGTTATTTAATCAATTGAATTCATATGCTTACATATTGGCATTCCTGGTGGGACCCACATCCCTATCTAATAGTTTTGTTTGAGTTTTGTCATACATTGCAAGTTCCAAAAACATATCAGTACCTTTGCAAGTGACAGGGCGACACTTTTGCAAAGCTTGATGCCTTTGCAATTCAAAGGGAAATGCCTTTGCATTATATCCATGCCTTTGTTTTCTAACCTCTTCTATTCAATTGTAGGTGACAAAGTGATGCATTTGTAAATATCGACGCTTATGCAATTTTTCAATGCCTTTGTAGAAGTACAGATCAATGCCTTTGTTTGATAGAGTGATGCTTCTGTCTAACAAAGTGATGCCTTTGCAGGTATAACAATAAGCTCAATTTTTAGGGTTTTATTTGGTTTCAAACTATTTTTCATCTAACCCTACCAATCTAACATTTGTTGTTCTCTATTTCTTGACGCTAATTCTTTGCAAGAAACTTTTCTTGGAGGAGTTAGAACATAACTAGTGATTTTGATCACTAGAGCTTTAATCTAGGACACATTTTTTAATTGTGCACTAAAACGAATTCATCTTTACTTTGGTGCAATAAAATAAACAACACAACTTACATCTTTCCTTTAGGTTTAAAATGAAGTGATCTTTCCTTTGGGTTTAAAAAGAACAATACAACTTGCATGTTTTAGATTTGGTGCTTAAAATAAACCACACATTTGATCTTTGGTGCACACTTAAAATAAACATGAGTGATTTGTACTCCATGATTGGTAGGTTTTAGATGTGTATCCTCTTCCCTCGCACCTTGTGTGAACTTGGGTGGAGAGAAATATCTTTAGCTTGCATTTTATTTTCATTTTGGTCGAAGGAGTTGTCTATCTATCCTCTCCCCTTGCACTTCATGTGATCTTGGGTGATGAGAACATAGCAACACGAATCCTTCCTTTTGTTGGTAGGAGGCTTGCCTTGGGATACATCTTTATTGAGAACCCAAGGGATCAACCTCAAGCAACACTTTTTGGTGCACTATAGAAATTGGATGAGAGTGAAAGTTGTAGTTTGATCCGTGCATGTAGTGTACTAGACTTTCGCTAGTGGCTTTGGGTAATTCTGGATCATGAGGAGGTGTCTATGTAGTTGGTGGTGTTCATAGATGTTCCACCCACTAAGAAAAAAAATATTTTAGAATCCTATAAGACTTATCAAATGTCCTCTATAGTGGTGCTTCATGGCACTATCGACATGTAAGAAGTTACTCACCATGTTCGGTCCTTGGTTGATATGATAAGGTGTCTTGTTAGGATCTAATACTTTCAAGGTGAGGGGTGTTAAGGTGGTACATGACCTTAGCATACCCTATTTTCACATTCCTTGGATATAAATTAACACGCAAGTGTGGCGAGCCTACTATAGTTGGATAATCCTTGTAATACCACTAAATAGGTTGTACTTCATGATGTGTTTTCTTGTGGAGACCTTGTGACACTCTTTAGTGTGGCCTTGTGGAAGGACATGCAAAAAGAATCTAATTACCTAATCAAGCCAGTTTACATATTGTATACTATGTTTTTGCAAAATCAAAACATCAAACAATTAGGTCAACTCACATTTTAAAGATCCTTTGACAAATTGATACATTTATCCCAAAAGTGTGATGCTTTTGTAAAAACCGATGCTTTTGTTTTTATCAAAGTGGTGCTTTTATTTTTACATTGATGCTTTTGTACATTATGGTGCGTTTATCAAAACAAACATAAATTTGTATAACGACGCCTTTGTTTGTACAGTAAGATGCTTCTGTCAAACATTGATGCCTTTGCAAATACCAACATCTTTGTAGAAAAACATAGTGACACATTTGTCAATATTAGAAAACAACAAACTTCAAAACACTTTATTGATTCTGTATTTTGGTTCACAAACGTTAAATGGTTTGAAATTCATGAAAATCAAACTGATGACTATTTGAATTACTCAAAATGTCAATGAAATTATGTCTTTTAGCCTTGTTTTGGAAACATCAAAACATTAATAGTCCTTATTTTAGATCAACCTTTTCAAAACAAGCAAAACATCAAATCTAATTCAGTCAACAACATGATATTAGACATTGTCCATTTGAAAACTAGATCTTCACACTTCACTACTTAATTTGTCATAGTACTTGGAAGACAATCTATTTTTCAAGTACTAGGACAAATTATTATCAAATCATGGCAAGTTATCATACTTTAGAGTCACAATTCTACTCTTAAAATTAAAAATTCATTATCATCAAAATCAAAAACAATCCTAGGTCTAGTTAAAAATATTGTCTACTTTGAAAGTTTCATATCACTTCATCCAACCAAACTCCATTAAAAAAAAATCGTCCAAAATTGGTTAAGGTATCACTTTTATCCAAATTTGAAGAAACATTTGAACAAATTCATTTGAGAAAAGCATCAAAATCAACATCTCCCAAAGGTATCACAACTTGTATGGTCACAACCAAGTCAAAAAGCAAAAAGAACATCGAGTCTAATATAAATGGTTCAAATATTCCCATTTCTACCAATGCTCCTACCAACATAGCTGTTAGTGATCAACCTTTTGGGATGCCACAAAAAACTTCTCAAGAGTATGAACTCTCTCTATAAAAAAATATCAAAAATTCAACTCAACCATCTCAAGTTGAAACAGTTCACATAGAGGATATCACTAAAAAAAACTCATGACTTTACTCCTGAGGAAATATTAGAAATGTAACAAGACCAATAATTTATCAAAGTGGTAGAGGTAATTATAAGTCAAAATCCTAATTAATACATGTTGATGCTTGCACAACAAGGTGCTAAAATTCCACTAGTTTTGACATAAATCAACTTAGAGAACAACCAACAACATTGAATTTTGGAAAATTTTCCAACAAGGGAATGATCCCTTGGTACATCATGTTATTGAACACATACCTAACTCATCTTCAAATGTGTTGGGTCAATCCATGGGCACTTCTCAAGGGATAGATAAAATCAGTTTCAAAAATAAATACATCAATCCCTTATACAATACATAAAGTATAGGAAACACCAACACAAACCTAGGCTATCAAAACACATATATCCCACCAACCTACAATGCTCAAGGTTTAAACATGACAAGTTATGGGGTAGATGTTTATTCATAAAACTTGGGCTTGAATGGTTTGAACACTCAAGCACCAACACAATCTCAAAATCAACCACCACAACATCAACAAAATTTGGATGGTCTTAACACCCAACCACCAACACAATCTCAAAATTAACTACCACAACATCAACAAAATTTTAATGGTCATAACACCCAACCACCAACACAATCTCAAAATCAACCACCACAACATCAACAAAATTCCCATCAACAATACACCACACTAAAATATTTGAAACATCAACAACAACAACAACAACAACAACATACTCAACAATAATTGGTGTCATAATAGAACTCATCACACATCAATTATCGACAACCAAATCCATCACAACAAAACATGCTTACTCAAAATCAATATGGATCTCGCCATACATCTCCCAATATCAAGGAAAATTTCAGAATGGTCCCATGTCTCAAGGAAATCCTCAACATCAAAATGGTTTTTTTCCTCAAGGAAATCCTCAACATCAAAATGGTCTTTTACCTCAAGGGAATTTGCAATATCAAACTAGTCCTTCACCTCAAGGAAACCCTCAATATCAAAACAGTCTTTTTCCTCAAGGAAATCATCAATCTCAAATAGGTTCTTATGGTATGAATGTTCCTCCTTACCATGATCCAAATTTATACACATTTAATTTGTCACTAAACATTCCTCCAATAGATATATCCTCACAGATTCAAATTTTGACACAACAAATTTAGGATATTCAAATGGGAAAAACAAATAAATCATACATAGTTCAAGACTTGTGTCCATATCCATTTCATAGAAGTATAACCATGTTACCTTTCCCCCCACACTTTGAAATACCCAAATTTGATAAATATAAAGGACATGGAAATCTTGAGTAACATATCAGAGAATTCTACATAGCTTGCATGGAAGTGTCATACAACAATTCATACCCTATGAGACTCTTCCTAAGAAGTTTGGGTGGAAAAGCAATAGAATGGTTCTCTCGTCTACCTCTAGGGATTAGAACATTCCAAGAAATAATTGATCAATTTGTAGCATATTTTTCCTACAACATTAACGAAGAAATAACCTTGAAGGAATTATACACCTTGAAGAAAAATAAGGGAGAAGACTTTGCTTCTTTCTTACAAAGATGGAGACATAAAGCAAGAAAATGCAAATGGTCCATACCCAAGGAACAACAAGTTGAGACTATGGCTGGGAACCTAGATACAAACCTTACCTTCCAACTAAGAATACAATGTGTATCAAATTTTGAGGAACTCGTATCAAAAGGTCTAAACATTGAACGAGCATTGATTGCCAAGGGATCCATACAAACCTCAAACCAACCAGCTAGTTCTAGTGACAAACCCCAATTTTGGGCTAAAAATAAGAATGCTACTAATGATGGTGTGGTGGATGCAAAGGTTCTTATCAAGGCACCATCTAATCCACATACACAACAAAACACACAACATAATGTTCAAAATGGAAATCCTTCGCAAGGACCACCACCAAGACAAAACAAACTCCTCGGTGACAATTCACTCCCTTAGGGGAATCTATTGAAATAGTGTTAAAGAAGTTGATTCAATTAAAACACATTGAACTTCTATAGTATCTCAATTATCCTAAACCTCAGATAAAACCATTATGGTACAATGACAATGATTTTTTCCAATACCATCACACAAAAGGTCATAAAACACAAAATTGTATCAAACTCAAACATTTGATCCAAGACCTTATTGATCAAGGAGAAGTCAATATTGATAAACAGTCAGGGAATGAAGATTTAAGAATCTATAAATATCCTATGCTTGATCATGGGAAGGCAAAAGACTCTAGAAAAACATCGAGCTATAACAATGTAAGTTATACCTATGATAATGTATTAGGGCATATTTTTACTACTCATTTGTCATGAGATGAAGAATTGGACATGTATCAAGACACTTTCCCAGTGCATAATCAAGATCAATCAACAATCTCTAACAATGTATCATATCGAAATGGCATTAAATACGTCTCAGACTGCAACATAACTCCCTCATATTATTTCATGGTCAGACATATCGAAGAAGTTCCAAAATGACAAAAAACTTCCATCACCTCATCTAAGCCCATTAAGATTAGCGAAGAGTCCTTCATCCATGCTTGTAGCATCGAAAAAAGTAACCCTTTTTCACACTTAGTTTTGGAATGAATAATTAATGATAAAATGGACTTAATTGTGCCTTATTTAGGGTGGTCTAAAGTGTTTCTTTACACTTTCACACTAATCTAGGGCTTTAATTAATTAATTGAGCTTAATTGGCCCCTTAAATTCAAATCCAAGCCTAATTTATTGCTTTTTTCTGAGGGATAAAACCCGACACTCATTAATAATGTTACACAACACTTAATTTAGCAAGGCATGCGTCCTAGGCTAGTGACCTAGGACCCATTCACCACTTGATGAATGGGTCCTTCCTAGGTCCTAGGACTCCCTTTGGACATATCATTTCATATCCCCAAAACATGTCCTAGTTGAGTATGCTAGGACCCATTCGTCCTATGGAAAATGGGTCCTCCTTAACTTAGGACACCCCCCCTCAGGATGTGATTTTGGTGGGATTCTAATAATTTCAAATCCTAGATCTGATGTCGGTTTGTGTTATTTGAATTTCAGGATTTAATCTTAAGTATAAATATAAGGTTATTTCACATAGTTTCATCTAAGAGGATCTAAGCTTTCAAGTATTCAAGTCCTAAAAGAAAATTTATGAGATCGAGAGTATTCAAGAGCATTCAAGAGCATTCAAGAAGGCATTCAAGGGCAGATTATTAAAGTTTTATTGCAGCAATCAAGGATCCAATTCACCATGTCAAAGTCATGCATGTTGTTGAGATAATGTGATGTTGTAGCATTGGAGATCAAGTTAAAGTCTTCAAAGCCATTATATTATTTCAAGTTCATGGTCAAGATCTACATTCTTTGAAGCAACTTCATGCTAAGTTTCAGATTTGTAATCCAAGGTTCAATTGAGAATTGTTGAGTTGTGACATCACATTGTTCATTCATCTTTCCTTTTATGCATTGTTTCAACTCAAGGTTGAATTACCAAAATGGGGTTTGACCAAGGCAAACCCCTATCCCCTAACAATCAACATTTTCTCCTCTTTGATGTGCGATTGCAAGTTTTAGGTTGAAGATCAAGTGGAGAGAAAAAGTTGTCAAAGTTGTCAAAGTTGTCATCTTTCTTGCAAGATCACAAAAACTAAGCTACAAAAATTATTTTTGACTTTTGGGAGCTAAACACCTAAGATTAGGGAGTGCAAACATTAAAGAACAAAATCTAGAAATCAATTTTCCAAAACCCTAACAGTCCTTAGTGAGGCCCAAAAAAGCACTTTTTGCAACAGATACACATAATTTTAGCATCTTAAAACTTACCTTTTTACTATTATAATAGTTAGGTTTGTTTTTTGATTGTTAATTACACATTATAACCCTCACAATTGAGTGAAACAACTAGCACAAAAACTAGGTGTGTCCATTTGATACCCCATCTTGTGGATACACCCTCTTTTTCTTTGTTTCATTTTGGTGAACCCAACTTCTCGAGCATTGTATTTTTTTTTATTTTGGAGTCTCTCTATTTTAATCTTAGATTAGATATTGCATTCATTTGAATTGAATTAGATCTCATTTAGGGTGTCTTAGTTTCCATTCAAATTTGCATCTCATCTAGGGTTTTAGGATTGCATTGTTTGCATTCTTTAAATCTGAAAAATACAAAAAAAAATCAATCATCTTGCATATCATTTAGATCATATAAACTTGCGTTTTAAAATCAAAACAAAAATTGCATATCAAACTAGTTCTTTTAGTTCATCATTTTATCACATTTTCAACTTGCATTTCACATTACATTTACAATAAATTAAACCTAAAACTTACTGTAGTAGACCTAGATTTGAAAACCATTACAAAACACCTAAAAATCTATAAAAATAAATTTTGAAAACCTAATCTAGGACCCATTCTCCATAGTGTGAATGAGTCCCTGTTAGGGATACAAAGGCAACAAGTTTTCATCATTCCTAAACTTCAATATCATATTCAAAGTTTCTTGGAAAAGCATACCAAGACCTATTCGCCACTGGGCCGATGAGTCCTTGGAGGCCTACAAAAACCAACTTTTTTGAGCTTTCTAGTGATTTTCTATACTTCCTAGGCTTGTCGGTAACTTATTGTATTAGTCTGGAAAGTTTCAAGAATTTCTATTTTATGTATCTAGGTCAAATCATCCATTTAGTGTAGTCATTTTTAAAGCATTTCAAAAATCATTTCAGTATTAAAAATCTTTAGATCTATAGGTTTTTGTTTACATTTTTGAAGCATTGCATAAGATAGATAGCTTACTTTTCCATGTTAGCATGTTTTCTTTTCAAGAATTTAGTGTTCATAGAGTATCACATGGCTTGTATGATTCTATTTTCCCTACTCACATGGGCATAATCTAGGAAAACAAAATAAAACCTTTGACAAG
This sequence comes from Sequoia sempervirens, assembly GCA_007258455.2. Classification (NCBI taxonomy): domain Eukaryota; kingdom Viridiplantae; phylum Streptophyta; class Pinopsida; order Cupressales; family Cupressaceae; genus Sequoia; species Sequoia sempervirens. The sequence goes on from VDFB02058242.1 coordinate 107,038,248, forward strand.
CATGTTGGCTACCCTCCTAGCATCTATCAGATTTGTAACAATATCATAACACAAGAGGATGCAAGTGTAGACAATCATGACAATCATAATTGTTCTTCTCCCAATACCTCTCCTATTAGTGACAAAGGTATCTTGGTGAAAGAAGATACAATCATTGAGCATCATGAAAATCTTCTTTATCCCTCTCCTCCTCTCCCTTGGGAAGATATTATGACACAAGAAGATGAGATAATTGGTAGTACTTTACCTAGTCTCCATTCATCTCCCAACACCTCCCCTACTTGTGAGAATGCTTTAGTGAAAGAAGATACAATTGCAAACAATCATGAAAATAACATTTGTAAAGAGGATATGTTGGTGTTAAGAGATCCAATGATTGAAAGTTATAGCATTATTTCTCTCCTTCCTAATGTTTCTAACATTTGGAAAGATATATTTGAATGAGAGGACCTAATCATTGGTAAGCATGAAAATCATAGTTGTTCTTCTCTTGATGCCTCCCCTATTTGTGATGAAGTTACTTTACAAAATATAATTATGGAATGTGATGAACCTCTTGAAAGCTATCCTACTAGGGTATATATTATGGCACAAGAGAATGAGACCTTATAAAAAAGGATTAAATCATTGACAACCATAACAATCATAATTGGCCCTCTCCTAATATCTCTCCTAGTTGTGAAGAAGATATTTTGGTGTTAGAAGATCAAACCAGTGAGAGTTATGAGAATCCTATTTGTCTCTCTTCCCCTAGGGAAAACATTATTGAACAAGAGAATTCCATCATTGATAAGCAAGAAAATTCAACCATTGATAAATCCCTTATGATGAAGTCATTTTATAAGAACCAACCATTGAAGGTCATGAACATCTCATTTGTAGGTCTCCTAAAAACTCTCCTACTAGGGAAGATATCATGGTGCAAGATAACATTGACACATGTCTTTCAAACAATAGTGATGTGGCTTCCTTAGATGAAGATGATGAAGTGACATTAGACTCCCCTTCATTAAGAGATCACGAAAATAAGGACAAGACTTTTGATGTTATGCACATTAGATATCCCTTGAAGCAATATCCCAAGCTTGAACTTATCATCTATCCACCCTCACAACAACCACAAGTTAAAAATAAACCCGTGCTTATCTTAGAACCATCTAAAAGGAAACTTGATAATGATAATGTTTCACAACAACCAAGTTACAATACCATTTCTCATATATATAACAAAGTGTATACAATCAAGGCCAGCCCTGAAACCTTAAAGTTGTTTGCACGTCGAGAAAGAAAAACAAAAGCATATTGAAGAAGTCACAAAGTTATTGGAAGATGCTTGGATTTCCTTTGATTTCACACATACATTCATGGGAGAATACAAGATCACAACAAAAGAGTCTAAAAATGGAAAATAAAAAGCGGTAATGTCAACACAAAATTTGAAAGCATTCACCTCAACCACTTTAGAAGAAGAAGCAAATTACACAACCTTTGATGAAGTTGATTATGAGCAACCACCAAATTAGAAAGAAATGAAAAATATTTATGGAAGAGGTTATGAACTTATGAAATAACTTGGGTATAATGGAAAAGAAGTATAATGGAAAAGAATGTGGTGCTAGAGAACAAGGTATTTGTGTCCCTATAGAGCCTAATACGCAAGAAACAACTAATGGTCTTGGTTATTGTCCATTGAAAGAAACAAAAAAGCCTTCACTCAATATCAACACTCTTACAAAAGATTCTTCCAAGACAACTTTAACTTTGGTGCATCCTCAACTGAAAGATACTACATGTGGGAATATCTCATTAGATAGGAATAAAGTTGATACTTTGTCTACACTTTATAATCAATAACATTAGTTACTGCTCCTTTCCATGTAATAGTTATAGGATCATAGCATACTCACTATTGCACGCTCTACACTCATTGCAAATCATTTCCTTTTTGCAAGGAGCGACATACCATCATCCATTCTCGACTCATCCTTTTCCTGCACTTATTGGGAGCAAGGGGTTAGTTAGCCTTGTCCTAGTTTTGGAATTTTATGTTGTCCCTTTGGCTAGTTGTTCGCCTTCTCTATATATCGATCAATATTGGGATGCAGACGACCTGCTATAGGTTGACTCACATGTGCCTTACTAGTATTTCGCATTGTTTTCTTTTTCATGTTTCTTTATGTGATTGCATGTGCGTGATGTGATCCCCTGTGTTGTTTCGTTTGATGTATCTCTCTCTCCTTTTTTGCATTCCTCTATATGTACCTACATTATTCTCTATGTCGTAAACATTTTCTCTTTTTTGCTTGTCTTGTATTTTCCTTTTGGGGATGAAGCAATGCATCAAGACATTTATGTCTCTTCCATGTTGACTCGAAGGATTTTTCTTTATTTTTGCTCTCTTTGTGTCATTCTTCCAGTTCTATGAGTATTTGGGGAATGATGATGTTTCTGAGCTCTATGACAATATTGTAGCAACAACATACTGAACCCGAATCCATACATCCCTTTCGTATTTTTGGGGGCAACCCCTCCTTCCTTTTTCATGACGTAGCTCTATTTTGGAAACATATAACTTGGTATAGGGTTTTTCGAGGAAAGCTCTCATGTCTAAGGAGAAAACATTGGCTACTTTAAAGCGGTTGCTCACAACAATGGTGCTAGCAACTGCTTTAAAGTGGGCGCATACATATAACATCTTTCGACATTCTACATATTTTACGGAGTAATTTTCTTTTTCTTGTGATGCATCCTTTTCTTGGTGGTGTCATTAGGTTTGATGTCCTCCAAGAGTGTGATATTTCTAAGCATACGATTTCCCTTAGTGGCATGATGTGAAATGAGGCATCCCATAAGTGGCAATATGATATTCTTGACTTGTCCTCTCTTGGAGACGTTAGGCACGATGATCCTTGAGAAGAAGACCTTACATGAATGAAGTAAGATCCCCTTGACCAAAAACCTATAGAAAAAATATTCATAAGCATTTAGCATTTTGGTGCCTTATTGAAGTTTCCAGGAGGATAACTTTGATATGGTATGGGAGCCTAATATGATTCTCTCATTTGCCATCCCATTGGAATACTCACCTAGTGGATGGCCTGAGGTTCCACTACCCTGGAGTGAGCATGTGTGTTGTTTGCATAGTAGACATCGAGTTCTACTTGTAAATGCTTTCGTACAAATAGTGGAGTCGTGTTCCACATCATGTTGGATAGTCGAAGCTTGATCCTTTCCCTTTCTCAGACAAACAGTTGCCCTCCACATCACATTGGGACGGTCGAAGCTTGATCCTGTATTTCCCCTTTTCTTCTTGGTCTTTTATGGTGTATGATTGAGTATCTTTGTCATTGTTGCATACATAAGTGTCTTAAATGTCTACTTTAGTGTGAGCTTGACGTGGGGTCATACTCTCACTAAGTGGGGGAAAAATGTAGTGTCAAAAAAATTAACCCTTTTTCACACTTAGTTTGGGAATGAATAATTAATGATAAAATGGACTTAATTGTGCCTTATTTAGGGTGTTGTAAAGTGTTTCTTTACACTTTCACACTAATTTAGGGCTTTAATTAATTATTTGAGGTTAATTGAGCTTAATTGGCCCCTTAAATTCAAATCCAACCCTAATTTATTGCATTTTCCGAGGGATAAAACCCAACACTTATTAATAATGTTACACAATACTTAATTTGGAAAGGCATGAGTCCTAGGCTAGTGACCTAGGACCCATTCACCACCTGGCGAATGGGTCCTTCCTAGGTCCTAGGACCCCCTTTGGACATATCATTTCATATCCCCAAAACATGTCCTAGTTGAGTATACTAGGACCCATTTTCCCTATGGAAAATGGGTCCTCCTTAACTTAGGACACCCCCCTTGGGATGTGTTTTTGGTGGGATTCTAATAATTTCAAATCCTAGATCTTATGTTGGCTTATGTTATTTGAATTTTAGGATTTAATCTTAAGTTAAGTATAAATATAAGGTTATTTCACATAGTTTCATCTAAGAGGATCTAAGATTTCAAGTATTCAAGTCCTAATAGCAAATTTATGAGATCAAGAATATTCAAGAACATTCAAGAAGGAATTCAAGGGCAGATTATTGAAGTTTTATTGCAGCAATCAAGGATCCAATTCATCATGTCAAAGTCATGCATGTTGTTGAGCTAATGTGATGTTGTAGCATTGGTGATCAAGTTCAAGTCTTCAAAGCCATTATCTTATGTCAAGTTCATGATCAAGATCTACATTCTTTGAGGCCACTTCATGCTAATTTTCATATTTGTAATCCAAGGTTCAATTGAGGATTGGTGAATTGTGACATCACATTGTTCATTCATCTTTCCTTTTATGCATTGTTTCAATTCAAGGTTTAATTACCAAAATAGGGTTTGACCAAGGTAAACCCCTATCCCCTAACAATCAACATTTTCTCATCTTTGATGTGTGATTGTAGGTTTTAGGTTGAAGATCAAGTGGAGAGCAAATAATGGCAAAGTTGCAAAGTTGTAAAAGTTGTCATCTTTCTTGCAGGATCACAAAAACTAAGCTACATAAATTATTTCCAACTTTCAGGAGCTTAACACCTAAGATCTGGGAGTGCAAACATTGAAGAACATAACCCAAAAATCAATTTTCCAATACCCTAGCAGGGACCCATTCGCCATTGGGCGAATGAGTCCTCAGTGAGGCCTGAAAAAGCACTTTTTGCAACAGGAACACATCATTTTAGCATCTTAAAACCTACCTTTTTACTATTATAACAACTAGGTTTGTTTTTTGATTGTTAATTACACATTATAGCCCTCATAATTGAGTGAAACAACTAGCACAAAAAGTAGGTGTGTCCATTTGATACCCCATCTTGTGGATACACCCTCTTTTTCTTTGTTTCAATGCTACACCATCTACCTAAGAGTCAATCAAGAAGACACCCCTAAGTATAATGAAGGTGGCTCTTAATCAAGTAAAAATATCATATCTCCAAAGCATTATCATGATCTACATAGTATTTTCCAATCCATAAGTGACAGTTGATCTAACATAAGTCAAGATGAAGAGCTCACTTCCCCAAAATACTATCATGACTTAATGAATATCATTCAGTCCATCCAAGACTTCAAAGACGATGACCATACTCATATACCAAACACTACCCATGAGATGTTTCCTTCTAATAGACACATAGATGATATTCATCTAAAACAAGAGTCCCCTACTCTTGACATTCCTCCAAATGATCAAGTGATGGCAAAATTTTAGAGTGACATTCCAAACACAAATCATGAAGAAGACTCTTACATGGACTAGAAACCATAAGAATTTGTTGAAAAACAATCAGAATTTGTATCTACTACTATTTTCAAGGAGTCTCAGCTGAACATAAAATAAGTAACATCATGTTTCTAGGATAAATCATATTTTGTGGTAGTATTTCAGCAAATGCATTATCAAGGTAAAGGATTAGGTCTACATACACATAATATCTTGGAATCAACACAGACAATCAACAATCTTGAGTAGCAAGGAATTGTTTATTCAATAGTTAAGGAATCTAATCATGTCAGCAATACCTCCACAATATCGAGGGAAACTTTATCTAGTGCAAATATCAACATGGGGAGCATGAGGACTCCTTGTGATAAAACCACTACCAAGGCTACAACTATCCATATCATGAATCATCATTCTTGCACCTTTCCATCCATAAATAGGGACTAATAAAAATAGGAAAATCTATATCAAAGAAAAGAACAAGTCATCAAAGCAAAAGAATCAACAAATCAAAATGGACAAACAAAATTCAAATGGATGCCAAAGCAAAAGAAGAAAATCATCCCTATCAAACTCCATTAGTAAAAGAAACTATGGGGCAAAAAAAAAAGAAGGGAATTTCATCCATTGCAAATGTCCACCGATGCAAAATAAGGATTCAAAAGTGACATACAAGGTATATCAAAAAGTTGGTACTCATTTCACTCGCAATTTCATATTCACCCTTCATTGCTCAGTCATCCCATGTTTGGAGAGTCAAAGATTCCAAACTATTGACTAATCCATCTACATCTCATGTTCCTCATCACATTCCACCATCCACTTTGACATCCATAATATCCAACTCTCACAATAACCATGTCTTGGTAGCCACACTTTATCATAAGGAACCTAAGGACACTCTATCGTGATGTGCACATCTAGATGAGGTTAACTCCGATATCGACAAAGAAGATAAAAATTCTCATGGGTTACATACAAGTGCCTTATTTTGGCAAAGTAACTCCTCCAAGTAGGATACTATTGGCATATCATGACAGCAACAAAATCTACATCACCACCACCAGGTGGTTTGACATGATCCAAGCCTTCAAAAATCATAGAAAATAAAAAAACAAAAATAAAATCAAAAATAAAAAAAATCAAGAAAATAGTAAAGAGAAAAATCGTCCTCCAGTGAAAATCACTTTGGTGACCCTTTGGATAGGTACTATGACGAAAACTTGGCAAACAAGCATCATGAGCAGAATCGAGCATCTATGTGCACCATTTCAAATGGAAGCATCTCATCCTCTCCATAATAAATTGAGCATTCCCTCCATCCATCCAATCTGTCTTTATCCATTTGTGAAATTTTCTTGATCTTGATAAAGGTTCGACACATACTTCAACCTTGCTCATGAATATTGGCATGGCCTTTACCATTGATCCCATTATCCTGATGATCCAGTCACAAGAAAAATCTTTGGTATCCTTCGCATGCTTATCCATTCATTATACTAATCTATGCATTCACTCATAAAATATCAAACATTGCTAAACACTGGGGGTAGTATACCAACATTTTATCAACTGTTGGGGCACAGTGGGGCATCAAGAAAAGTCAAAAAATTTAAACTTCGATCTAAGCAGTATCATTTCTTTGAAGCAACCGAACATGTACTTCGCTTTAAAGAGGGGCAAATGTAGACACCTGAAAATGTCCTAAGTATATCACACACCTGATTTCTCTTATTAACACTATTCTAGAATAATTCACCTAATTCATTTATTTAATTAAATAATGTGAAATTATTTAGTTAAATTCATTTTATTCTCTTATTGATTAAATAACTAAGGTTATTTGATTAATTCATCATTATCTCCCCTTTTGATTAAATAATGCTATGTTATTTAATTAAATGTCATTAATCCCACTTGATTAAATAATTCCTAATCGGGCGGGGGTCCTAGCTCGGTTGGCTAAGTAATTCCGTTGCGGCTCTGCTGGTCACGAGTTCTAGTCTCCCCCCGTCCCGTGGTACCGGAGGGTGTGTCGCGCCAGCGCCGCCGATCACGTTAAAAAGTTTACCAGGCGCACTGCAGTTTATAGGGGGTCGTGCTACCCGATTCCTGCAGTCTAAAAAAAAAAAATTCCTAATCATTTAATTAAAGTTCCTAATTCTCCCAACAATTAAATTGATCAAATAACACTAAAATAAGGCAATTAAACAAGCAATTGAATAACTAAAATCAATACTCCAATGAAATTTAGTAAACATGGTTAAAATGATTCAATAAACATGAAAGAAGTCTAAGTTCTTATGTGTATATTTCTTTATTTATGATTATGGGATGGATGGATGTTTATGGTTGTATGCTTAGATTAGATACTATCATGATTTAATAAACACACATTGTTGTATGCTTAAATTAAATACAATGATGACCTAATGCCTAACTAAAAGAGTTAATCAAACGCAATGAATGGATACACAACATGGGTATAAAACACATGTATGTATATAATTCCCAATTAAAGAAATTAATTGCATACATAGGTTTACATCATAACACAAATTAAAAAGATAATGTGTTAATGAAGAAATGTCATAGCGTACTGGACTACAATCTTAAAAAGGGACAAGCGTCATGCACATGCCACATAAACCTTATGCATAATATCAACAAATATGCATTGCATTGGTGGGGTTGGTACCGAGGGGTGGGAGATATAGGGGCCCTTGGGCCAATCTACGGTTAGAGGACTAGCTATAGAAAGTGAACTCCCTTCCCACCCGTGCAAGAAAGACCCCTTTTTGCCACCCTTCGGGACCTAAGGTGAATGGGTTGGTGGGGTTAAATCCCTTCGGGACCTAAGGCCAATATGGTCAGCTACCGAAGGCAGGCCTCTCATCTTGAACTGAACACCTTCTATAGCTGGATCGAGCCGAACTTCATGCACCCCCTTTCTTGTTCTCACATCATAGCACATAAACACCTTCCCATTGGATAGAAAGGATCGAGATAGAAACTTTGGATCAATAAGTAGTTCACCCCAAGGCAGGTGGATTAGTTCTTTAGGCCGAGATAGGATAACGTTGAGGATATTCTTGGTGGCTATAGCTTCCATCCCACAGGAGGACAAGACCTTCCCACTATAATCCCAACCCAAGGCCTGCCTCCCACCCCACCAAAACTTATTGCCTCCCACCCGAGATCAACTATTTTAGAGGTGTACCATCCATAGATGATAATTCATATGCACCAAAACCATACATGGAGGTGGTTATGTAAGGACCCAACCAATTAGGGTTGGACTTCCCCTTTTGATCAAGTGGCACATTTACATTTCTTTGATTCTCATAGAGAAGATCACCTACCTTGAAAGTATGAGAAATAACACCTTGATTGTAATGCTTAGAAATGGATCTTTGGTAATCTTGAAAATGGTCGAGGGTATATAATCGATGCTCATCAAAAAAATCAAGCTAGTTTAGGTATTCTGCATGATAAGTGTCATCATCAATTAACCCTTTAAGGGAAACTCACGGAGACACAATTTCCAACTCTAAAGGCATGATAGCCTCAACACTATACATGAGGTTGTACGAGGTGGTACTAGTAGCCATACAAATTCTCATGCGATAGGCCCATAAGGCATATGTCAATTGATTATGCAAGTCTTTATCATGTTTATTGAGTACTTTTTGAAGAATTAGCACAAGTGTTTTATTAGATGCTTCGACTTGGCCATTAGATTGAGGATAATAAGGTGTAGAAAATTGATGTTGAATATGAAATTTCTCCAAGAATTGCTTTAACTCTTTGTTCTTAAATGAAGTGTCCTTATCAAAAACAAGGGTAGAAGGAAATCCAAAGCGAGCAATGATATTGTTTAGAAGAAAGCTAAAGATCACTTCAACATTAGTGGATCAAAGTGGAATAACTTTGACCCACTTTGTAAAGTAATCGGTAGTTGTGATGATGAAGGTATGTCCTTTAGAAGAAGGTGATTTTTTTTATAATATCCAACCCCTATTTTGCAAATGGCCAGTGAGAGGTATAATTCTGAAGCTCTTGTGAAGGAGCTCGGATAAGATTATTATGTTGTTGACATAGAGGACACTTGTTGATAAAGGAAAATGAGTCTTGCTCCATTATTTGTCAATAATATCCCATGTGAATCAATTTACACACTAAGGATTTACCACCAAAATATCCACCCCAAAGCCTGAATGAGCTTCTTGAAGGGAAAGGGGTATTTCAACCTCAGTGAGACATCAAAGAAGAAGACCATTATAGGATTTTTGATAAAAAAAACATCATATAAGATAATGTATCTCACTAAAAAAATTTGTATTTGAGTGCAAAATTTTTTAGTCACATTGTCAAGAAAATTTTCAGTCTTTAAATAATTATAGATGTGATAATACCATTCCCCCGAGTCTGCATGGGCACACACAAGACTGTCAGGTTTAGACTGATTTGAGACAGTAGGAGAATGAAGAATGTGGACCACAAAGTGATACTCTTCTACACCATCATCTGAGGGTACAAGGGAAGTTGCACTCTCCATTACATCCACATGGTGATTTCTCTCCTAAGAACAATGTCTATGGTAAAATAAGAGAATTGATCAAGTAAGGATAAAGTCAAATCTCGATATTAAGATAGCTTACTCTAATTAGCTTGATATGTTCATGTTCTACTTAGCTTGATACGTTCTTGTTCTACTTAGCTTGATACGTTCTTGTGATTTGGTTTACGATAAGTTCAGAGTCACCATGAATTCAAATATGTTTAATGTTCAATGCCATCATGGTATGTAAGCCCACAACGAGGGATCATCGATGTTATTGGTATAATGAAATTCTAGTCAAAAGATAGAGGAACTAGCTTACCCTCACATGAGATTAAAACTACACCTACCCTGGAGCCAATTTGAAATCTCAATCCATCAAAATACATTTCCCATGTAGATTCAGTCTAAGGTGGATAAATTTTCATCCAAAAATAAATCCAAATTAGGGAAGGAGAGATGAGGAAGCTTCCACCAATTGATCGACAACAACTTGTCCTTTAATTGCCTTCTGAGTTATGAATTTGATATCGAACTCAAAGAGCAGCATTAACCATTTCACTAACCTTCCTGAAAGATTGGTTCTAGTGAATAAATGTTTAAGGAGATCATATTTTACGATAACATGGGTTTCAACATGGAGAAGATAATGTCGTGACTTTTGCATTGCAAAAACAAGAGTGAGACATTGTTTCTTTATGGAAAAATATCAAGTTTCATAATCAACTAGAATATGACTAATGTAGTAGACTGCTCTTTCTTTACCATAATCATCATGTTGAGCTAATAAAGTTGCTAAATCATGAGGTAATGCAAAGATATAAAGTAAGAAGGGTCTATCCTACATAATTGACATCAAGATAGGAGGATTGGTCAAATAACTTTTGATAGACTCAAAAGCTTTGTCACACTCATCATCCCATAAAAAATAAACATCCTTCTTCAAATGACGCATGAATGGAAGGGTACAATCAACCAACAGAGATACAAATCTATGAATTTCTTGAATCTTTCCTTGCAAACTATATAGTTGAGAGTTGTTTTTAGGTGGAGGCATGTTAACAATTATATCAATTTTATTTGTGTCATCTTTAGTTCCATGATGAGAGACGATAAATCCTAAAAGGTTGTCGACATCTATGTCAAAGACGCACTTGAGAGGATTTAGTCTCACCTTATAGAGGTAAAACCTTTCAAAGATAAGACAAAGATTATTGACATGATCTTGACGAGTTGTGGACTTAGCCAAGATGTCATTGACATAATCTTCTAGGATCTTGTGAAAAATAAGAGTCATTGCTTGTTGGTAAGTTTCTCTGGTATTCTTTAACCCAAATGACATGACTACATAACAGAAGGTACCCAAGGGGTAGTGAAGGTTGTCTTATATTGATCTTTTGGGTTAGTATGGATCTAATTATAGCCTGAGAATCCATCCATGAAAGATAATAAGGCATGACCTGCAGTCGAGTCCACAATCATATCAATATTAGGAAATGAAAAATCATCCTTAAGAGAATCCTTATTGAGATCACAAAAACCTATACAAATGTGAATATGGCCATTAGGTTTACTAACGACAATGATATTCAATATCCAAGGTGAATAGTCGATAAGATAGATAAAACCAGCTTTTAAAAGCTTTTCTATCACGGTCTTGGCTAATAAAGCGACCTTGGGACTCATTTTATAGGTCTTTTGCTTGACAAGCTTGGCATCAGGACATAGAACAATATTATGAACCACAACAAACTCATCAATACCAAGCATATCCTCATATGACCAAGTGAAAATATCAGGACGAGAATGCAATAATTTAGCATGTTGTTTAGATTCTTTTGAAGAAAGACATTTTCCAATTTTAATGACTATTTAAGAAGATTTAGGATCCATGAGAACATTGAAAGTATCCCCTTTAAGGAGAGCACTATGGTCTTTAGGATGAGGTATAGGAGTACTATCATTCACATTAGATAAAGAAGCCTCCTCATCAACACTCATAATGGATTCTCCAAAATATGCATGTTTATTTAAGTAATACGTGAATTATAATTTATGGCGATAAGAAGGTAAGTTAGAGTAGGCACCTAATAATTCTTCTAGCGCTTCATCCAAGGAGAAAACATCTAGAGGACTTCATTAGACTCTACTTTACATTCAACATATTCAGGATGAACTAATTCAAAAGAAAGAGGTTCGATGGAAATCATGTTGACATTAAACCATGGTTTCACCTTAGACTTCATGTAGAAATATCTAAGTACAATCTTATACTTACGAGGGTCAACCTCTAAGGGGACTTTAATACTTTGTTCATTACATCCACAAACTTTACCTCCATAAATGTATTTATAAAAGAGATTGAAACTTGGACCATAATGTGTTTGTAATTCTTGGAAAGAAGGAGGATTAGTGTAAATAGCATAATCCATGCTATAGGTATCACATTGCTTCACAAGAACATAATCATCCTTCTTAGTGGGAACACAATCACCATTCTCCTTAGTAGAAGTGTGATCATCCTTCTTAGTAAGAGGACAATCTTCTTTCTTGGCAGAGGGGAATGAGATTTTTGAAAGGTCTAGGTGGATAGGATCGACTTTGTACTCCCCGATGTAGGATTTAGTAAATTTCAAGGATCCCCAATCATCACCAAGACATGTGTTCAATTCAGAAGAGATAGAAGGGGTAGAATTAGGATTTTCTGCTTAAGGACGTTCTTCCTCAAGGACATCTATCTCAAGAGTAGTCTTTGTAACAAGTACTATTAGAGTGATATCAACGCATTAGAAGATAAAGAAGGGATAAAAAATTTAAGAGTAGGAGCAACCAATGCTTGACCAGTAGCTTCCATCTCACAAAGGTGTATAGCATCAGGGTCAACCTTGATTGTGATTACCTTATTATTAGCAAAAAAATTCACAAAATGATGCAAGGTATAAGTGATTGCTTCCAAAGCATGAATCCATGGTCTTCCCAAGAGAATATTGTAAGGTAGTGGTCCTGACATAACATATACCAGGGTGGGTATGGTAACGGCTCCCAACCTTAAAGGCAATATTATTATGCCTAAGGTTTGTTAACTGACATTATCAAATCCATGAATGTATAAAGAAGAAGCAACAAGAGAAGTTGAATCAAATTTAATTTTAGGCAATAAATCGATGCTACATACATTAAGTGTCAAACTAGTGTTGACGAGAGCACGTCTAATGCTAATATTATAATGTTAATTGTATCAAGGTTAGATTTTCAAGTTTAAAGCATTATTAGATCAATAAACACCAAAACCCCAATCAACTATCGAGAACAATAAAAACGTAAAAGCATAAAACAAAATGAAAAAATCTCATTCAATCCTTCATGTCTCCGTTGAATTATCTCCATATCCCTTCTCCATTTTGTTAGCAAATGATTGATGCCCTCAGAATTATAATTCTTTATGCACTTAACTAGCCTATGACAAAGATAACAAAATATCGAAGAATTTAATTATCTCAACAACACGATAGCCTATTCAAGATTTTCTCCATATTTTCTAAGATATTCTAAGATGATAAATGACGGTGGTATTTATAGAGAGCCAGTTGGAAAATGAACAATCAAGATTGAAATGGTCGAAATTAGACGAGACAAGATGAGATAAGATCGAAAGTGAAAGAGTAAGAGGAAACTAACTAATTTTTCAACAAAATCAGTTAGTTAGGAAAAGAAATTGTATTTTGAAATAATGGAAACATTATCTCATTGCAAGAGGAAAAGGTGAGTTAAATTTTTGATTTAAATAGAAATTTAATTCAAAAAGTGAGAGAAAAGACAAGTCATCAATTAAATAAGATTTGATTAATTTGTGTCAGAAAAAAGTTAAAAGTGAATAATTAAATAATTAATATAATTATTCAATTATAGTAGAAAATGGTAATAATTAAATAGATAAAGTTTATTTAATTATAGAGGAAAGAAATTAGTGATGTAATTAAATAATATTTAATTAATCAGAGGCTGGGGTGAAATGATGGAAAGATTCAATTAAATAATTAAAATTACTTAATTAATAGGAGAGTGATGACATTAGAAAATAAATTTTAGGTGTCTACATTAATTATTATCATTAGAGGATTTGCTTGCTTTTATACTTTCGAAGGCGGGAGCTCATACGGATAAAATGTAATATTTGGCGAATTCACACAAATATGATTTATCAATGCATTAACATTCGTCGACCTAGCAGAAGAAGGCAAGAGGAACTTTTGCAAGGCTTCCCAAAGTATACCTTGGTAAACTAGAGCAGTATGAAGCAAATCCCAAAGTGAGATTTGGTAGGAGTAACACAAAGTTGCTTGATAAGATCATACTCACTAGGTGGCTTAGCTGTAGGTTTAGGTGCTTGGGGAAGGCTTGGTTGAGAAGGTGGTAGAGAAGTAGATTGATTAATATTTTGTTGATTCCTTCTAGTATTGTAAGTGTGGGCTACTGCTCTATAATAGGGAGCCTTAGATTGTATAAAACTCATGTGAAGGTTTGGTATGCCATTTGTGATAGGAATCCCATTAATAGAATGAATTATTTTAGGAGATGGGCTAGTCGGAGTCATGTAAATGACTAGTCTCTTAGGCCTTGAGGGGCAGTAGAGACTACAAGCACATTCACAGACTCTTCAACTTGAGAAGAAGAGAAAAGTTTTGATGAAGAAGTTTGTTTATTAGATTTTTGAATAGGAGACGCCTCTAAGAAATCATTTAGGTCATAATCCAACATATCAAAATCTCGTTTAGAAAATGCATTGTCAAAGACATTAAATTATGAAGAAAAAGATCTGACATGATTTGGTTCATGTTAGGTTCACTAAAATGTAAAGGAAGGGATTCACTACCCTCGAGACTCAAGACAAAAAGAGTCTTCAAGGAGAAAATAGCCCTCAATTACCTCAAGGAATAAAGCTTAGGTGACAAGATAAAGAATAAATAATATGTACAACTTGATTGAAATGAAATGCCAAACTATCAAGGAAAAGAATGATAAGATTACCTAATAACATAAACTAATGATAAGATTACAATCTATAGTTTATAGAAACAAAAACTTTAGAACTTATAGATTCCACTCCTAGGATGAATAAGCCTTGGCCACAGACGATAGTGCGTTGCAAGGACGTCTACACTCAGCTCTATTATCTCTGATAAAATAAAGAATAAGAGCCTTAAATATGAAATTTCCAACTTTACAAATCTGTATATCTATACACAAAATAAAGAGGGGAAAACGTTGGGGTTGTTTTGGGGCTTCCCTCGGTCAAACCCCCATTTTGATGTTTCCACCTCCATAGATAGCCAGATAGATAGAGATAGACAAAAAGACATGAAATATAAAGACATGTAATAGAAATAATCCCTACAGATGAGGGAAACCCCTATTACAAGTAAAGTAGACGATAAGACAAGAGAGAAATACCAACAACCTACAACTCCCCTCTTGGCTTGATAGACATTTTAAGCTTATGTGCAGGAGAGCCTTTGACTGTTGCTTTGACATAAATTTGATAGACCTTTGTTACAGTGAGCAAGAGAGAATGAGAAAATATGAAGAAGAGAGAATGGAATGGGAGAGAGTGAGAATGAATGAGAATGAGAGTGAAAAGAGAAGTTTTGTGAGGCTACATAGGCAAGAAGATTTGTTACATCTGCATTTTTGCCACAATGACACGTGCCATAGGAAAAGGACGCAAAATATTCTCATTTAAATCTTGAAAAGTTTAGGGATGCTAGCATGTCACATGAATTTTTACACGTCACACAAGTGTCCTACTAAAAAAATTGCAAGAATGGGGTATCTAGGCTATCAGTGCTTCATAGTTGTCACCTATGAAGTTGGAATCATAAAATTTCAACTTATAGGTTTTTTTCATAAATGCGGCAGGCTAGATACGCTAGTGTAAAATTGTAATGGGGTGAAATTTTACGACACTACATAACTAATTTAAATAATGTATTATATCCATGGTATAAAGATAGTAGGTGTTTATCAATATTAATAAACATTTTGTAACATGCGTAATGTTCTACCCATTGTTTTTTACTAATTTTAACCCACAAGTGAATAGTTTATGATACCAACACTTGACAATAATTTTTTTCCTTTCGAATTCAATAACAAGATGCACATTTGAAATCATCTCATTTCAAACTTTCTCATTGCATTTACAAAGAAACATGTTACAAAATACCAAGTAATGATTCCATATTACATAATCCCATGTAATGACAACATTTTCCATAAAGATAGAGATACATGAATACATACATAGCTTCCAAGAGCTTAATGAAATAGAGTACAAATGGTCCAGATGATCCTTCCTGGGCATACATCCTAGATGCCCCCGACATTGGTGCATACATTCTAGATGTCCCCATTACTGGTGCATACATTATAGTTGTCCCCAATACTAATGCACACATCCTCAAATATCAACCACCAATTGTATGAGGGAGAGTATCACTCAAGCACAAGTTTTCGCCAACCACAAACTTACTACGGTCCCCTACACATCTACCTAACTAGTAAGATGGCCCTCCCTTCGATGAAGAGATTGGGTTGGTAACCTCATAATACTAGCCTTTCCTGAGCATGGTATTGTGTCCTACATATCTAGAGCTACCATACATTATCTACAACCTACATGTATGACGTTCCCTGCCTAGTATGCAAACCTGGATCACAATGAACTAACAGTGTAAATAGTAGCTACATACACTACTTTGGACAAAGAATTCAACACCCATTACTTCGAGTGTAAGTCGTATGTTCACCCATCCCTTAGCACGATTTGGTAAATGACCACACATACTCTTTCATTAAAAACATAGTTTCAACCTAAAAAGGCCATGTACATCTAAGTGATCTAACTGACCAACTAGGTTACTCCCATCCATGGATTTATCCCAATCCTAGGAACAACCAAAATAACCACACAGGTAAACATAATGTCACAACATTAAATGATTCCATTTCAAAAGTATAATCACAAATTAAATGACTTTATTTCAAAAGTATAATCACAACCTTAAATGACTTCATTTCAAAAGTATAATTTTATCAATAAATGACCTCAATCAGAAGTGTAATCTCAACAATAAATGACTTCAATCAAAAGTGATGCAACAATCAAGTGATCATAAACAATCTTAAAACCTCTTTTTCATTATGCCTCAAATATTCACATGTTTAAAATGTTCACTACATTTGTATATAATCTAGAGGATATTAGCCTAAGAGGAGTTTGTGCTTCTACACCTACAAGTCCTCTTCTCAATATGGCTTTGGGTTACTGGAACGTGATTCCTCTTCTAGAATTCTATAAATAGGAATGACTCTTAGTCAAAAATAAGAAAATAGCATAATCAAAAAATACATTTCTCAACCCTACTGTTGAATATTGATATAGTAATCAAATATACACCCTAACCCTAGGGAAAAGACTCTCTTCCTAATTTCAAGGAATGGGAGTAATCAATCAAGGATAACTACCAACATGATTTTTACAACATCATATCTTATCAATGATGACATGTTTATCTTGCTATCATTCTTGTTATATTACTAACTTCATTATCCACAAAGGTTTACCTAACATAATAAGCTAACAAATTCAAGATAACACTTCAATGCAATATTATTTTCCATACTTCACAACCTATGAAGTATATATATAATCCATGAAAATTTAGGTATTTTAAGCTAATACACTAAGATTATCTTAATATATATATATATATATATATATATATATATATATATATATATATATATATATATATATATATATATATATATATATATATATATATATATATATATATATATACTCTCAATGAGATAAGAAGTTGGTGGTCATAAATTGTGCTCTAGAACCTCAAGATTGATAAATTCTAGGTGCATGATGGAATGTTGATTCCAAAGATGCCACAAAATTTGATGAGGAGGCATAGGAAGTATTGGTTGAGGTTTCATTGGATGAAGTAGTCTCTCATATTAGCAGTGACTCAAATTCAAACTTTGATTTTAATTTAGGTGAAGATGAGGTGAAGAGGCATAGCAACAATAGATCTAGCCATCCACATTTTGCCATTTTGTAGTTGTCCCTTCAGCCTTTTCATTTTGTTGTATGTGTATTGATAATGAGAACTCAAATGATTAGACATTGAAATGTTGTTAATTTGTATGTCAACTCATGTGAATTCTCAATTCAGCACTAATGTTTCACAATGTAGTTATAAATTAATATGGTGAATTTCTTATAATATGAATATTTGAAATTTCTTATATTTTTAAATTTTCCCTATTTTTTAATTGTTCTCCTACCATCCCCTAAAAAATGGCCTCCCAAAAAGGTCATCCAAGAAATGCATCTCTCTGTATCCTACCATCCTTATCTTGAAAACTTGGTGGAACATAGAAAACAAGTAAACCTACTCAATAGTGGCACAAGGAATAAAAGTGTACGTTTGTGATCTAACCCTTGAATTGATCATAGCAACTCCAAGGACAATCCTACCCAACTAGAATAGTCACAAGCTATAATAGCAAGGTATCAAGACCTTTTTCACCTTCGATCATCTTGTAGTATGTGACAAATGTTGATAGGTTAGTTGCCTTGAAAGTGGGCGCTCACAGAATTGCCTTGATAGAAAACTTTAGTGTTGTGTATATAAACAAACATTAATTGCTACCTTCATCAAAATTGCATCCTCTTTTAGTGATAATATACATCAAGGAGATTTAGTCACTTAACATTAAACTTCCATCATAGGAAGTATGGTTATTGCCACTAGGGATTTTTTTATTCACTTATGCAGTTTAGGGTATCTAAAGTCAAATTGGAAGATCACAAACATTGATTAACACTTAGGCAATATATATATATATATATAGAGATACATATACATACATACGTACATACATACATACATACATACATACATACATATGTATATGTATATGTATACATATATATATATGTATATATATATATTGTATGCATATATATATATATATATATAGATATATGTATGTATATGTATATATATATATATACATATATATATATATATATATATACATATGTATTATATATATGTATATATATATGTATATATATATATATATGCATATGTATATATATATATACATATGTATGTATATATATATATATATACATATATACTATATGTATAAATGCATATATGCACACATATGTATGTATGTATGTGTATATGCAACACATATATATATTATGTATTACTTATATTATGTATTATATATATCTTTTATGTGTACATATATGTATATATGTGTACATATATGTATATATGTGTACATATATACACATATATATACATATATATTAATATATATGTATATATATACATACATATATGTACATACATATATATATATATATACATACATATATATATACATACATACATATATACATATATATACATATATACATATATATATATACATATATACATAAACATATATATACATATGTATATATTTTACATATGCATATATATTTATATATATATATGTAATATATATATATGTAAATATATATGCATATGTATGTATATATATATACATATGTATATATATGTGATATATATATATATATGTATATATGTGTATGTATGTATATATATGTATGTACATATGTATATACATGTATATATATATGTATGTATGTATATATGTATATACATACATATATATACATATTGTATATATATATGTATATACATACATATATATACAATATGTATATATATGTATGTGTATATATATATACATACATATATATATACATGTATATACATATATACATACATATATATACATGTATATGTATGAATATAATATGTATATATACATACATATATATACATATATACATATATATATGTATGTATGTATATATACATACATATGTATACATATGTATATATATACATACATATGTATATGTATATATATACATACATATGTATATATATATATATATACATACATATGTATATATCTATAGACATACATAGATGTATATAGTATCAACCAATAAGATCTTATAATAAATCACCCAAAGATCATGCAAGCTCTTTAAAATAAGAATGATCATAAGATTAAACAAGCAAGTTCAACAAAACAGATAATTCATCTTTCCTCAATCACTTGCATTCAAATATGATTCAACATAGAAAGAATAGAGAAGTAAAATCAACGTGCCTGGATTTTATAGCTCCCAATGAAGACATTGTTTCCTAAGCTCAATCCCACAATCACACTTGTTGCTCCTTCTATGCTCAACCTATCTTCAATTCTAGCCTCTCACCAAACTCTCAATAAATGCAAATACTCTTTAAACAAACTCTCTTTCCTCGCTAAGCTCTTAGCAACTGTCTCACACAAAAAACTACAACAAAACTCTAGAATTATGAATGAATAAGAAGAAATAAAAAATGAATGAGTGTAAAAAAAGGTAGAGAAGCTACCTCTATTTATACCAAAATATGAGAAACTCAATGCTACAAACAAGGTACTAAATCTGCCACATTTTCTCTCCTTACTAACATCATTTCCACAACAAACTAGAAATGCATTGACTTAGCCATCTAGAATGAAACATGGCTATTTTAAACTCACAATTTATAACACATAAACACTCCTCTCATTTCTAGCTTCTTAAAATGGATGAGTTGCCCTTTTTCAAGTGACAACAATGGCTCCTTTATTGAATCAAAACACAACAATGCACATCTATCGGTTTGCTAATTGTTAAGCATGTCGACTACCTTCTTAATCTTCAACCAACTTTGGCTTTAACAAAGTCTGCATGCTAATATTTAGTTGTGCATTGGTCTTTCCACTGTTTGACTTCTATTTAGTTTATTCTTCCTATTTGGCACTGCATACTTTACACTTCATCATGTTGTGTGTGGTTTATATTATTAACAGAAACTTTAAACATATTTCATCACCTCACTATAGCGTTGGGTTAAAGCTCTTTACATTCCTCCATTCAATATTATTTACTTTGCACGCTAAATACTTAATATACTATGCACATGCATTTATACTTCCTTTTCTATGTTGCATTTAGTAAATATGAAATGCATTACATATGTGTTGTATATAATGGTTTCATTGCTGACTTTTAAATAAGTCATGTGCTTTAATATGATTCACATCATATACGCAGTTAAGTTTATTCCATAACACTTTTAAATATAAAACCATATATATATATTATTGATATATATTATAATGTCCATTGTTATAATATATATATACACACACATTCAATAAATCATTATTTACCAATAACTTATATATACATTAACGATTATGTATATATATGTATGTGTGTGTGTGTATCTCATACTTGTATATATATATATATATATCTATCTTTATTTTAATATCCAAAATAATCACATGTATTTACATGCTAATCAATCGAGATATATATAATGTATATATATATGTATGTTTGTATCTATGTATCTTTTATGTCCTGTCAATATCTTCATGCATATGATAATCTGTGCATGGGTACGCGTAAGTATTTCTACTTACCTATATGCATGCACGTATATGCTCACATACATGAGCTATTGTTTTCACATACATTTATACACATATACATTCTATGTATATAATCATCGATTAATATATAAGCATGAATACACAAAGAAAAATTCAAACTTAATACAAAGATTTAATCATGTAATCCAACCTAAGGAATAATCAAAAAATCAAATACCAAAATTGAAACCTATTTCAAATCATCTCCAAACAATTACCAAAGGTTTACTTACCAATACTCAAACTAATTTGACTCATCTTAACCAAAATAGGATGTGAGTGTGTGATAGCTTAAATAGGCATATTAGGGTTACCAAACCAAGCTCCTCTCCTAAGTGATACTCCCCCTCTCTTACTTGAGGGATCAATTCCTTCCTGCATCCGACTTAGTGTATCACAAATGAAGTTAGTTGTTCACATGAAATTCATTTGCATCATCAAAGCATTAAAGCAATCATTTTGCAATACATATTCTTTCATCATATTTTCCATTAATGTTTACAAAACATAATCATGCATTATTTAACATTTGGTAATCACACAATGAGGTGTAACATATCAAAGTCATGTTTTTGCATTTAATATCATATTTACTCATAAGGGTAAACATAATCTAGTAACTAAGGAATGGGGTGTAACATACCTCCCCCTTGTGAATCATTGTCCTTGATGATTTAAAGTACTAAAACATTAGATATAGTCAAATAAGGGTTTTACTTTCAACTTTATAATCCATACCAAAAATAGGTAAACAAAATATTCTTCCCTCATAACATTGCCTTCTGCAATTTTTTCCTTATTAGACCTTGCACTAAGTGACTTTGCTAATGCATTGGAAGAACTTGTGTGCTTCAATTAAAATTTATCTCTAATGAACTATACATCATAAATATATTGACTCACATGTACATCATAGGTATAATAGTGACTATATCCTATATGACACCTATACCATAGTGACTGGAAAAACACGTTCTCGTGTAACACACAATTATCCTTAGTGTAACCCAAATAGAAAAGGAATGTTGGTGCATTGTGCACTACACCGTGGGTCCCATCCTTCCCTTTGGCCTTTACACCATCAGACAATTCAAAAACTTAAACCGTCCATTACCATCACTAATATTTACCTTAAGCATAATAATACTACCCCTTGACTACTATCCCTCTCAAGCGTAATACTGCCCTTAGATACCTGTCAATCTTAAGCACAACAATACTGCTTCTTAGTTCAAGCTTTGTATCAACAAACCTTTTTGTTGATCATTTTGATCTATTCTTCCAGTTATGACAACATTTCCGGTCTAAGGTTAATCCTATTCCCTAGCTTGTCCTAGCTTATAGGAATTCAACCCTTCTTCCCATATAATGTTTCAAATGGATCAAATATCAATGATAAAAGTTTATTGTAATAAAAGTATTCCTCAAATCCTTCAAGATTTGATTTATCCCTTTTGCCTGACTAGCTGACTCAAAGTAATAAATTGAGCATTTTGAATTTTTGAACAAGGTGATCATGGTTTACATAAAATCTTAATGTTACTTATGTGTCCTGATCTAAGATAACCTTCTCAGGAACATTGAGAAATTGCTTTACACAAATTTGCTATTTTAGGACTGGTATCCTACAAAATAAATTTTCCAATCAGAATTGGTTACCTTGGTGAGTTTGTCCACCATAACATTATGCCAATTCCATCGACATAGAAATATCAAAACTATTCTAATGATCTGCCACTTCTCCTCTAGAATTTCATGAGTATACAAGTCTTGCTGGTGATGACATCCTGTCTTCACCCTCTGGCATACTGGACAACTTGCTACATACCTTGCAGCATCTTACTCTATTTCCTTCTAGATTATAGTGGTTTCACATCAGTCAAATAATTTTGTCATTCTAGTGTGTCTTAAATATGACATTAATTTACCTCATTTAATTCCTTAATCTTCCAAAAAAATTGGTACATAGGCTCTTTCTTTGATTCATAACAGTCTATCCTAATTAAGTGAAACCTCTTCCATGGACTTATACTACATTTGATTATTGGAATATGATGATTATATATTATTGAGGAGTTATAAATCCTTCATCCTAGGCATCCATGCCTTGGCTTTCTTTTATCCTTTATCATTTTCAAAGTCGTAGTTTGATTTCAGCTCAATCTACCTCTTTCAATGAGAATTTAACTTGGTTGAGTAACAATTCTTGTTAGATCATGTTGGTTTGATATTGTCTTCCAAAAGATGTCCAAACAATTAATGCATAGATAGTTACTAAGCATAAACATTTTTCATTTAGCTCAAAACTTGAGGAGCATGGTTTCGTTCATAAATCATCCATTTCCTATTTCATAGGTGATAATCCCGCCTTACATGAACAAGCATATTGCCTATCCTTTTATTTTCTAAAGCATCAGTGATAATAACAATTGATCTTTCAAAACAAGTACGTATAGAATTGTGTTGTAAATATTTCCCCCTCATTAGTCAAAAGTCTTTGACCTTTCTAATATCTTTCACTAATAATTCCAATACCTTAACCTTTAACCACAACAACCTTGTTGTGGTCATTGAGTATGAGACTTTGGTTAAAAAGTTCTCTCATACTGAAATACATCTTTGAACTTCATTGAATATGTATTTGATCTTTTCTAGATCTATAAATTTTTCTTCTTCCCAACTTGGTATTTCCAAGACATAGTATTATATCATCTTTGAACTTCATGCAATCTTCTATTTCCTTAAATATACTTTTTGTTTCCAAAATTGGATTCATCATCGCCCTCTAATCTCTCAAATTCAATAGTTGGATCGACAATAACAAGATCTAATGAATAATCAACAACTTAACAAGCTAAGAGATATTCTAGTATTTCACTCCAATTCTCTTTTCCATGTATACTACTAGCTTTCCAACCATGGTGGATGAATATCCCATATTTGCAAAGCCCCATTTGTTGATGTATTAAATGAGCTTGCCTAAGGATCCCCATGTCAAATGTGTCTTCACCTTTGTGAGTTGTTTCTTTTTTTGACCAATTTAGGTCTTTGACCTTTATTCTAAGGTATCAACTTTCACTCTTGACTTCGATTATCATTACAAGATTTAACCTTGTATTGAATTAGGACTATCAGAGGATTATATTGCCTTTAGATACCTCTCTAGTTGATTTTGATTCACAAAATTTTAACTTTCTACTTCAACTAAAGTTTCCTATTTATTCTAATAATTAGCTCTTTTTCCAATAAAGCATTTGTACGAATGGACATAAATCATATTCGTAAACTCATAGTATCCTTTTTCATAATCTTTGACTCTTCGCAATTGCAGGTTGCTATTGGAAGAGGGGATTACTTTGATTTTCTTTCTCACCCTCATAGTCATTTAACAATTTTGGCATCGGTATTTCCCCATTACCTTCCTACTAAACCTTGTTGCATAACTTCTGCAATCCAAAGGTGTCTCGTAAAGAGTTGTTGGTTTAGGAGTTTTCAATTCCAAGGATGTTTCTTTCCTAGTCCCAAATTTAGACAAGTTTTTTGGAAAATTAACTTGTAATGCCCCACCACACAACCCTAGAGGAAGTTGCAATTTATTACTTAAACATACCAATTTTTTTTTTTGTTTAAGTACAAATAACATGTAAAATGAATACATATTGCCAACAACCTCTAAGGCCACGAGACAAAGATTACTTAAAACCCAAACAACAATTAACATCAAAAGAAACCAAAACATTAATCACTTACATAATTAAGATTACATACATCCCATACAAGATAAATTACAACAAGGATGATAAATACCTCAAGATTCCAATTAACAACATTTAATCAATAAGATTACAACACTCATTCCCTGAATGAGGTAAATTCAACAATCATGATTACAATTTACAAACTCCACCTCAATAACAAATGAGGGGGTAATAAAATACAATAAGAATCTGAGAGAACAAGACATGAAAAGAAACTGATTCCCACGAGCTCTCCCACTGGAAATCACGACCACACGAACAAGAAGAAGAGCCAACGGAAAAGAATGCACGCCACCCGACCACGTGGAACCCAAAGGCCCCACTCCCTCCGTGCTAGGAGATAGTAACAAGGATTTCCTAGACAAGACCATCTACCACTAGACACAGGCTAACACAAAAACTGAACTGCAAACAAGAACATATTCCACATCACTTAACATCATGGTTACAATGCTTCCAGAGTACAAAATCGAGTACAATCACTGTACAAAATAAACCAACGGTACAACACCATACTGACTGTTGTCATAGGAGGAGTGTCATCGCAAAGGTTGCATTGGTTATCCAATGGTGTTCTTCCTAGGTCCTGGCCCCCCTCTAGGGATATCCTGGTAACCTCTCACGAACTCGGCGCCATATGCACACCAGAGTGGAATCAGTTATCTTTCGAGAAGACAAGATAACAATCTTGCCATTCCAGGCCTTCCTGACTCATCTCAAGTCTCGTACAAGCCCTTGAGCCAATGAGCGAGGTTAAATTATCTTATTAATGTTCAAAGCTACTCTCTCCCTAGTAAGTTATTTAATTTTCACTTAATTAACTGACTCTCACACGAGTTATCCTGGAACCACTTTGGGCCCGGCGCTCGTTTGAAAGCCACTCCCCTATCGACAACACATAACTCAACCACATGCCAAGGGTAGACAATGCACTAACACTTATCACAAATAATCAATACACCTCAATAGGTAACACATCACTACGGATGTCCAAAACTGAAACCAAAGCATGCACTACCCAAGGCTAACACAAGGTTGACTAACATAATGACAACCCACATAAAGAACTGATAACAAGACTCAACCTTAAACCATAAGGTCACACAACCCGTTCATAGTAACCTGGTTTCTTTTGAAGCATATCTCATGCACTACCCAAGAGAGACAATAACAAAACACAAGAGACATAACATCACTTCAAGATAACACAACTGGAAGGCTTACATAAACAAATAACTCCAAAAGAATAAACAACTCGATCAAGGGTTCCCTAACCTCTGGAAACCAAACTTAGTACAACCAAAGTACACTCACAAATATACAATCATACGATATTGCCCATACACCGAGAATGAATGAAAACACCACTAGAAAACATTCTAAGCAGCTAAATAAGCTAATATTAGGATTTCTTAAATCCAAGTCACGTGAGGACACCTTGCATGTAATCAATTTAAATGATTACCATTCTTTGCAAATTCTCAAAAGTAAATCAAATCACATTTTTACACTAAAATAACAAATCAGAAATTTGAACAAGCGAATAGATCTAAAATGATCTCATTCAAAGAATTCATATGCATTTTCTATCGTTCCCTATTATAATATGAAATATTATTCTCAAAAATCCACTTTTAAACAAAGTCCAATTTTCACAATTATCCAGGTTCCACCATTGATGAAGTATGAAAAAGCTTAAAATTTAAAATTCAAAAATAAAATAATGTAAGAATACCCTTTTGATTCAAAAGTGCCCAACAACACACTTTTAACATAAAAACACCAATCAATTTTAAACAAATTTTCACAAATATCCAGGTTCCACCATTGATGAAGTATGAAAAAGCTTAAAATTTAAAATTCAAAAATAAAATAATGTAAGAATACCCTTTTGATTCAAAAGTGCCCAACAACACACTTTTAACATAAAAACACCAATTAATTTTAAACCAATTTTCACAAATATCCAGGTTCCACCATTGATGAAGTATGAAAAAAGCTTAAAATTTAAAATTCAAAAATAAAATAATGTAAGAATACCCTTTTGATTCAAAAGTGCCCAACAACACACTTTTAACATAAAAACACCAATTAAAGCCTCTAATTAAAAATTGGGCATGGTAACCTTGTATTTGGAAAATTTCTCAAAAATTTCTCAAAATAAATTATACACTATCAACTTGATTCAAATAAAATACATGAAAGGATTCCAACATACTACCAATACAATTAGAATCATTCAAACCATTTAAGATCAAGTAAATATGAAGAAATGATAAAATACCTCCATTCCCAAGCAAGAAATTCAAATGAGAGGATGTTTGCACATAAGCAACAAGAGCACGTAAGATCGCAACCATCACTTCCTTTCCCCATTCCTATCCAAATGCAGTTGATCCCATGCAATTTCATGCCCAATTGCTCCCACAATGAACAAATCAATTTTCCTTCAAAAAGAGGGTTTTCTTTTCCCTCACATTTTCTCTCCAAAAATTATGTATTCCAAATATAGTCAACTCCCCTATAAAATATCTTTTCCACCCAAAGTTATTGCATTTTGAAGATATTTTGAATTTTAAATAACTCAAAACAAAATTCCAATTTCTAAATAGAATTCAACATATTTTAAAACCTTCCTTTCACACAAACTAATTTAAATCTTTTAACACTTTTAATTCAAGGAATAACTTAATCAATTCCACACAATTAATTTAATTAATCAATAAAATAAATCTAATCCAAGATTAGATTATTTTATTAATTAAATTAAATTAATTAATAAAGTAAATAACATTCCTAGCATTACAACCAAATAAATTTAATCAACAGTTAAGCAACCTAAGCCATTTAACTTGAATTTAATTAAAGACCAAGGTGATCAGGGCAACATGAAACAACCAAACCCGACTACAACCCGACGACACACGGTGACTAGGGTAACGACTTGACACAGAAAACCTAGCTACTATCTCCCAATTAATTTCCATTGGTCAATGGACACGCTCAAACCTGGAAACCAGGTGGAGTCGATGTCATGTACCTGCCAACCTGCAACAAAGAGCATGTCGAACGTGCATATATACATAATATGATCAATCAAACCGTGAAGAGGAAATCTCAGAATCGTAGGGCACTCGCAAGCGAGTGATACAATCATGTCCCCTTCACCAATACAATATCACTAACTGACGCATCTAACATCAATAACATGATCATCAGCATAAAACATCGTTAAATCAAATATCTTCTAAGTTAATCCAAAACATGCCATAAGGGTAACATTAGGATAACATCACATCGAAATATAACATCCACATTGTATAACAATTGCAATCAAAAGCAACCTAGTTCCAAAGTCAAAGCATAATCAAACACAACCATTACAAAGAAAACACTGCCGATCAAAGAGCCAAAACAGAGGGGTGTTACATAACTTCCTTATTGTTTCCCTTGTTCTTTTCCCCTTGCCATCCTGGTGTAAGAACTTTTCAACCATTATCTACTGATAATGTTTACATAATACTTACGTAATGAGCTCATAGGTTCCAGTGTTGAACCTGGTAGCTCCGATACCATGTGTAACATGCTCAATGTTCTACCCATTATTTTTTACTAATTTTAACCCACAAGTGAATAGTTTATGATACCAACATTTAGCAATAAAAAATTTTCCTTTCAAATTCAATAAAAATATGCACATTTGAAATCATCCCATTTCAAACTTTCCCATTGCATTTACAAAGAAATAATAAAAAATCACAAGTAACGATTCCATATTGCATAATCCCTTATAATGATAATAGTTTTTCATTTACAATTTCCATGAAGATAGAGATACATAAATATATACATAGCTTCCAAGAGCTTAATGAAACTGAGTACAAATGGTCCAGATGTCCCTTCATGGGCATACATCCTAGATGTCCCCAAAATTGGTGCATACATTCTAGATTTACCCATTGTTGGTGCATACATCCTTAAATCTTAACCACCAATTGTATGAGGGAGAGGATCACTCAAGCGCTTTTTCGCTAACCACAAACTTATTGTGGTCCCCTGCACATCTACCTAACTAGTAATATGGCCCTCCCTTCAATGAAGAGATTGGGTTGGTAACCTCATAATACTAGGCTTTCTTGAGCATGGTGTTGTGTCCTACATATCTAGAGCTACCATACATTGGCTACAACCTACATGTATGATGTTCCTGCCTAGTATGCAAACCTGGATCATAGTGAACCGACAGTGTAAACAATGGATGCTTACACTACTCTGACGAAAGAATTCAACACCCAGTACTTCGAGTGTAAGTCATATGTTCATCCACCCCTTAACTCGATTTGGTAAATGACCACACATACTCTTTCATTCAAAACATAGTTTCAACTTAAAAAGGTGATGTACATCTAAGTGATCTAACTGACCAACTAGGTTACTCCCATCTATGGATTTATCCCAATCCTAGGAACAACCAAAATAACCACATGGGTAAACGTAACGTCACAACATTAAATGACTCCATTTTAAAAGTATAATCACAACATTAAATGAATTCATTTCAAAAGTATAATCACAACATTAAATGACTTCATTTCAAAAGTATAATTTCATCAATAAACAACCTCAATCAAAAGTGTAATCTAAAAAATAAACGACTTAATCAAAAGTGATGCAAAAATCAAGTGGTCATGAACAATCTCAAAACCTCTCTTTCATTGTGCCTCAAATATTCACATGTTTACAATGTTCACTACATTTGTATATAATTTAGAGGACATTATCCTAAGAGGAGCTTGTGCTTCTGCACCTACAAGTCCTCTTCTCAATACAACTTTGGGTTGTCAAAATGTGAGTCCTCTTCTAGAATTTCGTGAATGGGAATAGACTCTGAGTCATAAATAAGAAAATAACATAATCAAAAAATACATTTCTCAACCCTACTATTTAATATTGATATAATAAAGTATACACCCTAACCCTAGGGAAAAGACTCTCTTCCTAGTTTCAAGGAAATGGGAATAACCAATCAAGGATAACTACCAATATGGTTTGTACAACACCATATCTTATCAATGATGACATGTTTATCTTGCTATCATTCCCGTTGTATTACTAACCTCATTATTGACAAAGGTTTATCCAACACCATAAGCTAACAAATTCAAGATAGCACTTCAATGTAATATTATTTCCCATACTTCACAACCTATGAAGTATATATATAATCTATGACAATTTAGGTATTTTAAGCTAATACACTGAGATTATCTTATATAACCACACAATTTCATATATATATATAGTATCAACCAATAAGATCTTATAATAAATCACCTAAAGATCACACAAGCTGCTTAAAATAAGAATGAACGTAAGATCAAACAAGCAAGTTCAACAAAATAGATAACTCATCTTTCCTCAAGAACTTGCATTCAAATATGATTCAACATAGAAAGAATAGAGAAGTAAAATCAACATGCTTGGATTTTATAGCTCCCAATGAAGATACTGCTTCTTAAGGTCAATCCCACAATCACACTTGTTGCTCCTATGCTTAGCCATTCTTTAATTCTAACCTCTCACCAAACTCTCAACCAATGCATATACTCTTTAAACAAACTCTCTTTCCTCACTAAGCTCTTAGCAACTCGCTCACACAAAAAACTATAGCATAACTCTAGAATTACGAATGAATAAGAAGAAATAAAAAATGAATGAGTGTAACAAAAGGTAGAAAAGTTTCCTTTGTTTATACCAAAATATGAGAAACTCAATGCTACAAACAAGCTACTAAATCCACCGCCTTTTCTCTCTTTACTGCCATCATTTCAACAACAAATTAGAAATGCATCGACTCAACCATCTAGAATGAAAGGTGGTTGTTTTAAACTCATAATTTTCAACACATAAACAATCCTCCCATTTCCAACTTCTTAAAATGGACGAGTCACCCTTTTTCAAGTGACAACGATGGCTCTTTTACTGTGTCAAAACACAACAATGCATATCTACATGTTTTCTAATTGCTAATCAAGTCGACCAGCTTCTTAAGCTTCATCCAGCTTTGGCTCTGACAAAGTTTGCATGCTAATATTTAGCTATGTGTTGGTATTTCCAACATTTGACTTCTATTTGGTTTATTCTTCCTATTTAGCATTGCATACTTTACACCATCATGCTGTGCGTAGTTTATATTATTAACAACAACTTTAAACATATTTCATCGCCTCACTATAGTGTTGGTTTAAAGCACTTTACATTCCTCCATTCAATATTATTTACCTTGCACACTAAATACTTAATATACTATGTGCATGCATTTATACTTCCTTTTCTATGCTACATTTAATAAATATGAAATGCATTACATACACGTTGTATATAATGGTTTCATTGTTGGCTTTTAAATAAGTCATGCAATTTAATATGGTTCACATCATATATATATATATATATATACATATTGTAATGTCCATTGCTATATAATATATATACACATTCAATAAATCATTATTTACCAATAACATATATATACATGTATTTCTCATACTTACATACATATATCGTTATTTTAATATCCAATATAACCACATGTATATATATGTGTGTGTGTGTGTGTATCTTTTATGTCCAATCAATATCTTCATGCATGGGTACACATCAGTATTTATACTTACGTATATGCTCACATGCACAAGCTATCATTTTCACATACATATATACATATATACATTCTATGTATATAATCATCGATTAATATATAAACATGAATACACAAAGAAGAATTGAAACTTAATACAAAGATTTAATCACGTAATCCAACCTAAGGAACAATCAAGAAATCAAAGACCAAAACCAAAACCTATTTCAAATAATCTCCAAACAATGACCGAAGGTTTACTTACCAATTCTCGAACTAATTTGACTCATCTTAACCAAGCTAGGGTGTGAGTGTGTGATAGCTCAAATAGGCATATTAGGGATACCAAAGCAAGCTCCTCTCTTGAGTGATACTCCCCCTCTCTTACCTAAGGGCTTGATTCCTTCCTGCATCCAACTTAGTGCATCACAAAGGAAGTTAGTTGTTCACATGAAATTCATTTGCATCATCAAAGCATTAAAGCAATCATATTGTAATACATATTCTTTCATCACATTTTCCACCAGTATTTACAAAACATAATCATGCATTAAAACATTTGGTAATCCCACAATGAGGTATAACATATCAAAGTCATATTTTTGCATTTAATACCATATTTATTCATAAAGGTAAAAGTAATATGGTAACTAAGGAATG
Source organism: Sequoia sempervirens (assembly GCA_007258455.2). Lineage (NCBI taxonomy): Eukaryota > Viridiplantae > Streptophyta > Pinopsida > Cupressales > Cupressaceae > Sequoia > Sequoia sempervirens. Next base: position 107,070,782 of record VDFB02058242.1, read on the forward strand.
GGGTGTAACACATTTCATATAATATGCCATGTGAGCCTAAGAAGCATAATGAAGTCACCTAAGAAATTAAACTCCACCAAAGAGAACATGTGACACCAATAACAAGCTACCACACAAGAGCACAAGCCACCATGGTGGGCACTCAAGTCTACCACTACTAAAGGTGACATGTGGTGGGTAAATAAAATGCTACCTAGTCGACCAAATCCACTAAGAGAAATAATGCATTCATGGCCAAGTCATAATAGGCTCCACCACATACTAGATATGTGAGTATGAGAGCACAATCGCATAAATTTTGTAAAAATGGGATTGAGTGACAACCAAATGTCCACATATACAATGATGAGTGCATACAAATATTTATTCCAATATGGTTCAATCTTAGAGATGTTCATTGGCTTAACTAGTGTTAAATAATAAGATTACATTCCAAAAGTTGTTTCAATACAACATGTAGAGGCCCCTCTAATATAGTGAGTCCTCTAAATCTCTTTGGTTTGATATGCACACGATAATGATCATTAGGTACATCTTGTCGTCCCCATTATCTAAATGTGTTAATGATGTTAAATTGTAACAAGAAATACTACAAATGCACTGATATAAATAAGGGTTATCTAATTAAGCATGCTCTCACATATTCCTTTCACTAGTACATAAATATAAAAATAAATGATAATTTTTGTAAGACACTTTTTTCCTTTAAAGAGTGGAAACAAACCATCAATAAATATCTATTGAAGTTTATTATCGTATAATGCATATTTTCATATTAGTAATCAAATCTTGAAGTCTACAAATATAATCCTTAATTAGTTATTGTTCTTCTTATTTGCATTGAATGCCTTGTGTGGTAAATAGCTTGGGATCTCAATGTTGTAATCAAAATATTTTGTGAAAGCACAAGTGAACTCCTCAAAGTGATTGAAGCACGAGGAAAAAAATAAAACCATGTAAATGCATGCCCACCAAAGCTTGTTAGAAATAATTTATCAATTAACTTTGTTAGGAAGACATCTCAACCTTGCATCCCAATGTAAGAATACAAAAAATACACATTTCAGGGTACATAATTGAAAACTTATTTAAAGGTTGTAGAGGTCATTTTTGGACCTAAACATGCTTCTAGATAAGGTAGCATCAATTCTTAGATGTTTAATATGCGGACCTCTTTGAGCTCTACACTTTTTATAAAGGGGCTCATTCGGCTTCTAAGATCAAAAGTTATGGCATCTAGAAGTTGGGCCTTCCATGTTGGAAATATAAGAACATCTATGAGCTATAAGAGAGAGTTCCACTTGTTGAAAAAATTATGATGTCTGTTATGAGATGTCATAAGACGTCTCTTAATAGAGATAATGGAGCCAAAATAGAGCACCCAAGTTGATGAGTGGATTATGACAAAATTATGGCACGTGGAAGGATTATGCTCTATTTACTTTGTGGACTCATCTTGGGATTTGGGCATTATATTTTCAACTAAGAATTTGGGCACCATATTTAGGGTGGTTTTAGTGCATTGTTTCCTAATTACCATTTGATGGTTTAATGTATTTCTTCTCTTATTTATTGGGTGCTTGAGATGTAGCTTTTGATAGTGAGTTTTGTAAGTATTGTCACACTACCAAAATTACTCTAGATCTCTTATTGGTGATACTCTTGTAAAGGCTTAGAATTTTCAAGTGTATTGTAACCTTTGATTATTGAATTGTACATTAAGTTGCTTTGGAGTGTAGGGTTTCTCTCCTAAAATGGTTTTGATGAGGTTTTGTTGAACCCTCCACTTTAATAGATGATTTATCTTGTTAATTCAAGGTAGTGCCCTAAGACTATTTACAATAGTGGTTGGAAACCTAATCTAGGAGTGCTTCTACCTTAATAAATTAAATTACATATACTAACTAAATTGAAATTACTAAATTGAGATTATTCTAGAAATTGAATTGCTTATGCTAAATCAAAGATGTTGAAAGTAAGATTAAGTTATGAATTTAATTGCTCATGCTAAATTAAGATTCTAGGAAACAAGTTAGACTAAGTTCCTAATGCTAAAGCAAATTTATAATGTATTTTTTAAATCTTTTCAAACCATCAATCATATTTAGGAAGATAATTGAAACAATTAACACACCTATAGGAGTTACAAACAAAGTATTGAATAACCACATAAACTATGACTATGGAATAACAATATACACTATAGAATAAGAATAAATGAATATGAAGCAAACCACATGAAATACTAATTGCAAAATACCATTTTCATCCTTCTTCTTTTGGGTGAGTGACCCTTGCTCCTCTAGACGAATGAGATTGTTGCTAGCTAATGCATTCAACAATTAAACACATATTTATTCTATGAAAAATATCAAATTGTAAATTGTACCGCATTTCAAATGTTGAAAGTAAAGATTAAAATTTTTGTATAATAAACTACGACATATTTTTTTTACTGAGTTCTTTGAATTTCTCCTAAATTTTTCTATTTTTTTGGATTCACTAGGCTCACTTATTCAAAAAGTTATACTAAATTCTCCTTAGAAGCCTCTTATAATTTAGTATCTATGCACATGCAAATTATGATGTTATGCAAATTATGATGTTTGTAATTTAATTAGGAGAGTTCTAAAACATTAAAGCATAAATTATCATTTACAAAGGTAGTTTCTTCATAATGACCATTCTATCAATATACCCTAGAAAGTGGGGAATGTTCCTTTAATTAGTGGAATGCATGTAACATTATCTTTCCTTTGGCTCTGTTGCATGCCATTAATTGATTGCTACTACTTTTTTGCAACATGTGGTTGTTGATATTCTCCATATTTATCTTTGTTTTCCTAAAGTCTAAGTATATGCAGTCCAGAGTTGAGCCTTCATGACTAAAAGTCTAGAGTTGTCTTTTGGCTTTGGTCTTGTGTCTTTTAATATTATCAAAATTGCCCTTGTTTACGTAAAAATAAATAACTTTAGGCCAAGCACAAAGGTTATAATATCAACATTTCAAATATTATTGATCAATCAAAACTCAAGCAAGTAATAACCCCTAAACTACTCTTGAATCCACATAAATAGGATATAAGATAGGGAAAATGAGTTATTTTACTATTTAAAAAATGGTGCATGACATGGCCTGATAAGGTTGTCCCCACCTAAATCTCTATGTTATGGTATATTATTTTTGTCGTGTATTTTCCTTGTAAATATAAGGATTTAATTTATATTTATTTTCACATATCTCCTCTCATAGATTTGTGTAGTAAACATATTCTACATGTGTACTCCCTTTCAAACTTATCCTTGTGAAAATAAGAGTAACATATAGCTCAAAAAATCCTTAGACAAAGCCATGGATTACCTATACCATCATATTTTCCAAAACAAGGTGCCACAAATATCTTTGGTGAAGTATAAGTCAAAATGTCATTTAGTAGAGGATTGTGCCATATCTCACTAATATCTTCTTAAATATATGCTCATGACTTCAACACACTTTTCTACATGGTAAATCCTATTGTTGGGGGAGCTCAAATAAAGTGAAATATCATTCTTCATATGTATCATATCCATATGTTTATACACGTCACATGTAATAGTATGAGAGAATGAGAAATATGTATAATCAACTACTGACACATTATACTTATATACACCAAGTAAAAAATATGAAAGATCCTCATGTTTTTTTAAGTAATGCTTATTTTTTAATTGAAGGTGTAGAATAATAGACTCTGTAATCACTCAAGGATACACAATAAGAAAATGCAAAAGGATATAAAGTAGGTTCTTCATAAAAAGGCGGTATATCATCATGATACATTGAAAAATCTATGAGAATGAGAATCACTGCTAAACATTGTCCAAGGTTAATAATAAAGTAATCTATGAAGGCACATGACAAATCATGGAATGATATGTAATAAGAATGGCATGAATCAAACCATTGTTTATCTTTAACAATGAAGGTATCATTGAATGAATGCATCAAAGTATTTCCATTTGCATATAAGCATAATATGAAGATAGGAATGATCTAACATATAAATTTCCATTGTCATTGCCACTAAATGGCTTTATCACAAGTGCATTAAAAGATACACATCATAAATTGAATCATCATAAAACACAAAGTCATCAACCTTAGCATTATAAGATAAATAGTTCTATCGTGTTATGTTCATCATTAAGCATATCATTAATAAATTGTGTGAGCCACAAGATAAAGAATAGTTATAATAAGTTACATGGGGGTAACAACCTAATATGTAGGTGAAGATAAACAAAGTGCATTAAGTATACACACTCATCATATAGTTCATCATTGGAATAATCATCATTAATAGATAATCCAAATCAACAAGTACATCACTAGGCTTAAGAGAAGGTGCATCATCATCACTTGTAAGTGAATATGAAACATGTGTATTTATCAAGCGTACACCACTAGGCTCCTCAGAGAAGGATTGATCAAGAGACACACATGGAGAGGAGCTCTCACCACATGTATAAATGAAATACTCACTGGATGTAACAAAACCACACAAATCAATATCCTTAGTTGTATCAAATGAATATAGGGCTAAAATAATAGCTAAGTTACTTTCATAGGCCACAAAAAGGTATCATCATAAAGGTTAGTGACATAGGAAATGAGTTGGGTAAGGAAGGGAGAAAAGACATCAATGAAAAAAATTCTAACAATGAAAGTGCTTAAGGGATGGTAGGTGGGATTAGGATCAAAGAAATACCAAACAACAATAGCCCAAACTTCAATCAAGATAAAGTACTAAGCACAAATGAGGGTGGATGTAAACCCTAATTAAATTTGAAATGAAAGGTATACAATTAGAAAAATTAGTTATAAAATACTAATGTAGGAGGATAAACCATAAGGTCAAAATCCTAGGCCATATAAGAATATTGGGTTCAGTAGAACTATAAGGGAAAAATATACCGCTTGCATAAATATCTACAATAATTAAATAGTTAATGCAATTGAATAAACAATAAATCTAGATAAAAGTGTTGGAATTAGTAATGAAATTTAATGTGGAATTTAAATGAATACTTAGTTATATTTTGAAGATGGCTAAAATGTGCTAAAGATGTTAGGAATTAACTTATTTCTATGTTGGACTTTTAGGGTCTAATTATATGATTACTTTGAAATATGCAAAACTAGTTGGTTCATATCTATGACTATGAAAGCGAATTAACATATTAATTTGAACTTGTACCTACAAGAATAAACAAGAAGACATTTAATTATTCAAATCTATTTGCACATAAATTGATAATGTTTACAAATAGCTTTGGAGAATCTATTGATTTGTGAAGGTCACGTTCTCCTCATTCAGACCCTAAGTGGATTAAATTAACAACCATAAACTAAATAAGATTAGAGACAACAAGCGAGCATTCAATGATGCCTATGATGATATATGTCAACATATGCTTTAAGAAATGTTGCTATAAGCTTTAAGAAATGCTGCTATAATGTTCTCATGCATATGTTCTTTGTTTATCACTCTCATAATTTTAAGTGAATGTACAAATATCTTTTAATATAACAATATAAGAAATAAATCAACATAATGTGTGCTAGGTTGGCTCACAATGACTAGTGGAAATGTTAGCAAGGTTTAACTTTGGATTTTAAGATTTTGGAAGTTTTAGATTTAGATTTGTGATTGTAAAAATGACCTCAATCAACAAAACATATTCATCTCTAAAGACAAGTGATGATAAAATTAAAATATGATGATGTCATGAACCAAATTCACACCTTTTCTTTTATAGTTAGAACTCACTTTTATTAAAATATTTTATACAATTTTCATAATTACAATACTTTAAAACAAAAAATCCTAATAACTATTATTTCCACTCATAAAACCACTATTTAAAAAAAAATTAGTAATTTTTTTGAATCATCAGATTCCAAAAGCACAACTACCCTCCTAAAAGTTTGAGAACTATCGTTTAGCTAATCTCCTAGCTTATTCATTCTATGACAAGAAAAAGTCACAGTAAGCGACATTAGCTTCATAGCTTGTTGACCTTGTGCTACATTGGTTCCTAACGCTGAAGGAATTAAATTAAATTTTTAATTCGGCTTAATTTTCCCTTCCCTATCCCTAACGCCTGAGGGAAATATAGCTTTCAACGGGATATAAGGGAAGACAAACAAAAACACCTCTCCGCTTTGAGCCCTACACACTGATTTAATACTCCATGACTGAACCATGCTTCATCCCTCTCACACCTGGCGCGGCACATATATTTGTCTAGGTCAAATTGAGTTGCTTCAATTCCCAGCTTAATAAAACCACAATTTGGCCGGCTTGCAGCTTTTGCCAGAGATTAGATTTTGCTAAATATAGCACGGAAAACCAGGTTTTATCTGCAAAGATTGTTTTTACCTTTGCTTTTTCAGTGTAATGGGAGGAAGCAAATTGAAGGAGGAAAACGGCGCATCAATGGGCATTGCGGAAAGGAGATCGGGCGAGAAGGAAGACGAACACGAGCACGAGCACGAGCACGAACACGAGCACGAGCAGTGCCCCTGTCCATCCACCTCTGACGAAGATGATCCTGGTACTGCTTTTCTCATCTTCGACTGTGGCTTCTAGGGTTTTTAAAATTCTAGGTTGTTTCTTTTCTTGTTTTTGTCACGAATTTATAGATGTGTGTGGCCCCGAGGACTTAGGGTCGTTTGTGGTCTTAGAGCTCCCTTGTTCGATGACAGCCTGATGTGATGACATTGGGGTGTGATGTATTCTGCAGAACTTATTTGTAATGTTATTATTTTGAATTAACATATCGCAAGTTATGTGATGATTTATGGGGATTCAACTGCGTAGTTTCAAGTCAATCTCCATTCACCCATGCCTAGTTTTGGGTGAAGATTGACTTCAAACTACGCAGTTGGATCCCCATAAATCATCACATAATTTGATACGCTACTAAAACACCACATTATGACATTATTGCAGCTTATCGATACAAAAAATTGAGCAACCAATGTTTCCATTTTATGAAACACTACAATCTACCAGAGCGTACTCAATCAGATTGCAGTTTTTTCCAGTGTTAAATTTGATATTGCATCGTTCTCTTTGTATAACTAAGCTGGATGCTTGCTTTCAATTCCAGATTCTGAGGTTATCAGCCTTTCATCCAGATTGTTGCTTTTTTGATGTTAAATTTCATGATCCAACCTGGCGAGGGCAGCAGCCTGTATGTGCCCTTTGAAACTGCTGTAGGAGTAACTGCAATACAACAACAAAAATGAATCAAAGTAAATGTGGGCAGAAAGAAAAGTCAATTGAAGCGTACTGGATTGATCAACAAATTGAATATGCATTTGATTGACAAAATTGGTTATATACATGCAACAAGCATTGCGAAAACTCTACCAGCAGTTGCATTCTAATGACATTGGTTATTTACAAGATGTTCTTGACTTGAACATGGGGACAGATGATTGACATGCTAATGGCGTTTCTGTGATTGCTGCCCTGATAATTTCACATATTAGTTTTCTTCCTCAAGAACCTAGTATAGTGCAAAGTTCAAATTTTTGATGCAGAGATTTCAGTCTCTTCCTGCTTTGTTATTTTGTTTAAAATGGAACAGACTCTGTTATTACCACAAGTCTATAACATCCTAATTCATGCTGAATAACACAATTTAATGTCACTGAACTGATAGAACAGGTAGAAGTTGGACAGTTCTTCCTGATAATCACTGGAACCCCGTAATTTAAAGTTTTAAACTTTCAAAAGATCTTGGGTATTAAAGTGTCTTTATATACTGCAACCATCAGTTTGAAATTTTGAATATTTTTTATGGACTCAATTCTAGAACCTTCCCATGACTATGCTCAGGAATTTGGGGCACTGTTCCACTTGAGCTACCAGCCCCTTTTTAGTTCAGGCTGTTGCATGTATTTTACTGACAAGTTTCTGTATAATCTTAGATACGTTCAAGAAAGAGAACAAAAGAAAAACCAACAACTACTTACTTTGTTGGCCTTAAAGGCACTTTTCCTACATAAGTGGGTACATGATGAGAATCACCTTTCTGGTTATCCCCTTTCTTGTAAATGTCTATATTATAATCATGTTATCCTATATGTACACCTGGCCCAGTTCTTCGCAGCCTCACTGCCTTCAAGCAAAATATACTAGCTGAGGAGGATTTTTATTGACTAGAGCCTTACTAACTGCATGTAAATTATGCCAATTGAGGTGATTTTGCATTCCCAGCTCTGGTGCAGTTTGCACATGCATGGACTCATAGCCGGAACACATCTTCACTGTTGCAAATCTATTTAACCACGGTAATGATTACTGTACATCATCAATTTTTGGTGGATAATTCTTTATTTGTCTTATGCTGTTCTGTTTTTCTTCTATTCATGTTAGGATTTATCATTGGTATTATGTGGAAAATCATGTAGATAGTTTTTTCCCTCTATGTTGCCATCCAATGCTTACTTGATCCTTTTGAAGATTAGATGTTACTAAGCAGTGCAAGAATCAACTGCATTATAGCAGGAAACAGGAAGACCATCCTGTATTCATGTGTCAGAGGGACATGGAAACAGGTATTAATTAATTAAAGATTGAAGGAATTGCATCAGTCACAAGAGATTCAAGTTGGGACTAACTGTGAGTTGTGACAATATTAAATATTTAATCATAAAACTTGACTTCAATTCAAGACAAGAAAATGATTGGAATGCCTTAGGAAAAATTACTCTGACATGAAGCATATCAACTAATCAAAGTAAAGCACACTATTGAAATATGTCTTGCCACAGGCCCCTACTTATGGGATAAGAGACAAGCAGCATGCCAGAAAGGATTCTGTTTGGTTGAGATATCCAGAGGGGTTTTTTAAGATTAACTTTGATGGAGCCTCAAGAGGCAATGTGGGCCCTGCTGGAGCAGGTGTGGTGCTCACAGATGAGAAAGGTTGCTTTGTTCATGGTAGTTCCCTTTTTCTTTTTCTATCAAACCAATAATGAGGCATTGTTATCACAGGTTATCATTGGCCTGTTTTCTTGGGGACAAGAAAATTGTGGTTGAAGGAGACTCACTTAATGTCATTAATGGGCTCCAGAAAGACAATCATCGAAATTGGAAATTTTGGCACATTCTGGAAGAGGTGCAAGTTCTTAGTTCCTCCTTTGATGTCATGGTGTCCTTGTGTTGTAATGGGCAGATGAATTTGGCAGCAGATTTTTAGCTAATATAGGAGTGAATCAAGAGCCTTTGATGGCATTATATAGCATACTCCTTGAATCTTGGTTGAGACTTAGGGAATGATTGGCTTTTAAGCCACTGTAGCTTAGATTATAGTTCCTTTAAAGGGGCATGTGGAGTCGTTTGGTATTGTCCTTTGTGCCTTTGTACTTTGTTGAGGTTAGATTTTGTGATAGGGGTGCAAGGGGTGGTGGTAAGACTGTTGTTGATATTTTAATGAATATTATGCCTGTGCATTTATCATAGGAGCTGGTGAGTGGGGCTTTTGTTTGTGGGTAGCTGTGAGCTTCTTTTTTTAATTGTTTTCTTCATTTTTTGTTTCAGACTTTGGTGATGGTGTTGGCTGGTGTAGGGATTGCTCGGTTTGAGTGGCTTTCTTCTGGTGTGGTTTAGTGTTTCAATGGCTAAACGTGGCAGATCTTTGTGGTCCCATGATCCCTACCTGCATGGGAGGGTTTGGAAGCTATCTTCTGTTGCAAGGACACGACTGCACTTGGGTTTGTTAAAGTATTGCTGGGAAAGGCAAATGTTGGAAACTCTGGTCCTCTGAGGTTGAAGGCTTCCATCTGGGAGGATTTTGTGCAGAAATCAGCATTAGCAGTGCCATGCCAGATGTGGTTGTTGAGGCTTCTTATGCTGGACAACTTCTCTAATACTATGTTGGTTACAAAGGAGCTGAAAGAGATGGTTGTTAAGGAGAATGGCCCCTTTTTGGTGGTGACAATGGTGGATTTTGGTCTGGCTAGAAAGGAAATACTTACAATTTATAGGGAGTTATAGGAAGTAAGGGCTTTTTGCTCTGATTTGGGTAAAACAGTAGAGAATCTGATGGCGATTCATTCTCACAGGCATTCACAGTTGTCCAATGCATTTACTTAACTGTCCTTTGATCCTGGGAAATTGGCAAGATCCTTGAAGCATGTAGAGGTTTACCATGGAGTGAAGTTTCATGCACTTGACGTGCCTAGTAGTGGCAATGGGGCTGGTTACAGTTTGGATGGGCAGGAGGAATGGCAGTGCAGGAAGTGGTGGGCTGGGATGTGTACTCGCTGCACAAGGTGTTGGGAGCTGGGATCCATGTCTGTAGTCATTGGGTGGAAGGTGCTTTTGTTGGAGGCTGATCTCCATTTGTTCTTTTTTGAGTTTTTTGTTTTCTTCTCATTTCTTGATCTATAGGTGGTGGTTTTTGTAATCATTACCATTCAATTATGAGTGAGGGTCCCAATAGATCCCTCACGATTTAATCAAAAAAGAAATGTCTTGTCACAGGCAGCATTGCAATTGTAAATTTCCTGACCTAGTAAAACTTTTCGTAGAACACTTGACAGGAAGCAACATACTAGACTAATTTCCTTTTGGATCAAATGCCAAGATTAATGGATGCCTATGATGCTGAGGTTGCCTGAAACTTGCACCTAACCTCACCCCTTTTGTTCGCTTACATTTAAATGTGGCAGACCTCAGCTGGAGTTGAACCTTATTGGGTGGCATGAAACCACACTAAGATCCAAAATGACCCATGGTCTCCTTGACCACACTTTTAGATTTGAAGCACAAAATAGTACAAGATCTTGCTCATTGTGAGTTCAACAGGCAATTCAATGTGTTCATTACATGAATAATACTATGAAGAAGTTGTTGCAAAATATTTTAGCCAATAAAATTTGAATAGCAATATGAAGGCTTGATAAATATTTATCAGTTTAATAATGTTACATGGACAAGGTGTGCAGTTAATTACTAATTTACTGCCAATTATCTGCCAGATTTTTCTTATTTTTCAACAGTTTTATACATTGATTGCTGAAAATGTGGAAGGTGTTCATTCTCCGGAAGTTCAAGTGGGCAGCAATTCTACCATAGTTTAGAGAACGTTCTTCATGTGTATAGTACTACATTTGAATAACAAAGTTCTTTTTATAATAATCAATAATTTCCATTTGTGCATTAATGTGTGCTAAATGTTTGTTATGTAACATGTTTTTTTCCCATTTGCTTGTTGCATCATCTTACTTTGACTTTGAAAATCTGGATAAGAAACATATCATACAGTGTAGTGCTATTTAGAGTTTTTGGGAGGATCTTTAATTGTGATTTTCGATGGCAATTGTGGTGATACTTTGATGAAAAAGATAGAGAGAATTTATCGATACATTTTCTCTATACATTCTTCTAGATATGTCCTATATTACACTCCCCTATGGTCCTATTGTTTGTCTTTGTCCATGGAACTGCACTAGTTAAAACTCCCCTCAAGTCTAACAGTCAAAGAAATTCCTAATACCTATCTATGGTTAATACTGATTCCTTCGGGAAAAATTCCTTCCTTGGTATATTTTTAGGCTTGAGGGGTTAATTTTATTGGGCTGGAAAAATTGCTAGAGAAAGAGACCTTACACTTTGGAATCTATATTTAGAAGATTATGTACTACATGAAATGAAAATTTTAAAAGAATCAGAAGACAATTGGTGTTTGTAGAAGGATCTGCATGGTATTAATCCAAGATTCCAAAATTAATGACATATTTAAAGATTGCTAGCCCAAAGATTTATTGAATTGTAGAGTGATATATAGCTATAGTTATAAAAGAATTGGCAAGTCCAAAAAAATGGGTGGAAGAAAGAAGGTGCAGTGAAGACTATTGTGTAACAAGCATCGCTTCAATAACTCAAGAAGGTGCAGTGAAGATAGAAAAGAGAGAAACATGAGATCATGAGCAGTGAATAAATCCATGTACATGCAAGCATATATATGCAAGAGGAGAATCACTCTTAAAATATGCCACAGCACAAAGCAGTTGCATCATGGTATATGTCATCTCCTCTTTTCCAAGATTTTCGATAAAGCTAGGCTCCACATATAGATGTTTTGGCATTGGTAAGGCATTGTGGTATGTGCAAACTCCTTGTTTCCAAGATTTTTGATAAAGCTAGGCTTCATGAAAGGGATTTATTATTGGTAAGCCATGAATGGGCCACAAAAATATATGGAGTTTTCTAAGTGAGGAATAGCTGATTACCATAGTAGAAGGCTCAAAGATGTTGGTGTTGGCCAAGTGAGGAATATTTACTAGACCTCTATGATTTTGAGAATGGTTTTTGTTTGTTGCACTAAGCATGTGTTTATGCACTAAACGATTCTTGAGATTTGGATACTTGCTTGAATTTGATTGTATCTTTGTGCCGCTCATCATTAAAAGCAGCCATAGTCCAGTTGTTTCTCAATGGATTGTTTGTGAAGAAAGGAATCATAAAAGTGTCCATGGTTAAGCTATATGGGTCAATTAGGTCAATTGGACTCAAAAAGAGTATTACGGTCAAAAGGCACTACAATATCAAAACTCAATGTAACTAAACACCCAGTACAGAAGAAAAGGTGGACATAGCAAGAGGGAGTGAATCTAAATTGCATAAACCTCAAGCTGTAGTAAAAGTTACAAAGTACTAATTAACCTTGCAATAATCAACATAGAGAGATGATCATGATATGCACCATTTGGCAGAAAAAAACAATATTTTTCCATCAACACAACTCTATTTGTATGCCAGAGGGTACAAACAGATGGTATACTTTAATAAATTTTGGTAGGCTCCATGCTTAAAGGTTCCAAAAAATATTATTAATGAATTTATTTTTAGTAACACCAACAATTCCTCGACTTCAAATTCTTTGAGGCTTTATAATAAGTTTTGAATGCTCTTCTCTGTTGACTTGAAAGGGTAAAATTTTTCTTATCTTTTTCATTACAATATTCTTTATCCTTCATCGTGTCCTCATGAACAGAATTCTAAATTCCCACTTTGTTATCAATTCTGTTTTTGTTCTGTTAGGGGTTTACATCATTGGATATAATTAATGTTGTTTCTATTTAGTTTTGATTTTCTATTTTCAATGAGTACTCTTGACCTCCATAATACATTAAGGATACTTTGGTAGGTGTTCTATTTTATTTTTTGAGAATGTTCAACTTCTTACACCTTGGCCAAGTTCATCTCAACCGTACCTTCATCTGTTTCTGTTGCATTCAGGGTAAGTACTTGAGCTGTACAATTATTTTTGAATGCAAGAGGAAGACTTGGGCATCTCCAAATTCTGTTTGTTTACATATTCATCACCATAGTTGTCAGTGGTGATATAATTAAATATATATTTTTTGTTTGGTTCCTGTGCAATGCTTATGATTGGGACACTTTGTAGCTTGTCTGTAGTGTGTTTGCCTTCTTAATATCTCATTTATTGTGATATTTCTCATATTATTTGTTACAATTTCCACTGGCCAATTTTTTAAAATCCAAACAGTATATGTAATATGAGAAATTTAGTTCTGGAATATTGAAGTAACAATTTGATTTTAATTCTTTTTATGATAACTGGTGTTCTGGAATACAAATTCTTCCATCTGTTCTTGTATGCTCATGTTTTTCATATTCAAGTTGCTCATCTCTCATCACTTCTTAAGATATATTCTTAGCTAAAATTGATACTGCAACAAGCTCCCAAGTTCAGCACTTGCTTCTTGGGTTCTAAATCACGTGTCCCTTTCTTCTTGACAGACTTGGTGACTTCACACTTCCTCTTCCACTTGTAAGTCACAAGTAATGTTGGAAGATTAATCCAAAACTAGATTGAAATTTTTAAAATCTTGTTCTATTGCTAATTGCTGTTTGGGTTTGGTGTGGGATGACATCTTGCTGTGAGCTGGACACCACTGTAAAGCTATTTTGTAGAGCCCTAAATTTTTTCCAATGTAAAGCTTAATAGCGGCACATGTGTGTTCACGGTAAGAAATTAAAGAAATATACATAAACATCCATAAAGAGACTCGGATGCATACTGTGAAGAAGATATTATAGATGGAAGTACAATATGTTGATTTCACTCCAATCACACATTAGAATTTTCTATGCAAGGTATAAGTATTTTTACAAGTATGAAAGGGTTCAAGTTGTAATGTTGTGATCATCAGAAGCAACATTCCATGTATGATTGATATTAAATTTACTACTATTACCCCTTAATAGTTGACATCTCCACAATTTTGTTCTTTCTTTCTTTCTAACCTAAAATTTTGTGCTCTATTTTTACTGTAGATATTATTGAAATTTATTTTTGTGTTTCAGGTCACATTCTTGTCAAAATGTCTCTTAATTTCTTAGGAATGAAAGGTTGAGTTCAACTTTAACTGTATTTCAGTTAGCAATCCCGTAGCTCAAAAGCATATGCAAGAGTGATCATAATGTTAGTAGTCAAATCCAAAACACCCAGCATGTGCATGCCCCTTAATTGGTAAGAAAACCTGTGTGAACTAAACCCCAACAATTAAGACATTGCCACAGCTTTGAATCTTGTCCAGTTGCTTGGTAATCAGTTCGAATAATGTGTGAATAAAATGTCAACATGCAAAAAGTTGTGAATTCTCGAGGAGAAGCCTTAAACTCTGTTCAACTAAAGGGGAACAACAGATTCCAAAACTTAGCCTATTTGAGTTTGGGATTAACCTGCATTGTAAAATCATTCAATGATTTGACGTGCTGATTTTTGCCTTAATATTAATCTTTACATTACTATTTTTTAACATAATATTGAGAATGGTATTTTTAAGTGTTTGTTCTTTTAGATTTGGCGACAAACACAAGTGTATGTGGCCTTTTTATGCATTGTGGATTTGTATTCTTATTTATTTCATTCATACAGGTCTAAGACCTTCGCAATTGTATGGCAAATTCACATGGAAAATTGAGAACTTCTCGCAAATTAGCAAAAGAGAGCTCCGAAGTAATGTTTTTGAAGTTGGTGGTTATAAATGGTAAGTTCATTTTCCTTAGGTCCTTATCTTCAAATAAATTTCGCCATTATTAACAAATAAGGAAGCAATTTATTCATTAATGAATTTATTTTTCTGTAAATGCAGGTACATTTTAGTGTATCCCCAGGGCTGCGATGTCTGTAATCATCTCTCTCTTTTCCTCTGTGTTGCCGATTATGACAAACTTTTGCCAGGTCTTGAATCCAATCTTCTTTTTGGCAGCTGTGTAGTATTTTCTGGATTTTGGAGCTCTTGTTTTTAATAGTTTTAAATCATGAATATGATTGTGCCCTAATTTGGTTGAGAAATTTTATTTAACTATGGCTGCTTGGTTTGCAGGATGGAGTCATTTTGCACAATTCACAATTGCTGTTGTAAACAAAGATCCAAAGAAATCAAAATACTCAGGTGCGTTTCATGCCTTTATGAACATTTCTAGTGTAAAAGACTACATAGACTTATTTTATTCTGACAAGGTCCATAAATGGATATTCACAGATACATTGCATCGCTTTTGTAAGAAGGAACATGATTGGGGGTGGAAAAAATTTATGGAGGTTTCAAAAGTTTTAGATGGTTTTACAATGGCCGATACTCTTGTTATCAAGGCGCAAGTTCAGGTTATCAGGTTTGCACATTGTTGGTGTAATCATGTTAATCACTATTTATAGGTTATGATAACTACGATGTTTTCTTTTCTGTGAACCATTTAATCACCCATTACTGTTTTCTATCAACTATCTTGAGAATGGAGAGTGGATCATCACATATTTTTCTAATTAGTGTTGCTGCATTTTTTATTGAATAAACCTTTTTTTATTATGTTTTTCCTAAGAATATTTTGTTTTCCTTTGTTTCTTAATGATTCTTGAGTCAACTTTGTTATATATCATGATTGGCCTCTAAAGGAATTATAAACGCAAACATAACTTGTGATGATCTAGTTGGTCATGGTAACTCAGCACTCCTGACTACTACCTTAACCAAATCTTTGATAATTCTGAGATAGTCTTTCAAACTTTGGGTGGGGTTGTAGGACATCAGACATGTACATCATTATATATATATAGCGAGAGAGAGAGAGGGGGTGGTTAGCATTCACAGTAGTATTAATCATATGTTTTGTCAGTGCCCTCTTCGACATTGTCAACAAATTGCAGACAGAAAAGAACACAGTCCACTTCCTCCAAACTGATGGTGGTGTGGTTTTGATGTTATATATATATATATATATATATCATTATATAAATCATATGTTTTGTCAGTGCCCTCTTCAACATTTTGAACAAATTGTAGACAGAAAAGAACACAGTCCACTTCCTCCAAACTGATGGTGGTGTGGTTTTGATATATATATATATATATTGTATACAAATTTGTTTGCATACTCTGTTGTGATATATATTGAGTTAATATTTGCATCTTTAGAGGTACTGATTATCTATATATATATTGTATACAAATTTGTTTGGATACTCTGTTGTGATATATATTGAGTCAATATTTGCATCTTTAGAGGTACCGATGAACCTTTTGGAAATATTTTAGCTTTGTCCATAAATGTACAATCATGATACAGCTAAGGAATATATATACTTTATCTTGTTTTTTTACTTTGATTCATTCTGCTGTTTAGCAAATTCTTTACTATTAAAGTATTTTCATTCTTACATAATGCAGGGAAAATCCACACCGTCCTTTTCGTTGCCTTGATTGCCAATACAGAAGAGAGTTAGTTCGTGTATATATAACTAATGTTGAAGCAATTTGTAGACGGTTTGTGGAGGAGAAGCGGGAAAAGCTTGGAAAACTGAGAGAGGACACAGCGAAATGGTCAAGGTACTCTTGATTTATATCTGTTCATTGTATGGTATTATGGTGCCAAAAAAGTTAGCATAACAGATATTGTCATTTGGGTAACTTTAAATATGGTTGTCTGGGAGGCGAAAAAGTAACAACACAGAGACTTCTTTAACAGTTTAGTATAGATCAATTTATACCTTGTTTAAGTTTGAAGTTTGTGTTTTTTCTCTTCTTTAAAGAGATGCTAGTTTGGCTTGAGATTTTTGCAGTTTTCGCACTTTTTGGTTAGCGGTTGATGAAGATGAGCAGCGCCGTATGTCAAGAGAGAAAACAGATGTCATTCTTAAACAGGTTGTAAAGCGCTTTTTCAATGAAAAGGAAGTTACATCTACATTAGTTATGGATGCTCTCTATAGTGGCTACAAAGCTCTTGAGTGTCAAAGTGCAAACAATAAGGGAAAAAGTAGAAGTATGGACCTGGAGGATATATCATCACCTGTTGTTTGCGTGGAGAAAGATGTGTTTGTGCTGGCTGATGATGTGTTGTCTTTGCTCGAAAGGGCTGCAACTGAACCATTGCCGCCATTGAAGGATGACAAGGGCCCTCAAAATCGTACAAAGGTGAGGCAAAGAGTTTTGGGAAGTGGTTTTGTATGGGATATATCATGGATGGTGAGAAAGCTTAAGTAATTAGTTCCATTATTTTTCCTTAATATCTGGGACCATCTTTATAGCACCTAAGTTCATCAATGAAAGAACTATTTGCTAGGATTATTCTCTTTGACATTGTGACAGTTCATTGAGTTTAGTTTAATAATTTGAACTGTAATTCTGTGGAGTGAATGTTTTAATGACTGCTGGGGCTTAGCATCAAATATGTAAGACATTTACAAACTAAGTCAGTGGTAACTGTTCAATGCAACTTGTGGAAAAGAAGGATTTTCTGTTTTGTGTGTTTAAAATATACATTGTTGCCAAGCTTTCAGAAATATTTTTCTTATACTGAAGTGGTTTATTCGTATGGCTCATGACACGGGAAGCTCACGCTTTGTATTTTTTGGACAGATTTAAATTTTGTCAACCTCCTAGTAGTGTTTTTAATTTTCATTACCTGAAATACAAACTTAAAAGCACTCCATGCATCATTATCTGGGTGTCTAATACATCTGATTTGTATTTCTAGAACCTAATAATTTTCTATACCACTGTAATTTTTGTTGGCCTGCAGGAAAAGTTCATTATAGCTATAAAAATGATCTCTTTGTATACATTAAGTCCTTAGTTCAAATTTGTACACAGATTTATCTTCTATACGAATGTCTTACACAAAGAGTTATGTAAATGTTAATGGGAAGTTATTCTTATTTTCATAGCTAGACAGCTTTTATATGTTGCAGCTTAGTCTAAGAGTAATCAATGCCATAGCAATTTCTGTGTCTGTGACTAAGGCGTTTGATTCCCAGTTATTCAATTCTAGTTTAGATCCTGTCTGAGTTTCTGCCAAAGATAGTGGTAGGGTCTTGAGAATGTTTAAGATCATTCCTTTTTTATTTTTAATAGAAGTTTTTTATTAATTAAGAGGGGTAAACGCTTTTGACCCGGAGCTATGAGCCGGCGAGGTCACAAACAGGGGACCTCATCTCCAATATAAATTCTCAACAATTACACCCCAATGGGGTTTGAACCTTGATGGCAAGAATAACAACACAACAATTTAACCATCGCACAATGCCACTATTGGCAAAAATCTAAGAGCTTCAATTTTTAATTGAAGTTGAAACTACACTTCTCATCAGTTTTCTTTGATATGGCATCCACAATTTTATATGCGAGGATCTCCTGCTCGCATGTTTGGACAGATCCTTATTCTTCTCAGACCTATGTTTGGCTTTTGCAAAAAGCGGGTACTCCAATTGAATATATGATTTCAAAAAGGAGTTAGTTGTGCTGTTAATATTATCTCTTTTTATTTGATGCACTGTGTTGGGACATCTTTTTCCTGTTTAATGTAAGCATTGATAACTGTCCTAATGTAATACTCTATTTGGAGAGGATTAATTGTAGATTCAGCTTATAAGTTGCTAGTATCCTGACTTGTTTATGATTACAATCAAGTATTTTCTAAATGCTTTCAGTATCATAGTATTGCAATACTTAGATCTCTTATGTTCAACTATATGTATTTAAATATATTTGTGAGCACCTTAATCCACCTCTAAAATGAAGAAAAGGTTTCTGATTCTGTGCTGTATGCCTGCCAGCCAAGAAACTTGTGAAAGTGTACTGTTCTTCAGTTGACTTCATTGAGTTAAACTCATTGGAGGCAGTCTGAGAAATTTTATTTTGATGATCTGGATTTGCCATTTGCAAAGTAGGTGCAACATTGACAAATAGGTGTACATTCTTATGCTTAATTACTGCGTTGTATGATTAGCATGGTTTTTTGGGATAATGATGAATATTATTAAAATAAAAGAGGAAAGAATCCTACAAGAAAACAAAATTGTAAACAATAACAAGGCAGACAAACACCGAGGGGCCAGGTCTAAGTCTCTGATCTCCTTGTCTGAATGCTACATCAGATCATAGATGAAGAAATAGAGATTAATTCGCAAAACCTGATTGTCCTCCATTATCTTTGGATTAAAAATATGAATATCTTCTTTGTTATGGACATTTTATATATTTTTGCCTCAACACCATAGAAAAGAATGATGAAATTGTTGGGCAAAAATGTGCCAAGGGTATCCATTCTATACTAACTTTTCTACATTATTTCACAGGCACATTCCATCATTTATTTATTTTTGGTAATCTTCAGGCAAGCACCTTTGACAATCTTGTACAGCTGGGTGTCCTTTCAAGAGTTAATTGTTCTTGTACGTTCAATGCGTTCTTTCTTTTTCTAGTTGGTCTTTATAATCACAAAGAAGCCTTTTGAAGAAGCGAGGGTGAAGGGTAGAGATGGCTCTAAGATCCAAAAGAGATAATTTCATTTTCCGAGTCTCTGGCTGATTTTTTTCTATGAAATCAGTTCTCATGCATCTCAGCAACTCCATTTTATTTGTGTAGTTGCTTTGCTTATTCCCATGAATATCATTCTTGTGACTTTGATAATAGTCTCTTCAGCACTTTTGACTACATTACTGCATGTTAGGATCTTTCTTATCCTTGGGCATACTTGTTCTATACAAAGATGAGAAGACAACAATTGCTTGTTACTTTTATGTTGCCTGAAGTAAGTATGAAATTCCTTTTTGTCTTTTTGAGGCTCAAAGCTTAGTAGGCTTCCATTACCATCACATTTGGTGAGAATACTGTACTCCTCCTTGATGACCTTTGATGACCTTCTGCGTAAACTTAAACCAGATATATTCCTCCTAGTAAGGGATTGTCCCACTCTCAATATTAATGGCTTAAATGATAAGGAACAAAATATAGACAAAAATCTGGTAGAATATAGCAAAAATGTCTTGTGCCCCACAGAGCGCTGTCACATGGAGAAAATTAAAGATAAACAGTCACACTGAGTATAGAAAAATAGAACAGTTGCTGGTTTGGAACTTGGAAGAAAAAGGAAAATGGTCTTTCAAATCTGGAGTTTAACTGCTGAGTGATAAATAAAGAACCCTGAAAAGTTGTGATGAAACAAAATAATGTTTACACACGTCTCTTCTCAAGGAACAAGTGATGTTTGTCATGGGCACACTGATCTGCAATAAAGGACTGTTATGAACTCACAAAAGGCAGAGAGAAAAAATGCAAAGCCAGATTGCAGTTGTGTAATAGAAAACACTGTGAGAGAGAAAACAGCCAGTAGCCTGCAGCAAAAAATGAGCGTAAGTGAGGAAGCAAAAATTTAGCCAAGAGAAATAGGCCAAAGAAGGCTGAACAATAAATTAGTTCTGCCTGCGCCAACAGATCATCTGCCATTGATTGCACTCACTTAGATCATAATTGGGGTCAATGCAGATGCACACCTCAAGGAATGGTTGGGAGTGACTTGGGAACAATCCACAATTTAAATCAAAGTTAACCATTCACCAGGCATGCCTACGACCAAAGAGAGCTATCCCATAGTCAGCCAGAATAAGAACAAAACAAAGTGTAAAACATATGCAAATCCCATTAAAGGCACCCCATAACATAGTAGCATTATATTTAAACAGCAATGGCATGGCAAACTGAAAGTGTAAATGGAATTTGATTACACAGGTTTAAAACACGAAAAACATGACAATTAGAAAACAATATAATATTCATAAAAACGTGGAAAAAAACTTCGACTGTTTAATATGCGATTTTTTAAAGGGGCCACATTTTTGTCAGGTCAAGCCAGGTTAGACTGGGGCTTGACCAGGCCTGCAATCACTCAGCTGTGCCATTTGGACTCAGCATGGCCTGCAACCCAGGTGGCTTTTACTTGTGATTAACTGTGTGTGTATCACAGTTATTGCTACTATGCCTCCCATATATGCAAACTGTGCTCTGAAAACATGCCCTTCAACCGCCTTTGTTGGAAAAACAAGGGGGTAATAAATGGAACCATATTAAAGGAGGAATTACTCATTGGTAGGCAAGGAGTCCCAAAAACCATCCACCAAAAAAAAATTCATCATGTCTCCAACAAATAAGATATTTTCAAAAAATTGGGCATTTTCTTTCTTTTAAAAATTACCTTTAAGGTACCCTATGATTAATTTCCATATTGGCCTTGCTTTTTTTTTCCAATTAGCAGATCACTTGTAGTTAAGAATATGCTTGTTCTTATTAATTTTGCTGGCATTTTCCTTTTCTTTCAAGTCCCTGAGATCGAAAAACATATAATGTGGTATTATCCTTATAATCATGTTAACTATTTTCAATTTTGTTGAGGGGTTACCTCCCTCTTGATCAATGATTTTCACTAGATCGACATAATGCTTAATTTCCTCCGGAAAACCCTTTGAGTTTATTTTTTTCTTTTTAGCAACCCTTTGATTGGTTAACAAATTCTTTGCCTTTACAAATATATTTTTCCTTGTAGGAACCCCTATAACAATGGAAAATTGGATTTCATCAAAAAATTAATTTAAGCCTAGTGTCTCATTGATCAACTTGCTAAGCTTCCATATTTCAGTACAGTCCTCTAAGTATAGACTCAATAACCAGTTTGGAATCCCTTTCCACAATGCTTCTATGAATCCTAGATCAATTGCTAGTTTAATTCCTTTTGCGAATCCTTTTGTTTGAGCCAAATTACAGGTGTTTAAACCTATGAAGCAGGGCTTGTAACAAATAACATTCCCTTCTGAATCTTTAATGGTGCAATCTACCTCCCCAGATTTCCTTTAGAGACACAATGAAAACTAAGCTTTGTTCAAACCTATGATGTGAGGGACCACAAGGTCTTGAAGAAAAGGAGACTCAATGTTGTTCATGATGACAAATCATGACCCAAGAGCTTATGATCACTTGGGGTCAACTCGGATTTGTTCCCCTGCTTATGAAGTCACATACATTCTCTTGTTGACCTATTTGTTTCCCTTTGGAAATCCTCTGTGGTTCTCATTGTGCTTATAAAGCTTATCCTGTTTTACTCTAGCCATAATTTCAAAAGTGTTGAATGGATTGCCACAAAAATTTCTATGCATTAGGCCTTGTATTCAAAGCCAAACTAGAAATTTGTTATACAAGCTTATCAGCTAGGATCTGCCTCATGTTGAAGCTAATTGTAATGTCCCCTTTTTGGAATAATCCTATATCTGCCCTAATTTATCAATGTCAAGTGATCACCTTGGTTTTGGGGATGTTTATGGAGCAAGTAGGCCCCTGCAAAACAGAGTTAGAGCAAGATAAAATTAATTAGAATGCATATAAGAAAATCAAAGAGAACATGGTTAGGGATACAACTACCTGTTTAGACCTGCAAATATGTTAGTAGACATTTATAAATAAAGACAGCATCATTTTAGAAGTATATTGAATCTTCTTTAGATTTTCCTAATTCATTCTTCCTTGCACATAATGGTCTGATAGGGTGCCCAAGAAACCCTCTACCCTATGCCCAAGAGCAGTACACCCCTCTTGGCCACATGTGGCCCTTGCCATCCATATAGGGTGGTGTGCCTAGTGAGGCGTCCTACCACCGTTCCCCTGTACCAGAACCATTATTGCTTAACTATGTTGGGAGATTGAGGGTGCAACTACAGTAGGGTGTCCTGTATAGTCATTCCCTCTAAGCCCAAGAGCAGTACGCCCCTCTTGGCCCACATGTGGCAGGCCTCAGCCATCCATCATGGGGTGGTGTACTTAGAGGGTGACCCCAACGCTGTTTCCCCTATAGTAGGCCCTTAACTCCCCTATCATGGCTAGTTATTTACAGTCAGACCATATGAATATCATACCATAGTGTAGACACACACATTTATATATAAAATCAATGGACAGGTCCATCACTCATATTTAACAAAGATTGGCAACTCAGATTTATTTGGACTATCATTATCATGACCCATAAGTATTGGATCTTCTTTCAAACATACGATGCATACCATATTTAAATACATAACTTGCTCAACTTTGAGTTCTATGTTTGTATTCACAAAGTATCACATGAAGCGTACCTCTGTTTGCTGACGTTGGAGTCTCAGTCAGAATCGTGATCTCCTTCAGTGCTGTCTGTGTGCAGAAGTGTGGTCTTTTTCCTTTAATTCCCTGCAGACTCTGTGCGGCTGCTGCTGGAGTCTATTCTTTTCTTCGATGCCTTCATTCTTGCATCGCTCCTTCCTTTGTAGCCGTCCAAGAGTCTCTACCTTGGACGTGACCCTTTATGCAAGCGGTGCTTGATTTATTTAAAGTCGATTCATCATTTTAGTCATGGGAGTTTTCCTATGTTAATCGGTTTGTTTATTTCTCATTCCTTCTTATCTCTTTTTGTTTATTTTATTATTATATTATAGTGCATGTTATGATAATCTGTTTTAAGAGAATGATGATTGGATTGTTAATATTACAATGATAATTAGAATTATGTTTAAATAGCAATTGCCCATACTTAGATTTTAATTATTATTTGTATTTTGATATATTTGAGGTTATCATTTCAAGGGACGTGACACTAATAAGCAAGCAATTGCAGATCTCCGTGGAAAAGGAACAATTTGTCACAAATTGGAACACAAGCCATATCTTTCCATTGTGTAATGGCGCTAGACATAAGCTGATAGCCCCATAACAAATACAATAACCATGTAACAAAAATGACAACCATTAGACTTAATATGTAGCAAACTCAAAAAATCATTAGACTTAATGACTATACCAAATGCAATCCCAAGTTTATCTCTAAAGTTGACTATTTTATCTCTTCCAAGTGGTTAAGTCATTATGTCTGCAATCTACACATTGGTAGGACTATAAAGGCAAATGCCATTATTGATCAACTAGATGTAATGGCGATGAACGGAAATATAATTTGTTCTGGCATGATAGACTGGATTATTCACCATTTTCAGCACAAGTTGATTGTCACAGAAAAGTCAGTTTGGTGTTGTTTGGTCTAGTTGTAGATCAATCAGTATTCTCTGCAACTATACTACACCACAACCTATATTGATGTCTGTCTTATATTCCTCTTCTGTGGAAGATAAAGCAATAGTATGTTGTAGCTTGCTGTACCAATGAACAACTCTGTATCCTAGTATTCTCTGCAACTATACTACACAACCTATATTAATGTCTGTCTTATATTCCTCGTCTGTGGAAGATAAAGCAATTGTATGTTGTAGCTTGCTGTACCAAGAAACTACTCCCTATCCAAGAGTAAAAACAAATTGGGTTGTCGATTTTCAATTATTCACTAATCCAGCCTAATCAGATGTAGTATATTTGGATAGCATGAAATCTATAGGTTGTTGGTATAGAATACCAAAGTTGAGGGTCCCTTTGACATATCAAAGCACTCATTTTGCAGCTTTCCAATGTTTTCTTGTGGCTTGGATGTGACTTGGAAAAGACAACTTGTTTCAAAACATAT
The DNA here is from genome assembly GCA_007258455.2 of Sequoia sempervirens. Taxonomy (NCBI): domain Eukaryota; kingdom Viridiplantae; phylum Streptophyta; class Pinopsida; order Cupressales; family Cupressaceae; genus Sequoia; species Sequoia sempervirens. The sequence goes on from VDFB02058242.1 coordinate 107,095,684, forward strand.
GTTGAATCAGGCGGTATTAAGATAAATCAAACTACCTACCAATCGATGATAAATGAATTCAGTGACCACTGTGGCAAATTAGTGTAAGTTGAGTGTTTAATCCCCGCTTCCATAGGTGTAGATGTTGGATTGCATTTTGTCATCCTAAATTTTTCTAAAAGGGAGCATA
>VDFB02058242.1:107095952-107125952 GCA_007258455.2 Sequoia sempervirens
TTGTAGGTTCTTGGTATGGATTGATGGATGGGAGATTGGAGCTTGTGGAAAACTTGCTTAAGGCAATATAGTCTAGGGTTCAATAGTATTCATCTTGATCTACAAGACTCCCATTATCATCATAGGGTTAATATTTTGATTGTTAAACAAGGCTAGTATCAAGGCTAGTATCACCATCATCATTATCATCAAAGAAGAGTATTTTGGTTTGGCTAGGGAACTCATCAAAACTAAATGGAAACATGATTATGAATTTGGATTGGGGTGGACAATAGGATGATTTGGAATGTGGATGTAATATTTGGTTGGATAATTTGGTGGAGCTTAGAATTTGGATGTAAGGGATGGTTTTTTCTAATGTCGATGAAGTGGATTTTTTCGGCTTGATGGATATTGGTTGGAATCTAAACCCTAGCAAGAGGTGAAAACAAACAATCAAAGATTTTTTGGTTTTTTGTTTTTTTAAATATTTTTTTGGTTTCAAAAACTAAGCTAAAAAATATAGAATGAGAAAATTTTATGGCCCGAAAGGATAATTTTCTCCTTTTGGATCAAAGAAAGGAGGTTTAATCTAACATTGATAAACATACAAGACACATAAATAGTTCTATAACTATTTAGGTAGGTATACCAATCCTTGTAGGTTGATGTATATGTCAATTTCATTATTCAAGCTATCAAACACTATTTTAATTTCATTTTTAAGAGCACCATATTTGGCATATTAAATACAATAGGAAATCTAATAAGTGCTAAATAAATTCCTACATGCTTGCAAACCATCCTTGAGAAGAGAAAGAGCCACGTGTAGTAAACACACAACCCACTAGAGTTAAATACATTTGAGCACCCATACACACTCATGTCCAACAAGGAAATCCATACCCATGATTCATAAATAAACATGCATAGGGAAATGAGGTACACTTGTATCTTCCTTGATCCTATTACACAAAATATAGGTCAATACACCAATCACAATGATGTATATTCTTTCAACACATCATAGAGTGGGTTGTAGTATTAACTTATAAAGGAGGGGATTCACTACCCTCAAGACTCAAGAGAAAGAGAGTCTTCAAGGAGCAAATAGCCCTCAGTTACCTCACGGAATAAATCTTAGGTGACAAGATAAAGAATAAAGAATATGTACAACTTGATTAAAATGAAATGTTAAGCTATCAAGGATAAGAATGATAAGATTATAATCTATAGATAATAAAAACAAAAACTTTAGAACTTATAGATTCTACTCTAGGAGGATTAAACCTCAGTCATAGACAATAGCATGTTGCAGGGATGTTTGTGCCCCGTACCGTCATCTCTAATAAAACAAAGAATAAGAGCTTTAAATATGCAAGTCTAGCTTCTCAAATTTGTACATCTGCACACAAAATAGAGAGGGAAAATTGTTGGGGCTATTTTAGGGCTTGCCTCAGTCAAACCCCCATTTTGGTGTTTCCACCTCCATGAACAACCAAATAGATAGATATAGATAAAAATACATGAAATAAAGACATGTAATAGAAACAATCCCCACAAAGGAGGAAAAACCCTATTAGAAATAAAGTAGACAAGATCAAATAAACACTAGTAAATAGACAAGACAAGAAGACAAGAGAGCAATACCAACAACTTGCAGCTCCCCTCTTGGCTCGATAGACATGATAAGCTTGTGTGCAAGAGAGCCTTTGACTATTTCTTTGACAGAAATATGGCAGAGCTTCGCTAGAGAGAGCAAGAGAGAATGGAATGAGAGAGAATGCATAAGAGTGAAAAGAGGAGTTTTGTGAGGTTGCATGGGCAGGAAGAGTCATTACATTTGCATTTTTTCCACAATGACATGTGCCATAAGCAAACAACACAAAATATTCTCATTTAAATCTTGAAAATTTTGGGGATGCTAGCGCATCACGCAAGTGTCCTACTCAAAACTTTGTAAGAATGAGGTATCTAGGTTGTTAGTGCTTCATTGTTGTCACTTATGAAGTTGTAATCATGAAATTTCATCTTATAGGTTTTTGTCATAAATGCGTGGGCTAGATGTTCTAGTGTGAAATTGCAATGGGGTGCAATTTTACTACACTACATTTTTCCCCCACTTTAGTGAGCTAAATTTTTGGGAAAAATCAACTACACTAAAGTAGTTAGGAAGACATGAATGTTAAAATTTAAAATTTAAAAAAATTATAATTTTTTACAAAAAAAGGATACTGTAGAGGCTGTAGAGGTTGAGTAGGTGTATACTAACAATGCCCCCAACATTTAAGCTCAATGAGAAACTACAACACCTGACATGAAGTTTTGTTTTGCAAAACTCAAAATAAGGTCAGTTTCGAAATTGGAAGAAGCTACCACAACAAGAAGAATGATTAAGAGAATTTCAATGAATCGAAAGAAAAATATGATGAAGAAGTGAGTATATGCCCCCTCCTATTTTTCCCCAGATATGTGGGGTGAGAATAGGAAGGATGAAAGGAACAATTTCATTGTAAAAAATGGGTAAAAATGAGCCTATATATGTCAAGGTGAGCCCATGGAAGGGTCATTTTCACTATTCACTGTGAGGAGTTTGTTGACTTTTCGAGAGTGTTATCAGCAAAATGCCTCACAGATGAGAGTTTAGGCTACTATGGATCGACCAACTACATGTCGATGAGGGGTGACCCACCTGACAAGGCACGCAAAAATTTTCCACTCAACTTGTCATTTTAGTGGATTTTGTTAGCATTTTTAGTTTTTCGAGCAATGTAAGCGTCCAACTGGCGCGGTGATGTCAGTTATTCATGCTAGCATCTTGCTTGCATGCTGTCATCGGTCAGATTGACCTTAGATGCTAGTTTTTTGTGCAGACATCTACACGACACGATGTAGTCTCAGACACAGGCATGGAATTTTTTTACTGATGTAGAGTTAGAAGATTATTGAGATGTATATTGTTTTAACATGATATTTTATGTATTTGTTGGAGTGGCCCGAGATCAGAGAGCATAACAGTAGGGCCATTCTATCATTTATATGTATCCATAGTAATGAGATCGGCACCAATGACTATGGTCTACCATAGCACATCGAGCTTTAGTGGGTCTATGCAATGCTAGAGATCTGCTTCCACACCCCATGCTCATGGCCCTCATAAAGAGGTGGGATGCAAATACATATACATTTCATATCCCTATCGAGGAGATGACAGTGACCTTGGAGGATATTTATTGCATCTTTCACCTACCCATTTGTGGAGGGCAAGACAGCCTAAGATGCCTAGGTCGTGTAACAGTACTGCCTCAATTGCATAGTCTCAAAGGACACATTTGGGCATATCTACATGCACTGGCTGGAGCAAGGGCGTGTAGTGATGTCGTTGATTTACTATATCATGATTGCAACAATCGCGTTGTAGTCACGATGGATGGGCAAGGCTCACACCTCCACGAGGGCCTCATCCATTGCCTCTAATCCATGTACGAGTGGAGGATCATATTCACCTTGGGTCGAAGCATGCTAACCCACTTATATTATGACCTCGGGCAATACGTCCATTATGAGTATCATAGCCTTACTACCTATATGCTACTTCAGATATGGGTGTTCAAGAACATTCGGTGCATGAGGTCAACCAAGTACCCTTAGGTCCTGGCACACAAATTCACTTGGGTGCATGCATACCTACTAATATGCGACTAGCAATATGAAGACTTATAGTTTTGGTGACAAAGGATAGATTTCCTAGGGAGCTAGGACATCATATGGCAACCTTATTGATAAATGGGAACTTGGTCATTTGATAAGAGGCAGATGCGGAGGATACAACATGATCGACTCTTGGTTGGGTGATCATATCATATTATAGTACCATACTACTGGCATTGGGTCACCCATTAGTTTGGACAAGTGTAGGCAATCCCCCCAATGACTACCATGTACATATGATCCCATAGGAGCATGGCATGAGCAGGAGATCGGCCTCATCCAACCATCGTGGACGTCGCACTTAGCGACAATGATGATTTAGATGAGGACCATCCCAAGGCCCTAGTGATTGATGACATTAGCGTCGCAGTCAGTTTTTTCGACTGGTGGCTAGTAATAGGTCCCACCCTAATTTTCCTAGCAAGTGCCCCTACAAGCGATGCTGGTGATCATGGGTCAAAGAGTGAGGGTTAGAGGATTAGTAGTGAGGGTGATGAGGCAGAGGCTGGCAGAGTTGAAGAGAGGTCAAGTTGACGACAACGTGTGGTGTCACCTATACATGTAACACCGTCTCATTGGCACCACCCACCATTTAGATAGTCATACCTCCCTCGACAACAACGATAGGTTTGAGCATTACATCCAACAACATTACTCCAACCCAGACCCACACTAGCAAGTTGAGGACCCAAGTACGAGTATGGTATATTTTATTCATTTTAGTTCTTTATTTCAATTTTCTTATATATATATATATATATGTATGTATACTTTGATGTATGGTACTGACATTGTCCATTGTCTCTGTGGTTGCAGTGTTCACACAGGAGTGGCTCGATTTCTTTGGGTGATGCATATTAGAGGCACTCCCAGCCAGGTCTGAGGGTGGTCTTGGACACCTTTAGGCCACCTATAGAAAGGCATCATGCCCCATTATTTGAGCCTATAGTGCATCTCAGGATGGCTTACAAGGAGGCCAAAGTGGAGGTGGTGTAGTGGACTACTGAGTTGATTACGATGACTGGGCAGAGGGACCAATGGGCTGTGGAGCTCCTCACCTTAAGTTTACTAAGAGAGATCAGGCCATGATGTGGGCTAAGAGTTTTGAAACAGCACATGACACCCTACAAAGCCAGGTTGATGACCTCGATAGGCATTTAAAGGCCGCTAGGATAGCACTCCTGGTCCTTAGGATCCTTCGGCGCAGCAACTTAGAGATGAGTTATGACATGCCCAGGAGTGGGATGCTTCACTACGGGAGCATCTTGCATAGCTGCGGGAGGAGACCACAAAGCTTCAAGGAGAGATACAAGGTCTACAGTCATGGAGCATGTTTGTGTCATGATCACACCAATCGCATTCCTACACATCCATCTAGCATCCTCCTCCGCTACCGCCAATGCTAAAGGGCTTAGGGAGCCATGCACCCGAGGTTGAGAGCTAGTTTATGATGTATCATATCATTGATATATAGCATTTTTATTGTAGAGATTCATATACAAATATACAAACACCACATTTTGTGACAGTTGTGTGATACATGTACATGACATTATTTTTTATATTATTGTAGACACCTGAAAATGTCCTAAATATATCACACACCTAATTTTGCTTATTAACACCATTTATAACATAATTCACCTAATTCATTTATTTAATTAAATAATGTCAAATTATTTAGTTAAATTCATTGTATTCTCCTATTAATTAAATAACTAAAGTTATTTGATTAATTCATCATAATTCGTCATTTTCTCCCATTTTGATTAAATAATGCAATGTTATTTAATTAAATGTCATTAATCCCACTTGATTAAATAATTCCTAATTATTTAATTAAAGTTCCTAATTCTTCCATTTTGCACAATTAAATGATTTTCATGAATTGTTTAATTGACCGATATTCTTCCAACCCTCCAACTTGCACAAAATATTCCACATGGAATATTCCCTTTTCAAATTTAAATTCTTCCCTCCATATCAAAATTTCTCCAATATAATTCCTAAAATTATGAGATATTGTTGAGTCTCTCAAAGATTGTGAGCCCTTGATCTAATCTTTGATCCATGTCTCATGAATTATCAATCACTTGATCAATTCTTGATCCATGCCTTCATCCTCACTTTGATTTCATCCAGTGATTAGAATTTCAAATCATGACCATTGATCCATATTATAGAAATCTATAAATACCAAGGCATTTTATATCAAAGAGGAGACACATTTTATGCAAAGTTACACTCTTAAATTGATCACTCATTCTTCAGCAATTTGAGAGCCTTTTGTGTGAATCAACCTCATTAATCATAATCAAGCTTTTGCAAATCGATATGGATTAGGTTAATATGATAAATCCACATCCATACCATCACTCAAATTGCACTCAATCCACAATGGGATTGGAGGTTTGCTAGTTATTTATTTCAATTGTTTAGAATTTAGACTTATTTCATGTTCATTGAATCATTTTAATCATGTTTACTAAATTTCATTGGATTATTGCTTTTAGTTGATCAGTTGCCTATTTAATTGCTTTATTTTAGTGTTATTTAATCAATTGAATTCATATGCTTACATATTGGCATTCCTGGTGGGACCCACATCCCTATCTAACTAGTTTTGTTTGAGTTTTGTCAGACATTGCAGGTTCCAAAAACATATCAGTACCTTTGCAAGTGACAGGGCGACACTTTTGCAAAGCTTGATGCATTTGCAATTCAAAGGGAAATTCCTTTGCATTATATCCATGCCTTTGTTTTCTAACCTCTTCTATTCAATTGTAGGTGACAAAGTGATGCATTTGTAAATATTGACGCTTATGCAGTTTTTCAATGCCTTTGTAGAAGTACAGATCAATGCCTTTGTTTGATAGAGTGATGCTTCTGTCTAACAAAGTGATGCCTTTGCAGGTATAACAATAAGCTCAATTTTTAGGGTTTTATCTGGTTTCAAACTATTTTTCATCTAACCCTACCAATCTAACATTTGTTGTTCTGTATTTCTTGACGCTAATTCTTTGCAAGAAACTTTTCTTGGAGGAGTTAGAACATAACTAGTGATTTTGATCACTAGAGATTTAATCTAGGACACATTTTTTAATTGTGCACTAAAACAAATTCATCTTTACTTTGGTGCAATAAAACAAACAACACAACTTACATCTTTCCTTTAGGTTTAAAATGAAGTGATCTTTCCTTTGGGTTTAAAAAGAACAATACAACTTGCATGTTTTAGATTTGGTGCTTAAAATAAACCACACATTTGATCTTTGGTGCACACTTAAAATAAACATGAGTGCTTTGTACTCCATGATTGGTAGGTTTTAGATGTGTATCCTCTTCCCTCGCACCTTGTGTGAACTTGGGTGGAGAGAAATATATTTAGCTTGCATTTTATTTTCATTTTGGTCGAAGGAGTTGTCTATCTATCCTCTCCCCTTGCACTTCATGTGATCTTGGGTGAGGAGAACATAGCAACACGAATCCTTCCTTTTGTTGGTAGGAGGCTTGCCTTGGGATACATCTTTATTGAGAACCCAAGGGATCAACCTCAAGCGACACTTTTTGGTGCACTATAGAAATTGGATGAGAGTGAAAGTTGTAGTTCGATCCGTGCATGTAGTGTACTAGACTTTCGCTAGTGGCTTTGGGTAATTCTGGATCATGAGGAGGTGTCTATGTAGTTGGTGGTGTTCATAGATGTTCCACCCACTAAGAAAAAAATTATTTTAGAATCCTATAAGACTTATCAAATGTCCTCTATAGTGGTGCTCCATGGCACTATCAACATGTAAGAAGTTACTCACCATGTTCGGTCCTTGGTTGATATGATAAGGTGTCTTGTTAGGATCTAATACTTTCAAGGTGAGGGGTGTTAAGGTGGTACATGACCTTAGCATACCCTATTTTCACATTCCTTGGATATAAATTAACACGCAAGTGTGGCGAGCCTACTATAGTTGGATAATCCTTGTAATACCACTAAATAGGTTGTACTTCATGATGTGTTTTCTTGTGGAGACCTTGTGACACTCTTTAGTGTGGCCTTGTGGAAGGACATGCAAAAAGAATCTAATTACCTAATCAAGCCAGTTTACATATTGTATACTATGTTTTTGCAAAATCAAAACATCAAACAACTAGGTCAACTCACATTTTAAAGATCCTTTGACAAATCGATACATTTATCCCAAAAGTGTGATGCTTTTGTAAAAATCGATGCTTTTGTTTTTATCAAAGTGGTGCTTTTATTTTTACATTGATGCTTTTGTACATTATGGTGCGTTTATCAAAACAAACATAAATTTGTATAATGACGCCTTTGTTTGTACAGTAAGATGCTTCTGTCAAACATTGACGCCTTTGCAAATACCAACATCTTTGTAGAAAAACATAGTGACACATTTGTCAATATTAGAAAACAACAAACTTCAAAACACTTTATTGATTCTGTATTTTGGTTCACAAACGTTAAATGGTTTGAAATTCATGAAAATCAAACTGATGACTATTTGAATTACTCAAAATGTCAATGAAATTATGTCTTTTAGCCTTGTTTTGGAAACATCAAAACATTAATAGTCCTTATTTTAGATCAACCTTTTCAAAACAAGCAAAACATCAAATCTAATTCAGTCAACAACATGATATTAGACATTGTCCATTTGAAAACTAGATCTTCACACTTCACTACTTAATTTGTCATAGTACTTGGAAGACAATCTATTTTTCAAGTACTAGGACAAATTATTATCAAATCATGGCAAGTTATCATACTTTAGAGTCACAATTCTAATCTTAAAATTAAAAATTCATTATCATCAAAATCAAAAACAATCCTAGGTCTAGTTAAAAATATTGTCTACTTTGAAAGTTTCATATCACTTCATCCAACCAAACTCCATTAAAAAAAAATCGTCCAAAATTGGTTAAGGTATCACTTTTATCCAAATTTGAAGAAACATTTGAACAAATTCATTTGAGAAAAGCATCACAATCAACATCTCCCAAAGGTATCACAACTTGTATGGTCACAACCAAGTCAAAAAGCAAAAAGAACATCAAGTCTAATATAAATGGTTCAAATATTCCCATTTCTACCAATGCTCCTACCAACATAGCTGTTAGTGATCAACCTTTTGGGATGCCACAAAAAACTTCTCAAGAGTATGAACTCTCTCTATCAAAAAATATCAAAAATTCAACTCAACCATCTCAAGTTGAAACAGTTCACATAGAGGATATCACTAAAAAAAACTCATGACTTTACTCCTGAGGAAATATTAGAAATGTAACAAGACCAATAATTTATCAAAGTGGTAGAGGTAATTATAAGTCAAAATCCTAATTAATACATGTTGATGCTTGCACAACAAGGTGCTAAAATTCCACCTAGTTTTGACATAAATCAACTTAGAGAACAACCAACAACATTGAATTTTGGAAAATTTTCCAACAAGGGAATGATCCCTTGGTACATCATGTTATTGAACAACACATACCTAACCCATCTTCAAATGTGTTGGGTCAATCCATGGGCACTTCTCAAGGGATAGATAAAACCAGTTTCAAAAATAAATACATCAATCCCTTGTACAATACATAAAGTATAGGAAACACCAACACAAACCTAGGCTATCAAAACACATATATCCCCACCAACCTACAATGCTCAAGGTTCAAACATGACAAGTTATGGGGTAGATGTTTATTCATAAAACTTGGGCTTGAATGGTTTGAACACTCAAGCACCAACACAATCTCAAAATCAACCACCACAACATCAACAAAATTTGGATGGTCTTAACACCCAACCACCAACACAATTTCAAAATTAACTACCACAACATCAACAAAATTTTAATGGTCTTAACACCCAACCACCAACACAATCTCAAAATCAACCACCACAACATCAACAAAATTCCCATCAACAATACACCACACTAAAATATTTGAAACATCAACAACAACAACAACAACATACTCAACAATAATTGGTGTCATAATAGAACTCATCACACATCAATTATCGACAACCAAATCCATCACAACAAAACATGCTTACTCAAAATCAATATGGATCTCGCCATACATCTCCCAATATCAAGGAAAATTTCAAAATGGTCCCATGTCTCAAGGAAATCCTCAACATCAAAATGGTTTTTTGCCTCAAGGAAATCCTCAACATCAAAATGGTCTTTTACCTCAAGGGAATTTGCAATATCAAACTAGTCCTTCACCTCAAGGAAACCCTCAATATCAAAACAGTCTTTTTCCTCAAGGAAATCATCAATCTCAAATAGGTTCTTATGGTATGAATGTTCCTCCTTACCATGATCCAAATTTATACACATTTAATTTGTCACTAAACATTCCTCCAATAGATATATCCTCACAGATTCAAATTTTGACACAACAAATTTAGGATATTCAAATGGGAAAAACAAATAAATCATACATAGTTCAAGACTTGTGTCCATATCCATTTCATAGAAGTATAACCATGTTACCTTTCCCCCCACACTTTGAAATACCCAAATTTGATAAATATAAAGGACATGGAAATCTTGAGTAACATATCAGAGAATTCTACATAGCTTGCATGGAAGTGTCATACAACAATTCATACCCTATGAGACTCTTCCTAAGAAGTTTGGGTGGAAAAGCAATAGAATGGTTCTCTCGTCTACCTCTAGGGATTAGAACATTCCAAGAAATAATTGATCAATTTGTAGCATATTTTTCCTACAACATTAACGTAGAAATACACCTTGAAGAAAAATAAGGGAGAAGACTTTGCTTCTTTCTTACAAAGATGGAGACATAAAGCAAGAAAATGCAAATGGTCCATACCCAAGGAACAACAAGTTGAGACTATGGCTGGGAACCTAGATACAAACCTTACCTTCCAACTAAGAATACAATGTGTATCAAATTTTGAGGAACTCGCATCAAAAGGTCTAAACATTGAACGAGCATTGATTGCCAAGGGATCTATACAAACCTCAAACCAACCAGCTAGTTCCAGTGACAAACCCCAATTTTGGGCTAAAAATAAGAATGCTACTAATGATGGTGTGGTGGATGCAAAGGTTCTTATCAAGGCACCATCTAATCCACATACACAACAAAACACACAACATAATGTTCAAAATGGAAATCCTTCGCAAGGACCACCACCAAGACAAAACAAACTCCTCGGTGACAATTCACTCCCTTAGGGGAATCTATTGAAATAGTGTTAAAGAAGTTGATTCAATTAAAACACATTGAACTTCTATAGTATCTCAATTATCCTAAACCTCAGATAAAACCATTATGGTACAATGACAATGATTTTTTCCAATACCATCACACAAAAGGTCATAAAACACAAAATTGTATCAAACTCAAACATCTGATCCAAGACCTTATTGATCAAGGAGAAGTCAATATTGATAAACAGTCAGGGAATGAAGATTTAAGAATCTATAAATATCCTATGCTTGATCATGGGAAGGCAAAAGACTCTAGAAAAACATCGAGCTATAACAATGTAAGTTATACCTATGATAACGTATTAGGACATATTTTTACTACTCATTTGTCATGAGATGAAGAATTGGACATGTATCAAGACACTTTCCCAGTGCATAATCAAGATCAATCAACAATCTCTAACAATCTATGATATCGAAATGGCATTAAATACGTCTCAAACTACAACATAACTCCCTCATATTATTTCATGGTCAGACATATCGAAGAAGTTCCAAAATGACAAAAAACTTCCATCACCTCATCTAAGCCCATTAAGATTAGTGAAGAGTCTTTCATCCATGCTTGTAGCATCGAAAGAAGTAACCCTTTTTCACACTTAGTTTTGGAATGAATAATTAATGATAAAATGGACTTAATTGTGCCTTATCTAGGGTGGTGTAAAGTGTTTCTTTACACTTTCACACTAATCTAGGGCTTTAATTAATTAATTGAGCTTAATTGGCCCCTTAAATTCAAATCCAAGCCTAATTTATTGCTTTTTTCTGAGGGATAAAACCCGACACTCATTAATAATGTTACACAGCACTTAATTTAGCAAGGCATGCATCCTAGGCTAGTGACCTAGGACCCATTCACCACTTGATGAATGGGTCCTTCCTAGGTCCTAGGACCCCCTTTGGACATAAATTTTCATATCCCCAAAACATGTCCTAGTTGAGTATGCTAGGACCCATTCGTCCTATGGCAAATGGGTCCTCCTTAACTTAGGACACCCCCCCTCGGGATGTGATTTTGGCGGGATTCTAATAATTTTAAATCCTAGATCTGATGTCGGTTTGTGTTATTTGAATTTCAGGATTTAATCTTAAGTATAAATATAAGGTTATTTCACATAGTTTCATCTAAGAGGATCTAAGCTTTCAAGTATTCAAGTCCTAATAGCAAATTTATGAGATCAAGAGTATTCAAGAGCATTCAAGAAGGAATTTAAGGGCAGATTATTAAATTTTTATTGCAGCAATCAAGGATCCAATTCACCATGTCAAAGTCATGCATGTTGTTGAGCTAATGTGATGTTGTAGCATTGGAGATCAAGTTCAAGTCTTCAAAGCCATTATATTATGTCAAGTTCATGATCAAGATCTACATTCTTTGAAGCCACTTCATGCTAAGTTTCAGATTTGTAATCCAAGGTTCAATTGAGAATTGTTGAGTTGTGACATCACATTGTTCATTCATCTTTCCTTTTATGCATTGTTTCAACTCAAGGTTGAATTACCAAAATGGGGTTTGACCAAGGAAAACCCCTATCCCCTAACAATCAACATTTTCTCCTCTTTGATGTGCAATTGCAAGTTTTAGGTTGAAGATCAAGTGGAGAGAAAAAGTTGTCAAAGTTGTCATCTTTCTTGCAAGATCACAAAAACTAAGCTACAAAAAATATTTTTGACTTTCAGGAGCTGAACACCTAGGATTTGGGAGTGCAAACATTAAAGAACAAAATCTAGAAATCAATTTTCCAAAACCCTAACAGTCCTCAGTGAGGCCCAAAAAAGCACTTTTTGCAACAGATACACATAATTTTAGCATCTTAAAACTTATCTTTTTACTATTATAATAGTTAGGTTTGTTTTTTGATTGTTAATTACACATTATAACCCTCACAATTGAGTGAAACAACTAGCACAAAAACTAGGTGTGTCCATTTGATACCCCATCTTGTGGATACACCCTCTTTTTCTTTGTTTCATTTTGGTGAACCCAACTTCTCGAGCATTGTATTTTTTTTTATTTTGGAGTCTCTCTATTTTAATCTTAGATTAGATATTGCATTCATTTGCATTGAATTAGATCTCATTTAGGGTGTCTTAGTTTCCATTCAAATTTGCATCTCATCTAGGGTTTTAGGATTGCATTGTTTGCATTCTTTAAATCTGAAAAATACAAAAAAAAATCAATCATCTTGCATATCATTTAGATCATATAAACTTGCGTTTTAAAATCAAAACAAAAATTGCATATCAAACTAGTTCTTTTAGTTCATCATTTTATCACATTTTCAACTTGCATTTCACATTACATTTACAATAAATTAAACCTAAAACTTACTGTAGTAGACCTAGATTTGAAAACCATTACAAAACACCTAAAAATCTATAAAAATAAATTTTGAAAACCTAATCTAGGACCCATTATCCATAGTGTGAATGAGTCCCTGTTAGGGATACAAAGGCAACAAGTTTTCATCATTCCTAAACTTCAATATCATATTCAGAGTTTCTCGGAAAAGCATACCAAGACCCATTCGCCACTGGGCCAATGAGTCCTTGGAGGCCTACAAAACCCAACTTTTTTTTAGCTTTCTAGTGATTTTCTATACTTCCTAGGCTTGTCGGTAACTTATTGTATCAGTCTGGAAAGTTTCAGGAATTTCTATTTTATGTATCTAGGTCAAATCATCCATTTAGTGTAGTCATTTTTAAAGCATTTCAAAAATCATTTCAGTATTAAAAATCTTTAGATCTGTAGGTTTTTGTTTACATTTTTGAAGCATTGCATAAGATAGATAGCTTACTTTTCCATGTTAGCATGTTTTCTTTTCAAGCATTTAGTGTTCATAGAGTATCACATGGCTTGTATGATTCTATTTTCCCTACTCACATGGGCATAATCTAGGAAAACAAAATAAAACCTTTGACAAGCATGTTGGCTACCCTCCTAGCATCTATTAGATTTGTAACAATATCATAACACAAGAGGATGCAAGTGTAGACAATCATGACAATCATAATTGTTCTTCTCCCAATACCTCTCCTATTAGTGACAAAGGTATCTTGGTGAAAGAAGATACAATCATTGAGCATCATGAAAATCTTCTTTATCCCTCTCCTCCTCTCCCTTGGGAAGATATTATGACACAAGAAGATGAGATAATTGGTAGTACTTTACCTAGTCTCCATTCATCTCCCAACACCTCCCCTACTTGTGAGAATGCTTTAGTGAAAGAAGATACAATTGCAAACAATCATGAAAATAACATTTGTAAAGAGGATATGTTGGTGTTAAGAGATCCAATTATTGAAAGTTATAGCATTATTTCTCTCCTTCTTAATGTCTCTAACATTTGGAAAGATATATTTGAATGAGAGGACCTAATCATTGGTAAGCATGAAAATCATAGTTGTTCTTATCTTGATGCCTCCCCTATTTGTGATGAAGTTACTTTACAAAATATAATCATGGAATGTGATGAACCTCTTGAAAGCTATCCTACTAGGGTATATATTATGGCACAAGAGAATGAGACCTTATAAAAAAGGATTAAATCATTGACAACCATAACAATCATATTTGGCCCTCTCCTAATATCTCTCCTAGTTGTGAAGAAGATATTTTGGTGTTAGAAGATCAAACCAATGAGAGTTATGAGAATCCTATTTGTCTCTCTTCCCCTAGGGAAAACATTATTGAACAAGAGAATTCCATCATTGATAAGCAAGAAAATTCAACCATTGATAAATCCCTTACTTATGATGAAGTCATTTTATAAGAACCAACCATTGAAGGTCATGAACATCTCATTTGTAGCTCTCCTAAAAACTCTCCTACTAGGGAAGATATCATGGTGCAAGATAACATTGACACATGTCTTTCAAACAATAGTGATGTGGCTTCCTTAGATGAAGATGATGAAGTGACATTAGACTCCCCTTCATTAAGAGATCACGAAAATAAGGACAAGACTTTTGATGTTATGCACATTAGATATCCCTTGAAGCAATATCCCAAGCTTGAACTTATCATCTATCCACCCTCACAACAACCACAAGTTAAAAATAAACCCGTGCTTATCTTAGAACCATCTAAAAGGAAACTTGATAATGATAATGTTTCACAACAACCAAGTTACAATACCATTTCTCATATATATAACAAAGTGTATACAATCAAGGCCAGCCCTGAAACCTGAAAGTTGTTTGCACGTCGAGAAAGAAAAACAAAAGCATATTGAAGAAGTCACAAAGTTATTGGAAGATGCTTGGATTTCCTTTGATTTCACACATACATTCATGGGAGAATACAAGATCACAACAAAAGAGTCTAAAAATGGAAAATAAAAAGCGGTAATGTCAACACAAAATTTGAAAGCATTCACCTCAACCACTTTAGAAGAAGAAGCAAATTACACAACCTTTGATGAAGTTGATTATGAGCAACCACCAAATCCGAAAGAAATGAAAAAGATTTATGGAAGAGGTTATGAACTTATGAAATAACTTGGGTATAATGGAAAAGAATGTGGTGCTAGAGAACAAGGTATTTGTCTCCCTATAGAGCCTAATACACAAGAAACAACTAATGGTATTGGTTATTGTCCATTGAAAGAAACAAAAAAGCCTTCACTGAATATCAACACTCTTACAAAAGATTCTTCCAAGACAACTTTAACTTTGGTGCATCCTCAACTGAAAGATACTACATGTGGGAATATCTCATTAGATAGGAATAAAGTTGATACTTTGTCTGCACTTTATAATCAATAACATTAGTTACTACTCCTTTCCATGTAATAGTTATAGGATCATAGCATACTCACTATTGCACGCTCTACACTCATTGCAAATCATTTCCTTTTTGCAAGGAGTGACATACCATCATCCATTATCGACTCATCCTTTTCCTGCACTTATTGGGAGCAAGGGGTTAGTTAGCCTTGTCCTAGTTTTGGAATTTGATGTTGTCCCTTTGGCTAGTTGTTCGCCTTCTCTATATATCGATCAATATTGGGATGCAGACAACCTGCTATAGGTTGACTCACATGTGCCTTACTAGTATTTTGCATTGTTTTCTTTTTCATGTTTCTTTATGTGATTGCATGTGCGTGATGTGATCCCCTGTGTTGTTTCGTTTGATGTATCTCTCTCCTTTTTTGCATTCCTCTATATGTACCTACATTATTCTCTATGTCGTAAACATTTTCTCTTTTTTTCTTGTCTTGTATTTTCCTTTTGGGGATGAAGCAAGGCATCAAGACATTTATGTCTCTTCCATGTTGACTCGAAGGATTTTTCTTTATTTTTGCTCTCTTTGTGTCATTCTTCCAGTTCTATGAGTATTTGGGGAATGATGATGTTTCTGAGCTCTATGACAATATTGTAGCAACAACATACTGAACCCGAATCCATACATCCCTTTCGTATTTTTGGGGGCAACCCCTCCTTCCTTTTTCATGACGTAGCTCTATTTTGGAAACATATAACTTGGTATAGGGTTTTTCGAGGAAAGCTCTCATGTCTAAGGAGAAAACATTGGCTACTTTAAAGCGGTTGCTCACAACAATGGTGCTAGCAACTGCTTTAAAGTGGGCGCATACATATAACATCTTTTGACATTCTACATATTTCACGGAGTAATTTTCTTTTTCTTGTGATGCATCCTTTTCTTGGTGGTGTCATTAGGTTTGATGTCCTCCAAGAGTGTGATATTTCTAAGCATACGATTTCCCTTAGTGGCATGATATGAAATGAGGCATCCCATAAGTGGCAATCTGATATTCTTGACTTGTCCTCTCTTGGAGACGTTAGGCACAATGATCCTTGAGAAGAAGACCTTACATGAATGAAGTAAGATCCCCTTGACCAAAAACCTATAGAAAAAATATTCATAAGCATTTAGCATTTTGGTGCCTTATTGAAGTTTCTAGGAGGATAACTTTGATACGGTATGGGAGCCTAATATGATTCTCTCATTTGCCATCCCATTGGAATACTCACCTAGTGGATGGCCTGAGGTTGCACTACCCCGGAGTGAGCATGTGTTTTGTTTGCATAGTAGACATCGAGTTCTACTTGTAAATGCTTTCGTACAAATAGTGGAGTCGTGTTCCACATCATGTTGGATAGTCGAAGCTTGATCCTTTCCCTTTCTCAGACAAACAGTTGCCCTCCATATCACATTGGGACGGTCGAAGCTTGATCCTGTATTTCCCCTTTTCTTCTTGGTCTTTTATGGTGTATGATTGAGTATCTTTGTCATTGTTGCATACATAAGTGTCTTGAATGTCTACTTTAGTGTGAGCTTGACGTGGGGTCATACTCTCACTAAGTGGGGGAAAAATGTAGTGTCAAAAAAATTAACCCTTTTTCACACTTAGTTTGGGAATGAATAATTAATGATAAAATGGACTTAATTGTGCCTTATTTAGGGTGTTGTAAAGTGTTTCTTTACACTTTCACACTAATTTAGGGCTTTAATTAATTATTTGAGGTTAATTGAGCTTAATTGGCCCCTTAAATTCAAATCCAACCCTAATTTATTGCATTTTCTGAGGGATAAAACCCAACACTTATTAATAATGTTACACAATACTTAATTTGGAAAGGCATGAGTCCTAGGCTAGTGACCTAGGACCCATTCACCACCTGGCGAATGGGTCCTTCCTAGGTCCGAGGACCCCCTTTGGACATATCATTTCATATCCCCAAAACATGTCCTAGTTGAGTATACTAGGACCCATTTTCCCTATGGAAAATGGGTCCTCCTTAACTTAGGACACCCCCCTTGGGATGTGTTTTTGGTGGGATTCTAATAATTTCAAATCCTAGATCTTATGTTGGCTTGTGTTATTTGAATTTTAGGATTTAATCTTAAGTTAAGTATAAATATAAGGTTATTTCACATAGTTTCATCTAAGAGGATCTAAGATTTCAAGTATTCAAGTCCTAATAGCAAAATTATGAGATCAAGAATATTCAAGAGCATTCAAGAAGGAATTCAAGGGCAGATTATTGAAGTTTTATTGCAGCAATCAAGGATCCAATTCATCATGTCAAAGTCATGCATGTTGTTGAGCTAATGTGATGTTGTAGCATTGGTGATCAAGTTCAAGTCTTCAAAGCCATTATCTTATGTCAAGTTCATGATCAAGATCTATATTCTTTGAGGCCACTTCATGCTAAGTTTCATATTTGTAATCCAAGGTTCAATTGAGGATTGGTGAATTGTGACATCACATTGTTCATTCATCTTTCCTTTTATGCATTGTTTCAATTCAAGGTTTAATTACCAAAATAGGGTTTGACCAAGGTAAACCCCTATCCCCTAACAAACAACATTTTCTCATCTTTGATGTGTGATTGTAGGTTTTAGGTTGAAGATCAAGTGGAGAGCAAAAAATGGCAAAGTTACAAAGTTGTAAAAGTTGTCATCTTTCTTGCAAGATCACAAAAACTAAGCTACATAAATTATTTCAAACTTTCAGGAGCTTAACACCTAAGATCTAGGAGTGCAAACATTGAAGAACATAACCCAAAAATCAATTTTCCAATACCCTAGTAGGGACCCATTCGCCATTGGGCGAATGAGTCCTCGGTGAGGCCCGAAAAAGCACTTTTTGCAACAGGAACACATCATTTTAGCATCTTAAAACCTACCTTTTTACTATTACAACAACTAGGTTTGTTTTTTGATTGTTAATTACACATTATAGCCCTCATAATTGAGTGAAACAACTAGCACAAAAAGTAGGTGTGTCCATTTGATACCCCATCTTGTGGATACACCCTCTTTTTCTTTGTTTCAATGCTACACCATCTACCTAAGAGTCAATCAAGAAGACACCCCTAAGTATAATGAAGGTGGCTCTTAATCAAGTAACAATCTCATATCTCCAAAGCATTATCATGATCTACATAGTATTTTCCAATCCATAAGTGACAGTTGCTCTAACATAAGTCAAGATGAAGAGCTCACTTCCCCAAAATACTATCATGACTTAATGAATATCTTTCAGTCCATCCAAGACTTCAAAGACGATGACCATACTCGTATACCAAACACTACCCATGAGATGTTTCCTTCTAATAGACACATAGATGATATTCATCTAAAACAAGAGTCCCCTACTCTTGGCATTCCTCCAAATGATCAAGTGATGGAAAAATTTTAGAGTGACATTCCAAACACAAATCATGAAGAAGACTCTTACATGGACTATAAACCATAAGAATTTGTTGAAAAACAATCAAAATTTGTATCTACTACTATTTTCAAGGAGTCTCAGCTGAACATAAATAAGTAACATCATGTTTCTAGGATAAATCATATTTTGTGGTAGTATTTCAGCAAATGCATTATCAAGGTAAAGGATTAGGTCTACATACACATAATATCTTGGAATCAACACAGACAATCAACAATCTTGAGTAGCAAGGAATTGTTTATTCAATAGTTAAGGAATCTAATCATGTCAGCAATACCTCCACAATATCGAGGGAAACTTTATCTAGTGCAAATATCAACATGGGGAGCATGAGGAGTCCTTGTGATAAAACCACTACCAAGGCTACAACTATCCATATCATGAATCATCATTCTTGCACCTTTCCATCCATAAATAGGGACTAATAAAAATAGAAAAATCTATATCAAAGAAAAGAACAAGTCATCAAAGCAAAAGAATCAGCAAATCAAAATGGACAAACAAAATTCAAATGGATGCCAAAGCAAAAGAAAGAAAATCATCCCTATCAAACTCCATTAGTAAAAGAAACTATGGGGCAAAAAAAAAAAGGGAATTTCATCCATTGCAAATGTCCACCGATGCAAAATAAGGATTCAAAAGTGACATACAAGGTATATCAAAAAGTTGGTACTCATTTCACTCGCAATTTCATATTCACCCTTCATTGCTCAGTCATCCCATGTTTGGAGAGTCAAAGATTCCAAACTATTGACTAATCCATCTACATCTCATGTTCCTCATCGCATTCCACCATCCACTTTGACATCCATGATATCCAACTCTCACAATAACCATGTCTTGGTAGCCACACTTTATCATAAGGACCCTAAGGACACTCTATCGTGATGTGCACATATAGATGAGGTTAACTCTGATATTGACAAAGAAGATAAAAATTCTCATGGGTTACATACAAGTGCCTTATTTTGGCAAAGCAACTCCTCCAAGTAGGATACTATTGGCATATCATGACAGCAACAAAATCTACATCACCACCACCAGGTGGTTTGACATGATCCAAGCCTTCAAAAATCATAGAAAATAAAAAAACAAAAATAAAATCAAAAATTAAAAAAATCAAGAAAATAGTAAAGAGAAAAATCGTCGTCAAGTGAAAATCACTTTGGTGACCCTTTGGACAGGTACTATGATGAAAACTTGGAAAACAAGCATCATGAGCAGAATCGAGCATCTATGTGCACCATTTCAAATGGAAGCATCTCATCATCTGCATAATAAATTGAGCATTCCCTCCATCCATCCAATTTGTCTTTATCCATTTGTGAAATTTTCTTGATCTTGATAAAGGTTCGACACATACTTCAACCTTGCTTATGAATATTGACATGGCCTTTACCATTGATCCCATTATCCTGATGATCCAGTCACAAGAAAAATCTTTGGTATCCTTCGCATGCTTATCCATTCATTATACTAATCTATGCATTCACTCGTAAAATATCAAACATTGCTAAACACTGGGGGTAGTATACCAACATTTTATCAACTGTTGGGGCACAGTGGGGCATCAAGAAAAGTCAAAAAATTTAAACTTCAATCTAAGCAGTATCAGTTCTTTGAAGCAACGGAACATGTACTTTGCTTTAAAGAGGGGCAAATGTAGACACCTGAAAATGTCCTAAGTATATCACACACCTTATTTCTCTTATTAACACTATTCTAGAATAATTCACCTAATTCATTTATTTAATTAAATAATGTGAAATTATTTAGTTAAATTCATTTTATTCTCTTATTGATTAAATAACTAAGGTTATTTGATTAATTCATCATTATCTCCCCTTTTGATTAAATAATGCTATGTTATTTAATTAAATGTCATTAATCCCACTTGATTAAATAATTCCTAATCATTTAATTAAAGTTCCTAATTCTCCCAACAATTAAATTGATCAAATAACACTAAAATAAGGCAATTAAACAAGCAATTGAATAACTAAAATCAATACTCCAATGAAATTTAGTAAACATGGTTAAAATGATTCAATAAACATGAAAGAAGTCTAAGTTCTTATGTGTATATTTCTTTATTTATGATTATGGGATGGATGGATGTTTATGGTTGTATGCTTAGATTAGATACTATCATGATTTAATAAACACACATTGTTGTATGCTTAAATTAAATACAATGATGACCTAATGCCTAACTAAAAGAGTTAATCAAACACAATGAATGGATACACAACATGGGTATAAAACACATGTATGTATATAATTCCCAATTAAAGAAATTAACTGCATACACAGGTTTACATCATAACACAAATAAAAAGATAATGTGTTAACGAAGAAATTTCATAGCGTACTGGACTACAATCTTAAAAAGGGACAAGCGCCATGCACATGCCACATAAACCTTATGCATAATATCAACAAATATGCATTGCATTGGTGGGGTTGGTACCGAGGGGTGGGAGATATAGGGGCCCTTGGGCCAATCTACGGTTAGAGGACTAGCTATAGAAAGTGAACTCCCTTCCCACCCATGCAAGAAAGACCCCTTTTTCACCCTTCGGGACCTAAGGTGAATGGGTTGGTGGGGTTAAATCCCTTCGGGACCTAAGGCCAATATGGTCAGCTACCGAAGGCAAGCCTCTCATCTTGAACTAAACACCTTCTATAGCTGGATCGAGCTGAACTTCATGCACCCCCTTTCTTGTTCTCACATCATAGCACATAAACACCTTCCCATTGGATAGAAAGGATCGAGATAGAAACTTTGGATCAATAGGTAGTTCACCCCAAGGCAGGTGGATTAGTTCTTTAGGCCGAGATAGGATAACGTTGAGGATATTCTTGGTGGCTATAGCTTCCATCCCACAGGAGGACAAGACCTTCCCACTATAATCCCAACCCAAGGCCTGCCTCCCACCCCCGAAACTTATTGCCTCCCACCCGAGATCAACTATTTTAGAGGTGTACCATCCATAGATGATAATCCATATGCACCAAAACCATACACAGAGGTGGTTATGTAAGGACCCAACCAATTAGGGTTGGACTTCCCCTTTTGATCAAGTGGCACATTTACATTTCTTTGATTCTCATAGAGAAGAAGATCACCTACCTTGAAAGTATGAGAAAGAACACCTTGATTGTAATGCTTAGAAATGGATCTTTGGTAATCTTGAAAATGGTCGAGGGTATATAATCGATGCTCATCAAAAAAATCAAGCTAGTTTAGGTATTCTGCATGATAAGTGTCATCATCAATTAACCCTTTAAGGGAAACTCACAGAGACACAATTTCCAACTCTAAAGGCATGATAGCCTCAACACTATACACGAGGTTGTACGAGGTGGTACTAGTAGCCATACAAATTCTCATGCGATAGGCCCATAAGGCATATGTCAATTGATTATGCAAGTCTTTATCATGTTTATTGAGTACTTTTTGAAGAATTAGCACAAGTGTTTTATTAGATGCTTCGACTTGGCCATTAGATTGAGGATAATAAGGTGTAGAAAATTGATGTTGAATATGAAATTTCTCCAAGAATTGCTTTAACTCTTTGTTCTTAAATGAAGTGTCCTTATCAAAAACAAGGGTAGAAGGAAATCCAAAGCGAGCAATGATATTGTTCAGAAGAAAGCTAAAGATCACTTCAGCATTAGTGGATCAAAGTGGAATAACTTTGACCCACTTTGTAAAGTAATCGGTAGTTGTGATGATGAAGGTATGTCCTTTAGAAGAAGGTGATTTTTTTTATAATATCCAACCCCTATTTTGCAAATGGCCAGTGAGAGGTATAATTCTAAAGCTCTTGTGAAGGAGCTCAGATAAGATTATTATGTTGTTGACATTGAGGACACTTGTTGATAAAGGAAAATGAGTCTTGCTCCATTATTTGTCAATAATATCCCATGTGAATCAATTTACACACTAAGGATTTACCACCAAAATATCCACCCCAAAGCCTGAATGAGCTTCTTGAAGGGAAAGGGGTATTTCAACCTCAGTGAGACATCAAATAAGAAGACCATTATAGGATTTTTGATAAAAAAACATCAGATAAGATAATGTATCTCACTAAAAGTTTTTGTATTTGAGTGCAAAATTTTTTAGTCACATTGTCAAGAAAATTTTCAGTCTTCAAATAATTATAGATGTGATAATACCATTCCCTTGATTCTGCATGGGCACACACAAGACTGTCAGGTTTAGACTGATTTGAGACAATAGGAGAATGAAGAATGTGGACCACAAAGTGATACTCTTCTACACCATCATCTGAGGGTACAAGGGAAGTTGCACTCTCCATTACATCCACGTGGTGATTTCTCTCCTAAGAACAATGTCTATGGTAAAATAAGAGAATTGATCAAGTAAGGATAAAGCCAAATCTCGATATTAAGATAGCTTACTCTAATTAGCTTGATATGTTCATGTTCTACTTAGCTTGATACGTTCCTGTTCTACTTAGCTTGATACGTTCTTGTGATTTGGTTTACGATAAGTTCAGAGTCACCATGAATTCAAATATGTTTAATGTTCAATGCCATCATGGTATGTAAGCCAACAATGAGGGATCATTGATGTTATTGGTATAATGAAATTCTAGTCAAAAGATAGAGGAACTAGCTTACCCTCACATGAGATTAAAACTACACCTGCCCTGGAGCCAATTTGAAATCTCAATCCATCAAAATACATTTCCCATGTAGATTCAGTCTAAGGTGGATAAATTTTCATCCAAAAATAAATCCAAATTAGGGAAGGAGAGATGAGGAAGCTTCCACCAATTGATCGACAACAACTTGTCCTTTAATTGCCTTTTGAGTTACAAATTTGATATCGAACTCAAAGAGCAGCATTAACCATTTCACTAACCTTCCTGAAAGATTGGTTCTAGTGAATAAATGTTTAAGGAGATCATATTTTATGATAACATGGGTTTCGACATGGAGAAGATAATGTCGTGACTTTTGCATTGCAAAAACGAGAGTGAGACATTGTTTCTTTATGGAAAAATATCAAGTTTTATAATCAACTAGAATATGACTAATGTAGTAGACTGCTCTTTCTTTACCATAATCATCATGTTGAGCTAATAAAGTTGCTAAATCATGAGGTAATGCAAATATATAAAGTAAGAAGGGTCTATCCTACATAACTGACATCAAGATAGGAGGATTGGTCAAATAACTTTTGATAGACTCAAAAGCTTTGTCACACTCATCATCCCATCAAAAATAAACATCCTTCTTCAAATGACGCATGAATGGAAGGGTACAATCAACCAACTGATATACAAATCTATGAATTTCTTGAATCTTTCCTTGCAAACTATATAGTTGAGAGTTGTTTTTAGGTGGAGGCATGTTAACAATTATATCAATTTTATTTGTGTCATCTTTAGTTCCATGATGAGAGACGATAAATCCTAAAAGGTTGTCGACATCTATGTCAAAGACGCACTTGAGAGGATTTAGTCTCACCTTATAGAGGTAAAACCTTTCAAAGATAAGACAAAGATTATTGACATGATCTTGACGAGTTGTGGACTTAGCCAAGCTATCATTGACATACTCTTCTAGGATCTTGTGAAAAATAAGAGTCATTGCTTGTTGGTAAGTTTCTCTGGTATTCTTTAACCCAAATGACATGACTACATAACAGAAGGTACCTAAGGGGTAGTGAAGGTTGTCTTATATTGATCTTTTGGGTTAGTATGGATCTAATTATAGCCTGAGAATCCATCCATGAAAGATAATAAGGCACGACCTACAGTCGATTCCACAATCATATCAATATTAGGCAATGAAAAATCATCCTTAAGAGAATCCTTATTGAGATCACAAAAACCTATACAAATGTGAATATGGCCATTAGGTTTACTAACGACAATGGTATTCAATATCCAAGGTGAATAGTCGATAAGATAGATAAAACCAGCTTTTAAAAGCTTTTCTATCACGGTCTTGGCTAATAAAGTGACCTTGGGACTCATTTTATAGGTCTTTTTCTTGACAAGCTTGGCATCAGGACATAGAACAATATTATGAACCACAACAAACTCATCAATACCAAGCATATCCTTGTATGACCAAGTGAAAATATCAGGACGAGAATGCAATAATTTAGCATGTTGTTTAGATTCTTTTGAAGAAAGACATTTTCCAATTTTAATGACTATTTAAGAAGATTTAGGATCCACGAGAACATTGAAAGTATCCCCTTTAAGGAGAGCACTGTGGTATTTAGGATGAGGTATAGAAGTACTATCATTCACATTAGATAAAGAAGCCTCCTCATCAACACTCATAATGGATTCTCCAAAATATGCATGTTTATTTAAGTAATACGTGAATTATAATTTATGGCGATAAGAAGGTAAGTTAGAGTAGGCACCTAATAATTCTTCTAGCGCTTCATCAAAGGAGAAAACATCTAGAGGACTTCATTAGACTCTACTTTACATTCAACATATTTAGGATGAACTAATTCAAAAGAAAGAGGTTCGATGGAAATCATGTTGACATTAAACCATGGTTTCACCTTAGACTTCATGTAGAAATATCTAAGTACAATCTTATACTTACGAGGGTCAACCTCTAAGGGGACTTTAATACTTTGTTCATTACATCCACAAACTTTACCTCCATAAATGTATTTATAAAAGAGATTGAAACTTGGACCATAATGTGTTTGTAATTCTTGGAAAGGAGGATTAGTGTAAATAGCATAATCCATGCTATAGGTATCACATTGCTTCACAAGAACATAATCATCCTTCTTAGTGGGAACACAATCACCATTCTCCTTAGTAGAAGTGTGATCATCCTTCTTAGTAAGAGGACAATCTTCTTTCTTGGCAGAGGGGAATGAGATTTTTGAAAGGTCTAGGTGGATAGGATCGACTTTGTACTCCCCGATGTAGGATTTAGTAAATTTCAAGGATCCCCAATCATCACCAAGACATGTGTTCAATTCAGAAGAAGAGATAGAAGGGGTAGAATTAGGATTTTCTGCTTAAGGACGTTCTTCCTCAAGGACATCTATCTCAAGAGTAGTCTTTGTAACAAGTACTATTAGAGTGATATCAACGCATTAGAAGATAAAGAAGGGATAAAAAATTTAAGAGTAGGAGCAACCAATGCTTGACCAGTAGCTTCCATCTCACAAAGGTGTATAGCATCAGGGTCAACCTTGATTGTGATTACCTTATTATTAGCAAAAAAAATCACAAAATGATGCAAGGTATAAGTGATTGCTTCCAAAGCATGAATCCATGGTCTTCCCAAGAGAATATTGTAAGGTAGTGGTCCTGACATAACATATACCAGGGTGGGTACGGTAACGGGTCCCAACCTTAAAGGAAATATTATTATGCCTAAGGTTTGTTAACTGACATTATCAAATCCATGAATGTATAAAGAAGAAGCAACAAGAGAAGTTGAATCAATTTTAATTTTAGGCAATAAATCGATGCTACATACATTAAGTGTCAAACTAGTGTCGACGAGAGCACGTCTAATGCTAATATTATAATGTTAATTGTATCAAGGTTAGATTTTCAAGTTTAAAGCATTATTAGATCAATAAACACCAAAACCCCAATCAACTATCGAGAACAATAAAAACATAAAAGCATAAAACAAGATGAAAAAATCTCACTCAATCCTTCATGTCTCCATTGAATTATCTCCATATCCCTTCTCCATTTTGCTAGCAAATGATTGATGCCCTCAAAATTATAATTCTTTATGCACTTAACTAGCCTATGACAAAGATAACAAAATCTCGAAGAATTTAATTATCTCAACAACACGATAGCCTATTCAAGATTTTCTCCAGATTTTCTAAGATATTCTAAGATGATAAATGATGGTGGTATTTATAGAGAGCCAGTTGGAAAATGAACGATCAAGATTGAAAAGACATTAATTTGATCAATGGTCGAAATTAGACGAGACAAGATGAGATAAGATCGAAAGTGAAAGAGTAAGAGGAAACTAACTAATTTTTCAACAAAATCAGTTAGTTAGAAAAAGAAATTGTATTTTGAAATAATGGAAACATTATCTCATTGCAAGAGGAAAAGGCGAGTTAAATTTTTGATTTAAATAGAAATTTAATTCAAAAAGTGAGAGAAAAGACAAGTCATCAATTAAATAAGATTTGATTAATTTGTGTCAGAAAAAAGTTAAAAGTGAATAATTAAATAATTAATATAATTATTCAATTATAGTAGAAAATGGTAATAATTAAATAGATAAAGTTTATTTAATTATAGAGGAAATAAATTAGTGATGTAATTAAATAATATTTAATTAATCAGAGGCTGGGGTGAAATGATGGAAATATTCAATTAAATAATTAAAATTACTTAATTAATAGGAGAGTGATGACATTAGAAAATAAATTTTAGGTGTCTACATTAATTATTATCATTAGAGGATTTGCTTGCTTTTATACTTTCGAAGGCGGGAGCTCATACGGATAAAATGTAATATTTGGCGAATTCACACAAATATGATTTATCAATGCATTAACATTCGTCGACCTAGCAGAAGAAGGCAAGAGGAACTTTTGCAAGGCTTCCCAAAGTATACCTTGGTAAACTAGAGCAGTATGAAGCAAATCCCAAAGTGAGATTTGGTAGGAGTAACACAAAGTTGCTTGATAAGATCATACTCACTAGGTGGCTTAGCTGTAGGTTTAGGTGCTTGGGGAAGGCTTGGTTGAGAAGGTGGTAGAGAAGTAGATTGATTAATATTTTGTTGATTCCTTCTAGTATTGTAAGTGTGGCTACCGCTCTATAATAGGGAGCCTTAGATTGTATAAAACTCATGTGAAGGTTTGGTATGCCATTTGTGATAGGAATCCCATGAATAGAATGAATTATTTTAGGAGATGGGCTAGTCGGAGTCATGTAAATGACTAGTCTCTTAGGCCTTGAGGGGCAATAGAGACTACAAGCACATTCACAGACTCTTCAACTTGAGAAGAAGAGAAAAGTTTTGATGAAGAAGTTTGTTTATTATATTTTTGAATAGGAGACACCTCTAAGAAATCATTTAGGTCATAATCCAACGTATCAAAATCTCGTTTAGAAAATGCATTGTCAAAGGCATTAAATTATGAAGAAAAAGATCTGACATGATTTGGTTCATGTTAGGTTCACTAAAATGTAAAGGAAGGGATTCACTACCCTCAAGACTCAAGACAAAAAGAGTCTTCAAGGAGAAAATAGCCCTCAATTACCTCAAGGAATAAAGCTTAGGTGACAAGATAAAGAATAAATAATATGTACAACTTGATTGAAATGAAATGCCAAACTATCAAGGAAAAGAATGATAAGATTACCTAATAACATAAACTAATGATAAGATTACAATCTATAGTTTATAGAAACAAAAACTTTAGAACTTATAGATTCCACTCCCAGGATGAATAATCCTTGGCCACAGATGATAGTGCGTTGCAAGGATGTCTACACTCAGCTCTATTATCTCTGATAAAATAAAGAATAAGAGCCTTAAATATGAAATTTCCAACTTTACAAATCTGTATATCTATACACAAAATAAAGAGGGGAAAACATTGGGGTTGTTTTGGGGCTTCCCTCGGTCAAACCCCCATTTTGATGTTTCCACCTCCATAGATAGCCAAATAGATAGAGATAGACAAAAAGACATGAAATATAAAGACATGTAATAGAAATAATCCCTACAGATGAGGGAAACCCCTATTACAAGTAAAGTAGACGATAAGACAAGAGAGAAATACCAACAACCTACAACTCCCCTCTTGGCTTGATAGACATTTTAAGCTTATGTGCAGGAGAGCCTTTGACTGTTGCTTTGACATAAATTCGATAGACCTTTGTTACAGTGAGCAAGAGAGAATGAGAAAATATGAAGAAGAGAGAATGGAATGGGAGAGAGTGAGAATGAATGAGAATGAGAGTGAAAAGAGAAGTTTTGTGAGGCTACATGGGCGAGAAGATTTGTTACATCTGCATTTTTGCCACAATGACACGTGCCATAGGAAAAGGACGCAAAATATTCTCATTTAAATCTTGAAAAGTTTGGGGATGCTAGCACGTCACATGAATTTTTACACGTCACACAAGTGTCCTACTAAAAAATTTGCAAGAATGGGGTATCTAGCCTATCAGCGCTTCATAGTTGTCACCTATGAAGTTGGAATCATAAAATTTCAACTTATAGGTTTTTGTCATAAATGCGGCAGGCTAGATACGCTAGTGTAAAATTGTAATGGGGTGAAATTTTACGACACTACATAACTAATTTAAATAATGTATTATATCCATGGTATAAAGATAGTAGGTGTTTATCAATATTAATAAACATTTTGTAATATGCCTAATGTTCTACCCATTGTTTTTTACTAATTTTAACCCACAAGTGAATAGTTTATGATACCAACACTTGACAATAAATTTTTTCCTTTCAAATTCAATAACAAGATGCACATTTGAAATCATCTCATTTCAAACTTTCTCATTGCATTTACAAAGAAACATGTTACGAAATACCAAGTAATGATTCCATATTACATAATCCCATGTAATGACAACATTTTCCATAAAGATAGAGATACATGAATACATGCATAGCTTCCAAGAGCTTAATGAAATAGAGTACAAATGGTCCAGATGTCCCTTCCTGGGCATACATCCTAGATGCCCCCGACGTTGGTGCATACATTATAGATGTCCCCATTACTGGTGCATACATTATAGTTGTCCCTAGTACTAATGCACACGTCCTCAAATATCAACCACCAATTGTATGAGGGAGAGTATCAC
>VDFB02058242.1:107130952-107136381 GCA_007258455.2 Sequoia sempervirens
ATATGCATGCACGTATATGCTCACATACATGAGCTATTGTTTTCACATACATTTATACACATATACATTCTATGTATATAATCATCGATTAATATATAAGCATGAATACACAAAGAAAAATTCAAACTTAATACAAAGATTTAATCATGTAATCCAACCTAAGGAATAATCAAAAAATCAAATACCAAAATTGAAACCTATTTCAAATCATCTCCAAACAATTACCAAAGGTTTACTTACCAATACTCAAACTAATTTGACTCATCTTAACCAAAATAGGATGTGAGTGTGTGATAGCTTAAATAGGCATATTAGGGTTACCAAACCAAGCTCCTCTCCTAAGTGATACTCCCCCTCTCTTACTTGAGGGATCAATTCCTTCCTGCATCCGACTTAGTGTATCACAAATGAAGTTAGTTGTTCACATGAAATTCATTTGCATCATCAAAGCATTAAAGCAATCATTTTGCAATACATATTCTTTCATCATATTTTCCATTAATGTTTACAAAACATAATCATGCATTATTTAACATTTGGTAATCACACAATGAGGTGTAACATATCAAAGTCATGTTTTTGCATTTAATATCATATTTACTCATAAGGGTAAACATAATCTAGTAACTAAGGAATGGGGTGTAACATACCTCCCCCTTGTGAATCATTGTCCTTGATGATTTAAAGTACTAAAACATTAGATATAGTCAAATAAGGGTTTTACTTTCAACTTTATAATCCATACCAAAAATAGGTAAACAAAATATTCTTCCCTCATAACATTGCCTTCTGCAATTTTTTCCTTATTAGACCTTGCACTAAGTGACTTTGCTAATGCATTGGAAGAACTTGTGTGCTTCAATTAAAATTTATCTCTAATGAACTATACATCATAAATATATTGACTCACATGTACATCATAGGTATAATAGTGACTATATCCTATATGACACCTATACCATAGTGACTGGAAAAACACGTTCTCGTGTAACACACAATTATCCTTAGTGTAACCCAAATAGAAAAGGAATGTTGGTGCATTGTGCACTACACCGTGGGTCCCATCCTTCCCTTTGGCCTTTACACCATCAGACAATTCAAAAACTTAAACCGTCCATTACCATCACTAATATTTACCTTAAGCATAATAATACTACCCCTTGACTACTATCCCTCTCAAGCGTAATACTGCCCTTAGATACCTGTCAATCTTAAGCACAACAATACTGCTTCTTAGTTCAAGCTTTGTATCAACAAACCTTTTTGTTGATCATTTTGATCTATTCTTCCAGTTATGACAACATTTCCGGTCTAAGGTTAATCCTATTCCCTAGCTTGTCCTAGCTTATAGGAATTCAACCCTTCTTCCCATATAATGTTTCAAATGGATCAAATATCAATGATAAAAGTTTATTGTAATAAAAGTATTCCTCAAATCCTTCAAGATTTGATTTATCCCTTTTGCCTGACTAGCTGACTCAAAGTAATAAATTGAGCATTTTGAATTTTTGAACAAGGTGATCATGGTTTACATAAAATCTTAATGTTACTTATGTGTCCTGATCTAAGATAACCTTCTCAGGAACATTGAGAAATTGCTTTACACAAATTTGCTATTTTAGGACTGGTATCCTACAAAATAAATTTTCCAATCAGAATTGGTTACCTTGGTGAGTTTGTCCACCATAACATTATGCCAATTCCATCGACATAGAAATATCAAAACTATTCTAATGATCTGCCACTTCTCCTCTAGAATTTCATGAGTATACAAGTCTTGCTGGTGATGACATCCTGTCTTCACCCTCTGGCATACTGGACAACTTGCTACATACCTTGCAGCATCTTACTCTATTTCCTTCTAGATTATAGTGGTTTCACATCAGTCAAATAATTTTGTCATTCTAGTGTGTCTTAAATATGACATTAATTTACCTCATTTAATTCCTTAATCTTCCAAAAAAATTGGTACATAGGCTCTTTCTTTGATTCATAACAGTCTATCCTAATTAAGTGAAACCTCTTCCATGGACTTATACTACATTTGATTATTGGAATATGATGATTATATATTATTGAGGAGTTATAAATCCTTCATCCTAGGCATCCATGCCTTGGCTTTCTTTTATCCTTTATCATTTTCAAAGTCGTAGTTTGATTTCAGCTCAATCTACCTCTTTCAATGAGAATTTAACTTGGTTGAGTAACAATTCTTGTTAGATCATGTTGGTTTGATATTGTCTTCCAAAAGATGTCCAAACAATTAATGCATAGATAGTTACTAAGCATAAACATTTTTCATTTAGCTCAAAACTTGAGGAGCATGGTTTCATTCATAAATCATCCATTTCCTATTTCATAGGTGATAATCCCGCCTTACATGAACAAGCATATTGCCTATCCTTTTATTTTCTAAAGCATCAGTGATAATAACAATTGATCTTTCAAAACAAGTACGTATAGAATTGTGTTGTAAATATTTCCCCCCCATTAGTCAAAAGTCTTTGACCTTTCTAGTATCTTTCACTAATAATTCCAATACCTTAACCTTTAACCACAACAACCTTGTTGTGGTCATTGAGTACGAGACTTTGGTTAAAAAGTTCTCTCATACTGAAATACATCTTTGAACTTCGTTGAATATGTATTTGATCTTTTCTAGATCTATAAATTTTTCTTCTTCCCAACTTGGTATTTCCAAGACATAGTATTATATCATCTTTGAACTTCATGTAATCTTCTTTTTCCTTAAATATACTTTTTGTTTCCAAAATTGGATTCATCATCGCCCTCTAATCTCTCAAATTCAACAGTTGGATCGACAGTAACAAGATCTAATGAATAATCAACAACTTAACAAGCTAAGAGATATTCTAGTATTTCACTCCAATTCTCTTTTCCATGTATACTAATAGCCTTCTAACCATGGTGGATGAATATCCCATATTTGCAAAGCCCCATTTGTTGATGTATTAAATGAGCTTGTCTGAGGATCCCCATGTCAAACGTGTCTTCACCTTTGTGAGTTGTTTCTTTTTCTGACCAATTTAGGTCTTTGACCTTTATTCTAAGGTATCAACTTTCACTCTTGACTTCGATTATCATTGCAAGATTTAACCTTGTATTGAATTGGGACTATCAGAGGATTATATTGCCTTTAGATACCTCTCTAGTTGATTTTGATTCACAAAATTTTAACTTTCTACTTCAACTAAAGTTTCCTATTTATTCTAATAATTAGCTCTTTTTCCAATAAAGCATTTGTATGAATGGACATAAATCATATTCGTAAACTCATAGTATCCTTTTTCATAATCTTTGACTCTTCGCAATTGCAAGTTGCTATTGGAAGAGGGGATTACTTTGATTTTCTTTCTCACCCTCATAGTCATTTAACAATTTTGGCATCGGTATTTCCCCATAACCTTCCTACTAAACCTTGTTGCATAACTTCTGCAATCCAAAGGTGTCTCGTAAAGAGTTGTTGGTTTAGGAGTTTTCAATTCCAAGGATGTTTCTTTCCTAGTCCCAAATTTAGACAAGTTTTTTGGAAAATTAACTTCCTTATTGTTTCCCTTGTTCTTTTCCCCTTGCCATCCTGGTGTAAGAACTTTTCAACCATTATCTACTGATAATGTTTACATAATACTTACGTAATGAGCTCATAGGTTCAGTGTTGAACCTGGTAGCTCTGATACCATGTGTAACATGCTCAACGTTCTACCCATTATTTTTTACTAATTTTAACCCACAAGTGAATAGTTTATGATACCAACATTTAGCAATAAAAAATTTTCCTTTCAAATTCAATAAAAATATGCACATTTGAAATCATCCCATTTCAAACTTTCCCATTGCATTTACAAAGAAATAATAAAAAATCACAAGTAACGATTCCATATTGCATAATCCCTTGTAATGATAATAGTTTTTCATTTACAATTTCCATGAAGATAGAGATACATAAATATATACATAGCTTCCAAGAGCTTAATGAAACCGAGTACAAATGGTCCAGATGTCCCTTCATGGGCATACATCCTAGATGTCCCCAAAATTGGTGCATACATTCTAGATTTACCCATTGTTGGTGCATACATCCTTAAATCTTAGCCGCCAACTGTATGAGGGAGAGGATCACTCAAGCGCTTTTTCGCTAACCACAAACTTATTGTGGTCCCCTGCACATCTACCTAACTAGTAATATGGCCCTCCCTTCGATGAAGAGATTAGGTTGGTAACCTCATAATACTAGGCTTTCTTGAGCATGGTGTTGTGTCCTACATAGCTAGAGCTACCATACATTGGTTACAACCTACATGTATGATGTTCCTGCCTAGTATGCAAACCTGGATCATAGTGAACCGACAGTGTAAACAATGGATGCTTACACTACTCTGGCCAAAGAATTCAACACCCAGTACTTCGAGTGTAAGTCATATGTTCATCCACCCCTTAACTCGATTTGGTAAATGACCACACATACTCTTTCATTCAAAACATAGTTTCAACTTAAAAAGGTGATGTACATCTAAGTGATCTAACTGACCAACTAGGTTACTCCCATCTATGGATTTATCCCAATCCTAGGAACAACCAAAATAACCACATGGGTAAACGTAACGTCACAACATTAAATGACTCCATTTTAAAAGTATAATCACAACATTAAATGAA
Organism: Sequoia sempervirens; assembly: GCA_007258455.2. NCBI lineage: Eukaryota > Viridiplantae > Streptophyta > Pinopsida > Cupressales > Cupressaceae > Sequoia > Sequoia sempervirens. Next base: position 107,135,630 of record VDFB02058242.1, read on the forward strand.
TTCATTTCAAAAGTATAATCACAACATTAAATGACTTCATTTCAAAAGTATAATTTCATCAATAAACAACCTCAATCAAAAGTGTAATCTCAAAAATAAACGACTTAATCAAAAGTGATGCAAAAATCAAGTGGTCATGAACAATCTCAAAACCTCTCTTTCATTATGCCTCAAATATTCACATGTTTACAATGTTCACTACATTTGTATATAATTTAGAGGACATTATCCTAAGAGGAGTTTGTGCTTCTGCACCTACAAGTCCTCTTCTCAATACAACTTTGGGTTGTCAAAATGTGAGTCCTCTTCTAGAATTTCGTGAATGGGAATAGACTCTGAGTCATAAATAAGAAAATAACATAATCAAAAAATACATTTCTCAACCCTACTATTTAATATTGATATAATAAAGTATACACCCTAACCCTAGGGAAAAGACTCTCTTCCTAGTTTCAAGGAAATGAGAATAACCAATCAAGGATAACTACCAATATGGTTTGTACAACACCATATCTTATCAATGATGACATATTTATCTTGCTATCATTCCCGTTGTATTACTAACCTCATTATCGACAAAGGTTTATCCAACATCATAAGCTAACAAATTCAAGATAGCACTTCAATGTAATATTATTTCCCATACTTCACAACCTATGAAGTATATATATAATCTATGATAATTTAGGTATTTTAAGCTAATACACTAAGATTATGTTATATAACCACACAATTTCATATATATATATATA
>VDFB02058242.1:107137574-107303681 GCA_007258455.2 Sequoia sempervirens
CTCATAATACTAGGCTTTCTTGAGCATGGTGTTGTGTCCTACATATCTAGAGCTACCATACATTGGCTACAACCTACATGTATGATGTTCCTGCCTAGTATGCAAACCTGGATCATAGTGAACCGACAGTGTAAACAATGGATGCTTACACTACTCTGACGAAAGAATTCAACACCCAGTACTTCGAGTGTAAGTCATATGTTCATCCACCCCTTAACTCGATTTGGTAAATGACCACACATACTCTTTCATTCAAAACATAGTTTCAACTTAAAAAGGTGATGTACATCTAAGTGATCTAACTGACCAACTAGGTTACTCCCATCTATGGATTTATCCCAATCCTAGGAACAACCAAAATAACCACATGGGTAAACGTAACGTCACAACATTAAATGACTCCATTTTAAAAGTATAATCACAACATTAAATGAATTCATTTCAAAAGTATAATCACAACATTAAATGACTTCATTTCAAAAGTATAATTTCATCAATAAACAACCTCAATCAAAAGTGTAATCTAAAAAATAAACGACTTAATCAAAAGTGATGCAAAAATCAAGTGGTCATGAACAATCTCAAAACCTCTCTTTCATTGTGCCTCAAATATTCACATGTTTACAATGTTCACTACATTTGTATATAATTTAGAGGACATTATCCTAAGAGGAGCTTGTGCTTCTGCACCTACAAGTCCTCTTCTCAATACAACTTTGGGTTGTCAAAATGTGAGTCCTCTTCTAGAATTTCGTGAATGGGAATAGACTCTGAGTCATAAATAAGAAAATAACATAATCAAAAAATACATTTCTCAACCCTACTATTTAATATTGATATAATAAAGTATACACCCTAACCCTAGGGAAAAGACTCTCTTCCTAGTTTCAAGGAAATGGGAATAACCAATCAAGGATAACTACCAATATGGTTTGTACAACACCATATCTTATCAATGATGACATGTTTATCTTGCTATCATTCCCGTTGTATTACTAACCTCATTATTGACAAAGGTTTATCCAACACCATAAGCTAACAAATTCAAGATAGCACTTCAATGTAATATTATTTCCCATACTTCACAACCTATGAAGTATATATATAATCTATGACAATTTAGGTATTTTAAGCTAATACACTGAGATTATCTTATATAACCACACAATTTCATATATATATATAGTATCAACCAATAAGATCTTATAATAAATCACCTAAAGATCACACAAGCTGCTTAAAATAAGAATGAACGTAAGATCAAACAAGCAAGTTCAACAAAATAGATAACTCATCTTTCCTCAAGAACTTGCATTCAAATATGATTCAACATAGAAAGAATAGAGAAGTAAAATCAACATGCTTGGATTTTATAGCTCCCAATGAAGATACTGCTTCTTAAGGTCAATCCCACAATCACACTTGTTGCTCCTATGCTTAGCCATTCTTTAATTCTAACCTCTCACCAAACTCTCAACCAATGCATATACTCTTTAAACAAACTCTCTTTCCTCACTAAGCTCTTAGCAACTCGCTCACACAAAAAACTATAGCATAACTCTAGAATTACGAATGAATAAGAAGAAATAAAAAATGAATGAGTGTAACAAAAGGTAGAAAAGTTTCCTTTGTTTATACCAAAATATGAGAAACTCAATGCTACAAACAAGCTACTAAATCCACCGCCTTTTCTCTCTTTACTGCCATCATTTCAACAACAAATTAGAAATGCATCGACTCAACCATCTAGAATGAAAGGTGGTTGTTTTAAACTCATAATTTTCAACACATAAACAATCCTCCCATTTCCAACTTCTTAAAATGGACGAGTCACCCTTTTTCAAGTGACAACGATGGCTCTTTTACTGTGTCAAAACACAACAATGCATATCTACATGTTTTCTAATTGCTAATCAAGTCGACCAGCTTCTTAAGCTTCATCCAGCTTTGGCTCTGACAAAGTTTGCATGCTAATATTTAGCTATGTGTTGGTATTTCCAACATTTGACTTCTATTTGGTTTATTCTTCCTATTTAGCATTGCATACTTTACACCATCATGCTGTGCGTAGTTTATATTATTAACAACAACTTTAAACATATTTCATCGCCTCACTATAGTGTTGGTTTAAAGCACTTTACATTCCTCCATTCAATATTATTTACCTTGCACACTAAATACTTAATATACTATGTGCATGCATTTATACTTCCTTTTCTATGCTACATTTAATAAATATGAAATGCATTACATACACGTTGTATATAATGGTTTCATTGTTGGCTTTTAAATAAGTCATGCAATTTAATATGGTTCACATCATATATATATATATATATATACATATTGTAATGTCCATTGCTATATAATATATATACACATTCAATAAATCATTATTTACCAATAACATATATATACATGTATTTCTCATACTTACATACATATATCGTTATTTTAATATCCAATATAACCACATGTATATATATGTGTGTGTGTGTGTGTATCTTTTATGTCCAATCAATATCTTCATGCATGGGTACACATCAGTATTTATACTTACGTATATGCTCACATGCACAAGCTATCATTTTCACATACATATATACATATATACATTCTATGTATATAATCATCGATTAATATATAAACATGAATACACAAAGAAGAATTGAAACTTAATACAAAGATTTAATCACGTAATCCAACCTAAGGAACAATCAAGAAATCAAAGACCAAAACCAAAACCTATTTCAAATAATCTCCAAACAATGACCGAAGGTTTACTTACCAATTCTCGAACTAATTTGACTCATCTTAACCAAGCTAGGGTGTGAGTGTGTGATAGCTCAAATAGGCATATTAGGGATACCAAAGCAAGCTCCTCTCTTGAGTGATACTCCCCCTCTCTTACCTGAGGGCTTGATTCCTTCCTGCATCCAACTTAGTGCATCACAAAGGAAGTTAGTTGTTCACATGAAATTCATTTGCATCATCAAAGCATTAAAGCAATCATATTGTAATACATATTCTTTCATCACATTTTCCACCAATATTTACAAAACATAATCATGCATTAAAACATTTGGTAATCCCACAATGAGGTATAACATATCAAAGTCATATTTTTGCATTTAATACCATATTTATTCATAAAGGTAAAAGTAATATGGTAACTAAGGAATGAGGTGTAACACATTTCATATAATATGCCATGTGAGCCTAAGAAGCATAATGAAGTCACCTAAGAAATTAAACTCCACCAAAGAGAACATGTGACACCAATAACAAGCTACCACACAAGAGCACAAGCCACCATGGTGGGCACTCAAGTCTACCACTACTAAAGGTGACATGTGGTGGGTAAATAAAATGCTACCTAGTCGACCAAATCCACTAAGAGAAATAATGCATTCATGGCCAAGTCATAATAGGCTCCACCACATACTAGATATGTGAGTATGAGAGCACAATCGCATAAATTTTGTAAAAATGGGATTGAGTGACAACCAAATGTCCACATATACAATGATGAGTGCATACAAATATTTATTCCAATATGGTTCAATCTTAGAGATGTTCATTGGCTTAACTAGTGTTAAATAATAAGATTACATTCCAAAAGTTGTTTCAATACAACATGTAGAGGCCCCTCTAATATAGTGAGTCCTCTAAATCTCTTTGGTTTGATATGCACACGATAATGATCATTAGGTACATCTTGTCGTCCCCATTATCTAAATGTGTTAATGATGTTAAATTGTAACAAGAAATACTACAAATGCACTGATATAAATAAGGGTTATCTAATTAAGCATGCTCTCACATATTCCTTTCACTAGTACATAAATATAAAAATAAATGATAATTTTTGTAAGACACTTTTTTCCTTTAAAGAGTGGAAACAAACCATCAATAAATATCTATTGAAGTTTATTATCGTATAATGCATATTTTCATATTAGTAATCAAATCTTGAAGTCTACAAATATAATCCTTAATTAGTTATTGTTCTTCTTATTTGCATTGAATGCCTTGTGTGGTAAATAGCTTGGGATCTCAATGTTGTAATCAAAATATTTTGTGAAAGCACAAGTGAACTCCTCAAAGTGATTGAAGCACGAGGAAAAAAATAAAACCATGTAAATGCATGCCCACCAAAGCTTGTTAGAAATAATTTATCAATTAACTTTGTTAGGAAGACATCTCAACCTTGCATCCCAATGTAAGAATACAAAAAATACACATTTCAGGGTACATAATTGAAAACTTATTTAAAGGTTGTAGAGGTCATTTTTGGACCTAAACATGCTTCTAGATAAGGTAGCATCAATTCTTAGATGTTTAATATGCGGACCTCTTTGAGCTCTACACTTTTTATAAAGGGGCTCATTCGGCTTCTAAGATCAAAAGTTATGGCATCTAGAAGTTGGGCCTTCCATGTTGGAAATATAAGAACATCTATGAGCTATAAGAGAGAGTTCCACTTGTTGAAAAAATTATGATGTCTGTTATGAGATGTCATAAGACGTCTCTTAATAGAGATAATGGAGCCAAAATAGAGCACCCAAGTTGATGAGTGGATTATGACAAAATTATGGCACGTGGAAGGATTATGCTCTATTTACTTTGTGGACTCATCTTGGGATTTGGGCATTATATTTTCAACTAAGAATTTGGGCACCATATTTAGGGTGGTTTTAGTGCATTGTTTCCTAATTACCATTTGATGGTTTAATGTATTTCTTCTCTTATTTATTGGGTGCTTGAGATGTAGCTTTTGATAGTGAGTTTTGTAAGTATTGTCACACTACCAAAATTACTCTAGATCTCTTATTGGTGATACTCTTGTAAAGGCTTAGAATTTTCAAGTGTATTGTAACCTTTGATTATTGAATTGTACATTAAGTTGCTTTGGAGTGTAGGGTTTCTCTCCTAAAATGGTTTTGATGAGGTTTTGTTGAACCCTCCACTTTAATAGATGATTTATCTTGTTAATTCAAGGTAGTGCCCTAAGACTATTTACAATAGTGGTTGGAAACCTAATCTAGGAGTGCTTCTACCTTAATAAATTAAATTACATATACTAACTAAATTGAAATTACTAAATTGAGATTATTCTAGAAATTGAATTGCTTATGCTAAATCAAAGATGTTGAAAGTAAGATTAAGTTATGAATTTAATTGCTCATGCTAAATTAAGATTCTAGGAAACAAGTTAGACTAAGTTCCTAATGCTAAAGCAAATTTATAATGTATTTTTTAAATCTTTTCAAACCATCAATCATATTTAGGAAGATAATTGAAACAATTAACACACCTATAGGAGTTACAAACAAAGTATTGAATAACCACATAAACTATGACTATGGAATAACAATATACACTATAGAATAAGAATAAATGAATATGAAGCAAACCACATGAAATACTAATTGCAAAATACCATTTTCATCCTTCTTCTTTTGGGTGAGTGACCCTTGCTCCTCTAGACGAATGAGATTGTTGCTAGCTAATGCATTCAACAATTAAACACATATTTATTCTATGAAAAATATCAAATTGTAAATTGTACCGCATTTCAAATGTTGAAAGTAAAGATTAAAATTTTTGTATAATAAACTACGACATATTTTTTTTACTGAGTTCTTTGAATTTCTCCTAAATTTTTCTATTTTTTTGGATTCACTAGGCTCACTTATTCAAAAAGTTATACTAAATTCTCCTTAGAAGCCTCTTATAATTTAGTATCTATGCACATGCAAATTATGATGTTATGCAAATTATGATGTTTGTAATTTAATTAGGAGAGTTCTAAAACATTAAAGCATAAATTATCATTTACAAAGGTAGTTTCTTCATAATGACCATTCTATCAATATACCCTAGAAAGTGGGGAATGTTCCTTTAATTAGTGGAATGCATGTAACATTATCTTTCCTTTGGCTCTGTTGCATGCCATTAATTGATTGCTACTACTTTTTTGCAACATGTGGTTGTTGATATTCTCCATATTTATCTTTGTTTTCCTAAAGTCTAAGTATATGCAGTCCAGAGTTGAGCCTTCATGACTAAAAGTCTAGAGTTGTCTTTTGGCTTTGGTCTTGTGTCTTTTAATATTATCAAAATTGCCCTTGTTTACGTAAAAATAAATAACTTTAGGCCAAGCACAAAGGTTATAATATCAACATTTCAAATATTAATGATCAATCAAAACTCAAGCAAGTAATAACCCCTAAACTACTCTTGAATCCACATAAATAGGATATAAGATAGGGAAAATGAGTTATTTTACTATTTAAAAAATGGTGCATGACATGGCCTGATAAGGTTGTCCCCACCTAAATCTCTATGTTATGGTATATTATTTTTGTCGTGTATTTTCCTTGTAAATATAAGGATTTAATTTATATTTATTTTCACATATCTCCTCTCATAGATTTGTGTAGTAAACATATTCTACATGTGTACTCCCTTTCAAACTTATCCTTGTGAAAATAAGAGTAACATATAGCTCAAAAAATCCTTAGACAAAGCCATGGATTACCTATACCATCATATTTTCCAAAACAAGGTGCCACAAATATCTTTGGTGAAGTATAAGTCAAAATGTCATTTAGTAGAGGATTGTGCCATATCTCACTAATATCTTCTTAAATATATGCTCATGACTTCAACACACTTTTCTACATGGTAAATCCTATTGTTGGGGGAGCTCAAATAAAGTGAAATATCATTCTTCATATGTATCATATCCATATGTTTATACACGTCACATGTAATAGTATGAGAGAATGAGAAATATGTATAATCAACTACTGACACATTATACTTATATACACCAAGTAAAAAATATGAAAGATCCTCATGTTTTTTTAAGTAATGCTTATTTTTTAATTGAAGGTGTAGAATAATAGACTCTGTAATCACTCAAGGATACACAATAAGAAAATGCAAAAGGATATAAAGTAGGTTCTTCATAAAAAGGCGGTATATCATCATGATACATTGAAAAATCTATGAGAATGAGAATCACTGCTAAACATTGTCCAAGGTTAATAATAAAGTAATCTATGAAGGCACATGACAAATCATGGAATGATATGTAATAAGAATGGCATGAATCAAACCATTGTTTATCTTTAACAATGAAGGTATCATTGAATGAATGCATCAAAGTATTTCCATTTGCATATAAGCATAATATGAAGATAGGAATGATCTAACATATAAATTTCCATTGTCATTGCCACTAAATGGCTTTATCACAAGTGCATTAAAAGATACACATCATAAATTGAATCATCATAAAACACAAAGTCATCAACCTTAGCATTATAAGATAAATAGTTCTATCGTGTTATGTTCATCATTAAGCATATCATTAATAAATTGTGTGAGCCACAAGATAAAGAATAGTTATAATAAGTTACATGGGGGTAACAACCTAATATGTAGGTGAAGATAAACAAAGTGCATTAAGTATACACACTCATCATATAGTTCATCATTGGAATAATCATCATTAATAGATAATCCAAATCAACAAGTACATCACTAGGCTTAAGAGAAGGTGCATCATCATCACTTGTAAGTGAATATGAAACATGTGTATTTATCAAGCGTACACCACTAGGCTCCTCAGAGAAGGATTGATCAAGAGACACACATGGAGAGGAGCTCTCACCACATGTATAAATGAAATACTCACTGGATGTAACAAAACCACACAAATCAATATCCTTAGTTGTATCAAATGAATATAGGGCTAAAATAATAGCTAAGTTACTTTCATAGGCCACAAAAAGGTATCATCATAAAGGTTAGTGACATAGGAAATGAGTTGGGTAAGGAAGGGAGAAAAGACATCAATGAAAAAAATTCTAACAATGAAAGTGCTTAAGGGATGGTAGGTGGGATTAGGATCAAAGAAATACCAAACAACAATAGCCCAAACTTCAATCAAGATAAAGTACTAAGCACAAATGAGGGTGGATGTAAACCCTAATTAAATTTGAAATGAAAGGTATACAATTAGAAAAATTAGTTATAAAATACTAATGTAGGAGGATAAACCATAAGGTCAAAATCCTAGGCCATATAAGAATATTGGGTTCAGTAGAACTATAAGGGAAAAATATACCGCTTGCATAAATATCTACAATAATTAAATAGTTAATGCAATTGAATAAACAATAAATCTAGATAAAAGTGTTGGAATTAGTAATGAAATTTAATGTGGAATTTAAATGAATACTTAGTTATATTTTGAAGATGGCTAAAATGTGCTAAAGATGTTAGGAATTAACTTATTTCTATGTTGGACTTTTAGGGTCTAATTATATGATTACTTTGAAATATGCAAAACTAGTTGGTTCATATCTATGACTATGAAAGCGAATTAACATATTAATTTGAACTTGTACCTACAAGAATAAACAAGAAGACATTTAATTATTCAAATCTATTTGCACATAAATTGATAATGTTTACAAATAGCTTTGGAGAATCTATTGATTTGTGAAGGTCACGTTCTCCTCATTCAGACCCTAAGTGGATTAAATTAACAACCATAAACTAAATAAGATTAGAGACAACAAGCGAGCATTCAATGATGCCTATGATGATATATGTCAACATATGCTTTAAGAAATGTTGCTATAAGCTTTAAGAAATGCTGCTATAATGTTCTCATGCATATGTTCTTTGTTTATCACTCTCATAATTTTAAGTGAATGTACAAATATCTTTTAATATAACAATATAAGAAATAAATCAACATAATGTGTGCTAGGTTGGCTCACAATGACTAGTGGAAATGTTAGCAAGGTTTAACTTTGGATTTTAAGATTTTGGAAGTTTTAGATTTAGATTTGTGATTGTAAAAATGACCTCAATCAACAAAACATATTCATCTCTAAAGACAAGTGATGATAAAATTAAAATATGATGATGTCATGAACCAAATTCACACCTTTTCTTTTATAGTTAGAACTCACTTTTATTAAAATATTTTATACAATTTTCATAATTACAATACTTTAAAACAAAAAATCCTAATAACTATTATTTCCACTCATAAAACCACTATTTAAAAAAAAATTAGTAATTTTTTTGAATCATCAGATTCCAAAAGCACAACTACCCTCCTAAAAGTTTGAGAACTATCGTTTAGCTAATCTCCTAGCTTATTCATTCTATGACAAGAAAAAGTCACAGTAAGCGACATTAGCTTCATAGCTTGTTGACCTTGTGCTACATTGGTTCCTAACGCTGAAGGAATTAAATTAAATTTTTAATTCGGCTTAATTTTCCCTTCCCTATCCCTAACGCCTGAGGGAAATATAGCTTTCAACGGGATATAAGGGAAGACAAACAAAAACACCTCTCCGCTTTGAGCCCTACACACTGATTTAATACTCCATGACTGAACCATGCTTCATCCCTCTCACACCTGGCGCGGCACATATATTTGTCTAGGTCAAATTGAGTTGCTTCAATTCCCAGCTTAATAAAACCACAATTTGGCCGGCTTGCAGCTTTTGCCAGAGATTAGATTTTGCTAAATATAGCACGGAAAACCAGGTTTTATCTGCAAAGATTGTTTTTACCTTTGCTTTTTCAGTGTAATGGGAGGAAGCAAATTGAAGGAGGAAAACGGCGCATCAATGGGCATTGCGGAAAGGAGATCGGGCGAGAAGGAAGACGAACACGAGCACGAGCACGAGCACGAACACGAGCACGAGCAGTGCCCCTGTCCATCCACCTCTGACGAAGATGATCCTGGTACTGCTTTTCTCATCTTCGACTGTGGCTTCTAGGGTTTTTAAAATTCTAGGTTGTTTCTTTTCTTGTTTTTGTCACGAATTTATAGATGTGTGTGGCCCCGAGGACTTAGGGTCGTTTGTGGTCTTAGAGCTCCCTTGTTCGATGACAGCCTGATGTGATGACATTGGGGTGTGATGTATTCTGCAGAACTTATTTGTAATGTTATTATTTTGAATTAACATATCGCAAGTTATGTGATGATTTATGGGGATTCAACTGCGTAGTTTCAAGTCAATCTCCATTCACCCATGCCTAGTTTTGGGTGAAGATTGACTTCAAACTACGCAGTTGGATCCCCATAAATCATCACATAATTTGATACGCTACTAAAACACCACATTATGACATTATTGCAGCTTATCGATACAAAAAATTGAGCAACCAATGTTTCCATTTTATGAAACACTACAATCTACCAGAGCGTACTCAATCAGATTGCAGTTTTTTCCAGTGTTAAATTTGATATTGCATCGTTCTCTTTGTATAACTAAGCTGGATGCTTGCTTTCAATTCCAGATTCTGAGGTTATCAGCCTTTCATCCAGATTGTTGCTTTTTTGATGTTAAATTTCATGATCCAACCTGGCGAGGGCAGCAGCCTGTATGTGCCCTTTGAAACTGCTGTAGGAGTAACTGCAATACAACAACAAAAATGAATCAAAGTAAATGTGGGCAGAAAGAAAAGTCAATTGAAGCGTACTGGATTGATCAACAAATTGAATATGCATTTGATTGACAAAATTGGTTATATACATGCAACAAGCATTGCGAAAACTCTACCAGCAGTTGCATTCTAATGACATTGGTTATTTACAAGATGTTCTTGACTTGAACATGGGGACAGATGATTGACATGCTAATGGCGTTTCTGTGATTGCTGCCCTGATAATTTCACATATTAGTTTTCTTCCTCAAGAACCTAGTATAGTGCAAAGTTCAAATTTTTGATGCAGAGATTTCAGTCTCTTCCTGCTTTGTTATTTTGTTTAAAATGGAACAGACTCTGTTATTACCACAAGTCTATAACATCCTAATTCATGCTGAATAACACAATTTAATGTCACTGAACTGATAGAACAGGTAGAAGTTGGACAGTTCTTCCTGATAATCACTGGAACCCCGTAATTTAAAGTTTTAAACTTTCAAAAGATCTTGGGTATTAAAGTGTCTTTATATACTGCAACCATCAGTTTGAAATTTTGAATATTTTTTATGGACTCAATTCTAGAACCTTCCCATGACTATGCTCAGGAATTTGGGGCACTGTTCCACTTGAGCTACCAGCCCCTTTTTAGTTCAGGCTGTTGCATGTATTTTACTGACAAGTTTCTGTATAATCTTAGATACGTTCAAGAAAGAGAACAAAAGAAAAACCAACAACTACTTACTTTGTTGGCCTTAAAGGCACTTTTCCTACATAAGTGGGTACATGATGAGAATCACCTTTCTGGTTATCCCCTTTCTTGTAAATGTCTATATTATAATCATGTTATCCTATATGTACACCTGGCCCAGTTCTTCGCAGCCTCACTGCCTTCAAGCAAAATATACTAGCTGAGGAGGATTTTTATTGACTAGAGCCTTACTAACTGCATGTAAATTATGCCAATTGAGGTGATTTTGCATTCCCAGCTCTGGTGCAGTTTGCACATGCATGGACTCATAGCCGGAACACATCTTCACTGTTGCAAATCTATTTAACCACGGTAATGATTACTGTACATCATCAATTTTTGGTGGATAATTCTTTATTTGTCTTATGCTGTTCTGTTTTTCTTCTATTCATGTTAGGATTTATCATTGGTATTATGTGGAAAATCATGTAGATAGTTTTTTCCCTCTATGTTGCCATCCAATGCTTACTTGATCCTTTTGAAGATTAGATGTTACTAAGCAGTGCAAGAATCAACTGCATTATAGCAGGAAACAGGAAGACCATCCTGTATTCATGTGTCAGAGGGACATGGAAACAGGTATTAATTAATTAAAGATTGAAGGAATTGCATCAGTCACAAGAGATTCAAGTTGGGACTAACTGTGAGTTGTGACAATATTAAATATTTAATCATAAAACTTGACTTCAATTCAAGACAAGAAAATGATTGGAATGCCTTAGGAAAAATTACTCTGACATGAAGCATATCAACTAATCAAAGTAAAGCACACTATTGAAATATGTCTTGCCACAGGCCCCTACTTATGGGATAAGAGACAAGCAGCATGCCAGAAAGGATTCTGTTTGGTTGAGATATCCAGAGGGGTTTTTTAAGATTAACTTTGATGGAGCCTCAAGAGGCAATGTGGGCCCTGCTGGAGCAGGTGTGGTGCTCACAGATGAGAAAGGTTGCTTTGTTCATGGTAGTTCCCTTTTTCTTTTTCTATCAAACCAATAATGAGGCATTGTTATCACAGGTTATCATTGGCCTGTTTTCTTGGGGACAAGAAAATTGTGGTTGAAGGAGACTCACTTAATGTCATTAATGGGCTCCAGAAAGACAATCATCGAAATTGGAAATTTTGGCACATTCTGGAAGAGGTGCAAGTTCTTAGTTCCTCCTTTGATGTCATGGTGTCCTTGTGTTGTAATGGGCAGATGAATTTGGCAGCAGATTTTTAGCTAATATAGGAGTGAATCAAGAGCCTTTGATGGCATTATATAGCATACTCCTTGAATCTTGGTTGAGACTTAGGGAATGATTGGCTTTTAAGCCACTGTAGCTTAGATTATAGTTCCTTTAAAGGGGCATGTGGAGTCGTTTGGTATTGTCCTTTGTGCCTTTGTACTTTGTTGAGGTTAGATTTTGTGATAGGGGTGCAAGGGGTGGTGGTAAGACTGTTGTTGATATTTTAATGAATATTATGCCTGTGCATTTATCATAGGAGCTGGTGAGTGGGGCTTTTGTTTGTGGGTAGCTGTGAGCTTCTTTTTTTAATTGTTTTCTTCATTTTTTGTTTCAGACTTTGGTGATGGTGTTGGCTGGTGTAGGGATTGCTCGGTTTGAGTGGCTTTCTTCTGGTGTGGTTTAGTGTTTCAATGGCTAAACGTGGCAGATCTTTGTGGTCCCATGATCCCTACCTGCATGGGAGGGTTTGGAAGCTATCTTCTGTTGCAAGGACACGACTGCACTTGGGTTTGTTAAAGTATTGCTGGGAAAGGCAAATGTTGGAAACTCTGGTCCTCTGAGGTTGAAGGCTTCCATCTGGGAGGATTTTGTGCAGAAATCAGCATTAGCAGTGCCATGCCAGATGTGGTTGTTGAGGCTTCTTATGCTGGACAACTTCTCTAATACTATGTTGGTTACAAAGGAGCTGAAAGAGATGGTTGTTAAGGAGAATGGCCCCTTTTTGGTGGTGACAATGGTGGATTTTGGTCTGGCTAGAAAGGAAATACTTACAATTTATAGGGAGTTATAGGAAGTAAGGGCTTTTTGCTCTGATTTGGGTAAAACAGTAGAGAATCTGATGGCGATTCATTCTCACAGGCATTCACAGTTGTCCAATGCATTTACTTAACTGTCCTTTGATCCTGGGAAATTGGCAAGATCCTTGAAGCATGTAGAGGTTTACCATGGAGTGAAGTTTCATGCACTTGACGTGCCTAGTAGTGGCAATGGGGCTGGTTACAGTTTGGATGGGCAGGAGGAATGGCAGTGCAGGAAGTGGTGGGCTGGGATGTGTACTCGCTGCACAAGGTGTTGGGAGCTGGGATCCATGTCTGTAGTCATTGGGTGGAAGGTGCTTTTGTTGGAGGCTGATCTCCATTTGTTCTTTTTTGAGTTTTTTGTTTTCTTCTCATTTCTTGATCTATAGGTGGTGGTTTTTGTAATCATTACCATTCAATTATGAGTGAGGGTCCCAATAGATCCCTCACGATTTAATCAAAAAAGAAATGTCTTGTCACAGGCAGCATTGCAATTGTAAATTTCCTGACCTAGTAAAACTTTTCGTAGAACACTTGACAGGAAGCAACATACTAGACTAATTTCCTTTTGGATCAAATGCCAAGATTAATGGATGCCTATGATGCTGAGGTTGCCTGAAACTTGCACCTAACCTCACCCCTTTTGTTCGCTTACATTTAAATGTGGCAGACCTCAGCTGGAGTTGAACCTTATTGGGTGGCATGAAACCACACTAAGATCCAAAATGACCCATGGTCTCCTTGACCACACTTTTAGATTTGAAGCACAAAATAGTACAAGATCTTGCTCATTGTGAGTTCAACAGGCAATTCAATGTGTTCATTACATGAATAATACTATGAAGAAGTTGTTGCAAAATATTTTAGCCAATAAAATTTGAATAGCAATATGAAGGCTTGATAAATATTTATCAGTTTAATAATGTTACATGGACAAGGTGTGCAGTTAATTACTAATTTACTGCCAATTATCTGCCAGATTTTTCTTATTTTTCAACAGTTTTATACATTGATTGCTGAAAATGTGGAAGGTGTTCATTCTCCGGAAGTTCAAGTGGGCAGCAATTCTACCATAGTTTAGAGAACGTTCTTCATGTGTATAGTACTACATTTGAATAACAAAGTTCTTTTTATAATAATCAATAATTTCCATTTGTGCATTAATGTGTGCTAAATGTTTGTTATGTAACATGTTTTTTTCCCATTTGCTTGTTGCATCATCTTACTTTGACTTTGAAAATCTGGATAAGAAACATATCATACAGTGTAGTGCTATTTAGAGTTTTCGGGAGGATCTTTAATTGTGATTTTCGATGGCAATTGTGGTGATACTTTGATGAAAAAGATAGAGAGAATTTATCGATACATTTTCTCTATACATTCTTCTAGATATGTCCTATATTACACTCCCCTATGGTCCTATTGTTTGTCTTTGTCCATGGAACTGCACTAGTTAAAACTCCCCTCAAGTCTAACAGTCAAAGAAATTCCTAATACCTATCTATGGTTAATACTGATTCCTTCGGGAAAAATTCCTTCCTTGGTATATTTTTAGGCTTGAGGGGTTAATTTTATTGGGCTGGAAAAATTGCTAGAGAAAGAGACCTTACACTTTGGAATCTATATTTAGAAGATTATGTACTACATGAAATGAAAATTTTAAAAGAATCAGAAGACAATTGGTGTTTGTAGAAGGATCTGCATGGTATTAATCCAAGATTCCAAAATTAATGACATATTTAAAGATTGCTAGCCCAAAGATTTATTGAATTGTAGAGTGATATATAGCTATAGTTATAAAAGAATTGGCAAGTCCAAAAAAATGGGTGGAAGAAAGAAGGTGCAGTGAAGACTATTGTGTAACAAGCATCGCTTCAATAACTCAAGAAGGTGCAGTGAAGATAGAAAAGAGAGAAACATGAGATCATGAGCAGTGAATAAATCCATGTACATGCAAGCATATATATGCAAGAGGAGAATCACTCTTAAAATATGCCACAGCACAAAGCAGTTGCATCATGGTATATGTCATCTCCTCTTTTCCAAGATTTTCGATAAAGCTAGGCTCCACATATAGATGTTTTGGCATTGGTAAGGCATTGTGGTATGTGCAAACTCCTTGTTTCCAAGATTTTTGATAAAGCTAGGCTTCATGAAAGGGATTTATTATTGGTAAGCCATGAATGGGCCACAAAAATATATGGAGTTTTCTAAGTGAGGAATAGCTGATTACCATAGTAGAAGGCTCAAAGATGTTGGTGTTGGCCAAGTGAGGAATATTTACTAGACCTCTATGATTTTGAGAATGGTTTTTGTTTGTTGCACTAAGCATGTGTTTATGCACTAAACGATTCTTGAGATTTGGATACTTGCTTGAATTTGATTGTATCTTTGTGCCGCTCATCATTAAAAGCAGCCATAGTCCAGTTGTTTCTCAATGGATTGTTTGTGAAGAAAGGAATCATAAAAGTGTCCATGGTTAAGCTATATGGGTCAATTAGGTCAATTGGACTCAAAAAGAGTATTACGGTCAAAAGGCACTACAATATCAAAACTCAATGTAACTAAACACCCAGTACAGAAGAAAAGGTGGACATAGCAAGAGGGAGTGAATCTAAATTGCATAAACCTCAAGCTGTAGTAAAAGTTACAAAGTACTAATTAACCTTGCAATAATCAACATAGAGAGATGATCATGATATGCACCATTTGGCAGAAAAAAACAATATTTTTCCATCAACACAACTCTATTTGTATGCCAGAGGGTACAAACAGATGGTATACTTTAATAAATTTTGGTAGGCTCCATGCTTAAAGGTTCCAAAAAATATTATTAATGAATTTATTTTTAGTAACACCAACAATTCCTCGACTTCAAATTCTTTGAGGCTTTATAATAAGTTTTGAATGCTCTTCTCTGTTGACTTGAAAGGGTAAAATTTTTCTTATCTTTTTCATTACAATATTCTTTATCCTTCATCGTGTCCTCATGAACAGAATTCTAAATTCCCACTTTGTTATCAATTCTGTTTTTGTTCTGTTAGGGGTTTACATCATTGGATATAATTAATGTTGTTTCTATTTAGTTTTGATTTTCTATTTTCAATGAGTACTCTTGACCTCCATAATACATTAAGGATACTTTGGTAGGTGTTCTATTTTATTTTTTGAGAATGTTCAACTTCTTACACCTTGGCCAAGTTCATCTCAACCGTACCTTCATCTGTTTCTGTTGCATTCAGGGTAAGTACTTGAGCTGTACAATTATTTTTGAATGCAAGAGGAAGACTTGGGCATCTCCAAATTCTGTTTGTTTACATATTCATCACCATAGTTGTCAGTGGTGATATAATTAAATATATATTTTTTGTTTGGTTCCTGTGCAATGCTTATGATTGGGACACTTTGTAGCTTGTCTGTAGTGTGTTTGCCTTCTTAATATCTCATTTATTGTGATATTTCTCATATTATTTGTTACAATTTCCACTGGCCAATTTTTTAAAATCCAAACAGTATATGTAATATGAGAAATTTAGTTCTGGAATATTGAAGTAACAATTTGATTTTAATTCTTTTTATGATAACTGGTGTTCTGGAATACAAATTCTTCCATCTGTTCTTGTATGCTCATGTTTTTCATATTCAAGTTGCTCATCTCTCATCACTTCTTAAGATATATTCTTAGCTAAAATTGATACTGCAACAAGCTCCCAAGTTCAGCACTTGCTTCTTGGGTTCTAAATCACGTGTCCCTTTCTTCTTGACAGACTTGGTGACTTCACACTTCCTCTTCCACTTGTAAGTCACAAGTAATGTTGGAAGATTAATCCAAAACTAGATTGAAATTTTTAAAATCTTGTTCTATTGCTAATTGCTGTTTGGGTTTGGTGTGGGATGACATCTTGCTGTGAGCTGGACACCACTGTAAAGCTATTTTGTAGAGCCCTAAATTTTTTCCAATGTAAAGCTTAATAGCGGCACATGTGTGTTCACGGTAAGAAATTAAAGAAATATACATAAACATCCATAAAGAGACTCGGATGCATACTGTGAAGAAGATATTATAGATGGAAGTACAATATGTTGATTTCACTCCAATCACACATTAGAATTTTCTATGCAAGGTATAAGTATTTTTACAAGTATGAAAGGGTTCAAGTTGTAATGTTGTGATCATCAGAAGCAACATTCCATGTATGATTGATATTAAATTTACTACTATTACCCCTTAATAGTTGACATCTCCACAATTTTGTTCTTTCTTTCTTTCTAACCTAAAATTTTGTGCTCTATTTTTACTGTAGATATTATTGAAATTTATTTTTGTGTTTCGGGTCACATTCTTGTCAAAATGTCTCTTAATTTCTTAGGAATGAAAGGTTGAGTTCAACTTTAACTGAAATAATACAGTTAGCAATCCTGTAGCTCAAAAGCATATGCAAGAGTGATCAGAATGTTAGTAGTCAAATCCAAAACACCCAGCATGTGCATGCCCCTTAATTGGTAAGAAAACCTGTGTGAACTAAACCCCAACAATTAAGACATTGCCACAGCTTTGAATCTTGTCCAGTTGCTTGGTAATCAGTTCTAATAATGTGTGAATAAAATGTCAACATGCAAAAAGTTGTGAATTCTCGAGGAGAAGCCTTAAACTCTGTTCAACTAAAGGGGAACAACAGATTCCAAAACTTAGCCTATTTGAGTTTGGGATTAACCTGCATTGTGAAATCATTCAATGATTTGACATGCTGATTTTTGCCTTAATATTAATCTTTACATTACTATTTTTTAACATAATATTGAGAATGGTATTTTTAAGTGTTTGTTCTTTTAGATTTGGCGACAAACACAAGTGTATGTGGCCTTTTTATGCATTGTGGCTTTGTATTCTTATTTATTTCATTCATACAGGTCTAAGACCTTCACAATTGTATGGCAAATTCACATGGAAAATTGAGAACTTCTCGCAAATTAGCAAAAGAGAGCTCCGAAGTAATGTTTTTGAAGTTGGTGGTTATAAATGGTAAGTTCATTTTCCTTAGGTCCTTATCTTCAAATAAATTTCGCCATTATTAACAAATAAGGAAGCAATTTATTCATTAATGAATTTATTTTTCTGTAAATGCAGGTACATTTTAGTGTATCCCCAGGGCTGCGATGTCTGTAATCATCTCTCTCTTTTCCTCTGTGTTGCCGATTATGACAAACTTTTGCCAGGTCTTGAATCCAATCTTCTTTTTGGCAGCTGTGTAGTATTTTCTGGATTTTGGAGCTCTTGTTTTTAATAGTTTTAAATCATGAATATGATTGTGCCCTAATTTGGTTGAGAAATTTTATTTAACTATGGCTGCTTGGTTTGCAGGATGGAGTCATTTTGCACAATTCACAATTGCTGTTGTAAACAAAGATCCAAAGAAATCAAAATACTCAGGTGCGTTTCATGCCTTTATGAACATTTCTAGTGTAAAAGACTACATAGACTTATTTTATTCTGACAAGGTCCATAAATGGATATTCACAGATACATTGCATCGCTTTTGTAAGAAGGAACATGATTGGGGGTGGAAAAAATTTATGGAGGTGTCAAAAGTTTTAGATGGTTTTACAATGGCCGATACTCTTGTTATCAAGGCGCAAGTTCAGGTTATCAGGTTTGCACATTGTTGGTGTAATCATGTTAATCACTATTTATAGGTTATGATAACTACGATGTTTTCTTTTCTGTGAACCATTTAATCACCCATTACTGTTTTCTATCAACTATCTTGAGAATGGAGAGGGGATCATCACATATTTTCTAATTAGTGTTGCTGCATTTTTTATTGAATAAACCTTTTTTATTATGTTTTTCCTAAGAATATTTTGTTTTCCTTTGTTTCTTAATGATTCTTGAGTCAACTTTGTTATATATCATGATTGGCCTCTAAAGGAATTATAAACGCAAACATAACTTGTGATGGTCTAGTTGGTCATGGTAACTCAGCACTCCTGACTACTACCTTAACCAAGTCTTTGATAATTCTGAGATAGTCTTTCAAACTTTGGGTGGGGTTGTAGGACATCAGACATGTACATCATTATATATATATAGCGAGAGAGAGAGAGAGAGAGGGAGGGGGGGGGGGTTAGCATTCACAGTAGTATTAATCATATGTTTTGTCAGTGCCCTCTTCGACATTGTGAACAAATTGCAGACAGAAAAGAACACAGTCCACTTCCTCCAAACTGATGGTGGTGTGGTTTTGATGTTAATATATATATATATATATATATATCATTATATAAATCATATGTTTTGTCAGTGCCCTCTTCAACATTTTGAACAAATTGTAGACAGAAAAGAACACAGTCCACTTCCTCCAAATTGATGGTGGTGTGGTTTTGATATATATATTGTATACAAATTTGTTTGCATACTCTGTTGTGATATATATTGAGTTAATATTTGCATCTTTAGAGGTACTGATTATATATATATATATATTGTATACAAATTTGTTTGGATACTCTGTTGTGATATATATTGAGTCAATATTTGCATCTTTAGAGGTACCGATGAACCTTTTGGAAATATTTTAGCTTTGTCCATAAATGTACAATCATGATACAGCTAAGGAATATATATACTTTATCTTGTTTTTTTACTTTGATTCCTTCTGCTGTTTAGCAAATTCTTTACTATTAAAGTATTTTCATTCTTACATAATGCAGGGAAAATCCACACCGTCCTTTTCGTTGCCTTGATTGCCAATACAGAAGAGAGTTAGTTCGTGTATATATAACTAATGTTGAAGCAATTTGTAGACGGTTTGTGGAGGAGAAGCGGGAAAAGCTTGGAAAACTGAGAGAGGACACAGCGAAATGGTCAAGGTACTCTTGATTTATATCTGTTCATTGTATGGTATTATGGTGCCAAAAAAGTTAGCATAACAGATATTGTCATTTGGGTAACTTTAAATATGGTTGTCTGGGAGGCGAAAAAGTAACAACACAGAGACTTCTTTAACAGTTTAGTATAGATCAATTTATACCTTGTTTAAGTTTGAAGTTTGTGTTTTTTCTCTTCTTTAAAGAGATGCTAGTTTGGCTTGAGATTTTGCAGTTTTCGCACTTTTTGGTTAGCGGTTGATGAAGATGAGCAGCTCCGTATGTCAAGAGAGAAAACAGATGTCATTCTTAAACAGGTTGTAAAGCGCTTTTTCAATGAAAAGGAAGTTACATCTACATTAGTTATGGATGCTCTCTATAGTGGCTACAAAGCTCTTGAGTGTCAAAGTGCAAACAATAAGGGAAAAAGTAGAAGTATGGACCTGGAGGATATATCATCACCTGTTGTTTGCGTGGAGAAAGATGTGTTTGTGCTGGCTGATGATGTGTTGTCTTTGCTCGAAAGGGCTGCAACTGAACCATTGCCGCCATTGAAGGATGACAAGGGCCCTCAAAATCGTACAAAGGTGAGGCAAAGAGTTTTGGGAAGTGGTTTTGTATGGGATATATCATGGATGGTGAGAAAGCTTAAGTAATTAGTTCCATTATTTTTCCTTAATATCTGGGACCATCTTTATAGCACCTAAGTTCATCAATGAAAGAACTATTTGCTAGGATTATTCTCTTTGACATTGTGACAGTTCATTGAGTTTAGTTTAATAATTTGAACTGTAATTCTGTGGAGTGAATGTTTTAATGACTGCTGGGGCTTAGCATCAAATATGTAAGACATTTACAAACTAAGTCAGTGGTAACTGTTCAATGCAACTTGTGGAAAAGAAGGATTTTCTGTTTTGTGTGTTTAAAATATACATTGTTGCCAAGCTTTCAGAAATATTTTTCTTATACTGAAGTGGTTTATTCGTATGGCTCATGACACGGGAAGCTCACGCTTTGTATTTTTTGGACAGATTTAAATTTTGTCAACCTCCTAGTAGTGTTTTTAATTTTCATTACCTGAAATACAAACTTAAAAGCACTCCATGCATCATTATCTGGGTGTCTAATACATCTGATTTGTATTTCTAGAACCTAATAATTTTCTATACCACTGTAATTTTTGTTGGCCTGCAGGAAAAGTTCATTATAGCTATAAAAATGATCTCTTTGTATACATTAAGTCCTTAGTTCAAATTTGTACACAGATTTATCTTCTATACGAATGTCTTACACAAAGAGTTATGTAAATGTTAATGGGAAGTTATTCTTATTTTCATAGCTAGACAGCTTTTATATGTTGCAGCTTAGTCTAAGAGTAATCAATGCCATAGCAATTTCTGTGTCTGTGACTAAGGCGTTTGATTCCCAGTTATTCAATTCTAGTTTAGATCCTGTCTGAGTTTCTGCCAAAGATAGTGGTAGGGTCTTGAGAATGTTTAAGATCATTCCTTTTTTATTTTTAATAGAAGTTTTTTATTAATTAAGAGGGGTAAACGCTTTTGACCCGGAGCTATGAGCCGGCGAGGTCACAAACAGGGGACCTCATCTCCAATATAAATTCTCAACAATTACACCCCAATGGGGTTTGAACCTTGATGGCAAGAATAACAACACAACAATTTAACCATCGCACAATGCCACTATTGGCAAAAATCTAAGAGCTTCAATTTTTAATTGAAGTTGAAACTACACTTCTCATCAGTTTTCTTTGATATGGCATCCACAATTTTATATGCGAGGA
This sequence comes from Sequoia sempervirens, assembly GCA_007258455.2. Lineage (NCBI taxonomy): Eukaryota > Viridiplantae > Streptophyta > Pinopsida > Cupressales > Cupressaceae > Sequoia > Sequoia sempervirens. Next base: position 107,159,488 of record VDFB02058242.1, read on the forward strand.
TCTCCTGCTCGCATGTTTGGACAGATCCTTATTCTTCTCAGACCTATGTTTGGCTTTTGCAAAAAGCGGGTACTCCAATTGAATATATGATTTCAAAAAGGAGTTAGTTGTGCTGTTAATATTATCTCTTTTTATTTGATGCACTGTGTTGGGACATCTTTTTCCTGTTTAATGTAAGCATTGATAACTGTCCTAATGTAATACTCTATTTGGAGAGGATTAATTGTAGATTCAGCTTATAAGTTGCTAGTATCCTGACTTGTTTATGATTACAATCAAGTATTTTCTATATGCTTTCAGTATCATAGTATTACAATACTTAGATCTCTTATGTTCAACTATATGTATTTAAATATATTTGTGAGCACCTTAATCCACCTCTAAAATGAAGAAAAGGTTTCTGATTCTGTGCTGTATGCCTGCCAGCCAAGAAACTTGTGAAAGTGTACTGTTCTTCAGTTGACTTCATTGAGTTAAACTCATTGGAGGCAGTCTGAGAAATTTTATTTTGATGATCTGGATTTGCCATTTGCAAAGTAGGTGCAACATTGACAAATAGGTGTACATTCTTATGCTTAATTACTGCGTTGTATGATTAGCATGGTTTTTTGGGATAATGATGAATATTATTAAAATAAAAGAGGAAAGAATCCTACAAGAAAACAAAATTGTAAACAATAACAAGGCAGACAAACACCGAGGGGCCAGGTCTAAGTCTCTGATCTCCTTGTCTGAATGCTACATCAGATCATAGATGAAGAAATAGAGATTAATTCGCAAAACCTGATTGTCCTCCATTATCTTTGGATTAAAAATATGAATATCTTCTTTGTTATGGACATTTTATATATTTTTGCCTCAACACCATAGAAAAGAATGATGAAATTGTTGGGCAAAAATGTGCCAAGGGTATCCATTCTATACTAACTTTTCTACATTATTTCACAGGCACATTCCATCATTTATTTATTTTTGGTAATCTTCAGGCAAGCACCTTTGACAATCTTGTACAGCTGGGTGTCCTTTCAAGAGTTAATTGTTCTTGTACGTTCAATGCGTTCTTTCTTTTTCTAGTTGGTCTTTATAATCACAAAGAAGCCTTTTGAAGAAGCGAGGGTGAAGGGTAGAGATGGCTCTAAGATCCAAAAGAGATAATTTCATTTTCCGAGTCTCTGGCTGATTTTTTTCTATGAAATCAGTTCTCATGCATCTCAGCAACTCCATTTTATTTGTGTAGTTGCTTTGCTTATTCCCATGAATATCATTCTTGTGACTTTGATAATAGTCTCTTCAGCACTTTTGACTACATTACTGCATGTTAGGATCTTTCTTATCCTTGGGCATACTTGTTCTATACAAAGATGAGAAGACAACAATTGCTTGTTACTTTTATGTTGCCTGAAGTAAGTATGAAATTCCTTTTTGTCTTTTTGAGGCTCAAAGCTTAGTAGGCTTCCATTACCATCACATTTGGTGAGAATACTGTACTCCTCCTTGATGACCTTTGATGACCTTCTGCGTAAACTTAAACCAGATATATTCCTCCTAGTAAGGGATTGTCCCACTCTCAATATTAATGGCTTAAATGATAAGGAACAAAATATAGACAAAAATCTGGTAGAATATAGCAAAAATGTCTTGTGCCCCACAGAGCGCTGTCACATGGAGAAAATTAAAGATAAACAGTCACACTGAGTATAGAAAAATAGAACAGTTGCTGGTTTGGAACTTGGAAGAAAAAGGAAAATGGTCTTTCAAATCTGGAGTTTAACTGCTGAGTGATAAATAAAGAACCCTGAAAAGTTGTGATGAAACAAAATAATGTTTACACACGTCTCTTCTCAAGGAACAAGTGATGTTTGTCATGGGCACACTGATCTGCAATAAAGGACTGTTATGAACTCACAAAAGGCAGAGAGAAAAAATGCAAAGCCAGATTGCAGTTGTGTAATAGAAAACACTGTGAGAGAGAAAACAGCCAGTAGCCTGCAGCAAAAAATGAGCGTAAGTGAGGAAGCAAAAATTTAGCCAAGAGAAATAGGCCAAAGAAGGCTGAACAATAAATTAGTTCTGCCTGCGCCAACAGATCATCTGCCATTGATTGCACTCACTTAGATCATAATTGGGGTCAATGCAGATGCACACCTCAAGGAATGGTTGGGAGTGACTTGGGAACAATCCACAATTTAAATCAAAGTTAACCATTCACCAGGCATGCCTACGACCAAAGAGAGCTATCCCATAGTCAGCCAGAATAAGAACAAAACAAAGTGTAAAACATATGCAAATCCCATTAAAGGCACCCCATAACATAGTAGCATTATATTTAAACAGCAATGGCATGGCAAACTGAAAGTGTAAATGGAATTTGATTACACAGGTTTAAAACACGAAAAACATGACAATTAGAAAACAATATAATATTCATAAAAACGTGGAAAAAAACTTCGACTGTTTAATATGCGATTTTTTAAAGGGGCCACATTTTTGTCAGGTCAAGCCAGGTTAGACTGGGGCTTGACCAGGCCTGCAATCACTCAGCTGTGCCATTTGGACTCAGCATGGCCTGCAACCCAGGTGGCTTTTACTTGTGATTAACTGTGTGTGTATCACAGTTATTGCTACTATGCCTCCCATATATGCAAACTGTGCTCTGAAAACATGCCCTTCAACCACCTTTGTTGGAAAAACAAGGGGGTAATAAATGGAACCATATTAAAGGAGGAATTACTCATTGGTAGGCAAGGAGTCCCAAAAACCATCCACCAAAAAAAAATTCATCATGTCTCCAACAAATAAGATATTTTCAAAAAATTGGGCATTTTCTTTCTTTTAAAAATTACCTTTAAGGTACCCTATGATTAATTTCCATATTGGCCTTGCTTTTTTTTTCCAATTAGCAGATCACTTGTAGTTAAGAATATGCTTGTTCTTATTAATTTTGCTGGCATTTTCCTTTTCTTTCAAGTCCCTGAGATCGAAAAACATATAATGTGGTATTATCCTTATAATCATGTTAACTATTTTCAATTTTGTTGAGGGGTTACCTCCCTCTTGATCAATGATTTTCACTAGATCGACATAATGCTTAATTTCCTCCGGAAAACCCTTTGAGTTTATTTTTTTCTTTTTAGCAACCCTTTGATTGGTTAACAAATTCTTTGCCTTTACAAATATATTTTTCCTTGTAGGAACCCCTATAACAATGGAAAATTAGGATTTCATCAAAAAATTAATTTAAGCCTAGTGTCTCATTGATCAACTTGCTAAGCTTCCATATTTCAGTACAGTCCTCTAAGTATAGACTCAATAACCAGTTTGGAATCCCTTTCCACAATGCTTCTATGAATCCTAGATCAATTGCTAGTTTAATTCCTTTTGCGAATCCTTTTGTTTGAGCCAAATTACAGGTGTTTAAACCTATGAAGCAGGGCTTGTAACAAATAACATTCCCTTCTGAATCTTTAATGGTGCAATCTACCTCCCCAGATTTCCTTTAGAGACACAATGAAAACTAAGCTTTGTTCAAACCTATGATGTGAGGGACCACAAGGTCTTGAAGAAAAGGAGACTCAATGTTGTTCATGATGACAAATCATGACCCAAGAGCTTATGATCACTTGGGGTCAACTCGGATTTGTTCCCCTGCTTATGAAGTCACATACATTCTCTTGTTGACCTATTTGTTTCCCTTTGGAAATCCTCTGTGGTTCTCATTGTGCTTATAAAGCTTATCCTGTTTTACTCTAGCCATAATTTCAAAAGTGTTGAATGGATTGCCACAAAAATTTCTATGCATTAGGCCTTGTATTCAAAGCCAAACTAGAAATTTGTTATACAAGCTTATCAGCTAGGATCTGCCTCATGTTGAAGCTAATTGTAATGTCCCCTTTTTGGAATAATCCTATATCTGCCCTAATTTATCAATGTCAAGTGATCACCTTGGTTTTGGGGATGTTTATGGAGCAAGTAGGCCCCTGCAAAACAGAGTTAGAGCAAGATAAAATTAATTAGAATGCATATAAGAAAATCAAAGAGAACATGGTTAGGGATACAACTACCTGTTTAGACCTGCAAATATGTTTGTAGACATTTATAAATAAAGACAGCATCATTTTAGAAGTATATTGAATCTTCTTTAGATTTTCCTAATTCATTCTTCCTTGCACATAATGGTCTGATAGGGTGCCCAAGAAACCCTCTACCCTATGCCCAAGAGCAGTACACCCCTCTTGGCCACATGTGGCCCTTGCCATCCATATAGGGTGGTGTGCCTAGTGAGGCGTCCTACCACCGTTCCCCTGTACCAGAACCATTATTGCTTAACTATGTTGGGAGATTGAGGGTGCAACTACAGTAGGGTGTCCTGTATAGTCATTCCCTCTAAGCCCAAGAGCAGTACGCCCCTCTTGGCCCACATGTGGCAGGCCTCAGCCATCCATCATGGGGTGGTGTACTTAGAGGGTGACCCCAATGCTGTTTCCCCTATAGTAGGCCCTTAACTCCCCTATCATGGCTAGTTATTTACAGTCAGACCATATGAATATCATACCATAGTGTAGACACACACATTTATATATAAAATCAATGGACAGGTCCATCACTCATATTTAACAAAGATTGGCAACTCAGATTTATTTGGACTATCATTATCATGACCCATAAGTATTGGATCTTCTTTCAAACATACGATGCATACCATATTTAAATACATAACTTGCTCAACTTTGAGTTCTATGTTTGTATTCACAAAGTATCACATGAAGCGTACCTCTGTTTGCTGACGTTGGAGTCTTAGTCAGAATCGTGATCTCCTTCAGTGCTGTCTGTGTGCAGAAGTGTGGTCTTTTTCCTTTAATTCCCTGCAGACTCTGTGCGGCTGCTGCTGGAGTCTATTCTTTTCTTCGATGCCTTCACTCTTGCATCGCTCCTTCCTTTGTAGCCGTCCAAGAGTCTCTACCTTGGACGTGACCCTTTATGCAAGCGGTGCTTGATTTATTTAAAGTCGATTCATCATTTTAGTCATGGGAGTTTTCCTATGTTAATCGGTTTGTTTATTTCTCATTCCTTCTTATCTCTTTTTGTTTATTTTATTATTATATTATAGTGCATGTTATGATAATCTGTTTTAAGAGAATGATGATTGGATTGTTAATATTACAATGATAATTAGAATTATGTTTAAATAGCAATTGCCCATACTTAGATTTTAATTATTATTTGTATTTTGATATATTTGAGGTTATCATTTCAAGGGACGTGACACTAATAAGCAAGCAATTGCAGATCTCCGTGGAAAAGGAACAATTTGTCACAAATTGGAACACAAGCCATATCTTTCCATTGTGTAATGGCGCTAGACATAAGCTGATAGCCCCATAACAAATACAATAACCATGTAACAAAAATGACAACCATTAGACTTAATATGTAGCAAACTCAAAAAATCATTAGACTTAATGACTATACCAAATGCAATCCCAAGTTTATCTCTAAAGTTGACTATTTTATCTCTTCCAAGTGGTTAAGTCATTATGTCTGCAATCTACACATTGGTAGGACTATAAAGGCAAATGCCATTATTGATCAACTAGATGTAATGGCGATGAACGGAAATATAATTTGTTCTGGCATGATAGACTGGATTATTCACCATTTTCAGCACAAGTTGATTGTCACAGAAAAGTCAGTTTGGTGTTGTTTGGTCTAGTTGTAGATCAATCAGTATTCTCTGCAACTATACTACACCACAACCTATATTGATGTCTGTCTTATATTCCTCTTCTGTGGAAGATAAAGCAATAGTATGTTGTAGCTTGCTGTACCAATGAACAACTCTGTATCCTAGTATTCTCTGCAACTATACTACACAACCTATATTAATGTCTGTCTTATATTCCTCGTCTGTGGAAGATAAAGCAATTGTATGTTGTAGCTTGCTGTACCAAGAAACTACTCCCTATCCAAGAGTAAAAACAAATTGGGTTGTCGATTTTCAATTATTCACTAATCCAGCCTAATCAGATGTAGTATATTTGGATAGCATGAAATCTATAGGTTGTTGGTATAGAATACCAAAGTTGAGGGTCCCTTTGACATATCAAAGCACTCATTTTGCAGCTTTCCAATGTTTTCTTGTGGCTTGGATGTGACTTGGAAAAGACAACTTGTTTCAAAACATATGTTGAATCAGGCGGTATTAAGATAAATCAAACTACCTACCAATCGATGATAAATGAATTCAGTGACCACTGTGGCAAATTAGTGTAAGTTGAGTGTTTAATCCCCGCTTCCATAGGTGTAGATGTTGGATTGCATTTTGTCATCCTAAATTTTTCTAAAAGGGAGCATATTATGTTTCCAAAAATAACTATGCTAAATAAAATTACAAAGTTATTTCTTGAAATGTACTTTGCTCATTAATATGTATAATGCCCCCTACTTGGGATATTCCTAGATTTTACCCTAAGAGCACAATTAGAATCCAAAATAAGAAATTTAATGCATTTAAGATTGTAAATTTACCAATTGAAATGCCCTTTATAAGAAATAATCCCTGCTTTAGGTCCCGCACACAAAATTAGTCACTAGAAATTGACATTAGATCATAAGCCATGAAAATATACATATTACTAATCATTAGTATATATCATGATATCCATGGACATTAGTTACATCAAAATCTAATTAAAGCAATAGCCATTCCAATCTGGATTCCTCATAATAATGTCATTAGGAATTCGTCGAAATGGTTGCAAACCGCAATCTCAAGATTGGTTGCCCTTGTACTGCGAGAGCATAGAAGGTGGGCCACCCTTCCATCCCTCAGTCCACCTTGGAGGCACTCCATCCTCCTTAATCAAGCCCAGGAGCACTCATTCACCTCCCACGAGCACTGCATCTTGGGGTGGCGTGCTTGATAAGATCGTGAAGACTACCTTCCTTCCACCAAGCCCAGAAGCACACATTTGTCTCCCGGCCCTTGAGCAGTCCATCTCGGGGTGGTGTACATGATGGTGGGTTTGTTAGGCCTTCACCTCTTGTGAACTCGAAAGGTTGATTGGCCTTCCTGTTTTGCAATCACTTCTCTAAATTCAAAATAGATTTAGTATGAGAATCTATTATCCATATTTATAATAAAGAAAGAATCATAATTACTTATAAGGATCAATAATTGCTGCAAGCATCATTATTGCATAATCGCATATATATATATATATATATATATATATATTAAAGACTTACAATAATCCTTTGCTAGTAAACAATATCTATTTCCAATAAGGTTCCAATCCCTTATTTTCCTTTTTCCAATGTGCTGCTTGGTTGATCTCCAATTGATACCTCTCACAAATGAATTGCTCTCCCTTTAATATCTTCAATGGTGGGGGAAAAGTCACCTCTTTTCATTACTTACTTACATTGGTAAGGGACACATCCCTTTATAATCCAAGCGCTGCCCCTTAAACCTTTTTTAATTATTAATTGCATGCTTTTATTTTATTTTTTAATTTTTGGAATCGCTGCAATTGGTTTTCTTTGCATATTATGGAATTGCTGACCAACCTTAATTAATCCCCAACATTCACTTTGTAGAATCGCCACTCTTAATATTTCTTTGGTCAAGGATAAAGGCAGTGATTATGGTTTATGACAGGGATATGACAATATGGACTGTGGAAAAATCACAACTCTTCTAGAAAGTGCCTTGGCATACCTTCTTTATGATACTAAAATATCATGATCAAGTTGTGAAAATTCTAGACCTAAGCAGTAACGTTAGAGGCCAAGATCTGTCATATAAAAACAAAACAAATATTTGTTTTCCCTTGTTGAATGCTATTGGCCTTTCTTTTGGTGATGCCAAGTTTATTAGCATAGACAATCAAGATCACAATGTCATCATCACTAATCTTAACGTAGAGATTGGGATCAGAATAATTTCTTTTGAACACCAAATCTCTAAGATGTTGATCAATTTTCTGATACTAGGCTTAGGAAGCATGCATAAGTCAAGTGTTTCTAGGGATGCTTCCTTGGGATAGAATTCTTGTTTTTGAAAATGGGATTGAAATGGCCCCTTGTGCCATCCTTGTGAGCACCACCCTTTTGGGAGGATGATTGGGGACACCTTGCTGTCCTTGGGGCAGTGAGGGGATATGTTAACATTCCTTGACTCTCATGTGGACAATAGGGTATCTCAACGACTTGCCAAAATATAGTCAGCAACTTGAAAACAAACTAAACCTAAAATCTTAACCCTAAACCTAAAAGGAGGGCCCACAAAGCTCCCACCCTTAAAGACCTATAAATATGCCCATGTTCTACTGCGATCAGAAAAAGAGGAAGAGGAAGTTGCCAACAAAAAAATGCGCATGCACCATGAAGGTGTTGGTGGCCTTAGAACTTGCAAGGGGCATTGCCTCTTGACCCTATTGGGGGCAAGTGCCCCTAGACCCCAACTTTGTTTCTAAAAAGAAAAATATGAAAATAGTTTTTGGTTGTGTTGGATTAAATCTTGAGTAGTTGAATTCCATTTATACTTTTGGTATGCCATGCTAACTCCTAATTTTGAGTAATGCTACTATTGTTACAATCGAATGATATAGGGCATAAATATAATGATCTTAGTGAAGATGCTTGGATTTTACACATGTACATTGGCAATGCAGCTTGTTGGGGACCTCTTTGTCAAATTCTATTCTAGAGTGAATACTTCACTTGGGAACATGCTGAAGGTCTTGATTCATTTAAAGAATAATGCTGGAGCTTGGTAGTCTTTTTGCAGATGATGAATCATTTATGAAAATAACAATTGCAAAAACAATGCATTTGCAAAGATCATTTACAACATGGCTGACATTGAGACATCAAACAATGCAAAATATGATCCTACAAAGTCTAACAATGCCTTCTTGGTCAATGGGACAATTTCCACTCAAGATAAGGGTGAAGAATTTTTAAGCTATGTTGTCTTTGATGCAAAATAATGTACATCAATACAACTTTGTATGTATACCATCGACTTCTACTTATATTGTTTACATTAATGATAAATTGCAACTTATTTTACTATTTTTGATAATTAAAATTTCAAATGTTAATTTTTAATATTTTATATATTAATTTAACAGCTGTCCTCAAATTTTGAGAAAACAATTGCCATCCTTGAAACTTGTTTTCCTTTCCTTGTGTTTCCCCAGTTTTGAAGACTTTGTGCAAACCTGACAAAGTCTTCATTTAGGAAGACGCTTTTAATATCCATTTGATATAACCTCCATCCAAATTGAGTACTAAGTGGGATAACCATAGTTACTAGGAGGCAAATACTGATATTACAAGAGATAGGGATGGGTACCAGTACGGCATTTTCAAAGAAGGTTGGAGACAAGTACTTGGAGATGGCTATATATATATTAGACAATAGATATCTGTAAAGAATGTTAAACGCTAAAATGCTTAAAATTAAAAATAAAACTAACATTTGAAAGTATTGAAATAGATTAATTATATTGATATTTGATAATCATCATCATGATAGAAAAAATAATTTAAACCATAATCACCTGTAGATGACAAAGAAACTAGGAGGGGAGTACCAATACTTTTAAAAACATAGCATGGGGGACCTTGGAGAGGACTATATTTTCAATCAATTGATAAAACTTCAATGCATGTACACATCTTTAGCCTTATTATTGTTTTGCTTCATATTCTTACCTCTGTGGGATTTAATAAGGAATTTTTCTACCACTAAATTTTTTTGTAAACTTTTATGGAAAAAATAGAAAATTACAAGTCTATTAGGTATTTTGTTTAGTTCTTTCAAATTTTGTCAATCACATATCAGTGCTTTTAAGAAAATCCAATGTATTTTATGTGATATATCTGAGAAACCTCTATTGGAAGTTTCCAACCTTCCTCATTTTCAAGGGATGCTCATGGGAGATGCAAAGAAACTTCATCTGAAATTTCATAATGTCTAAAGGTGTCTCCAAGACGGGACATGTTTCCAGTACGAGAGACAAGTACCAAGGGTTATGCTATGAGTCTTCTGGTAACTATGAGGATAATCCCGTAAAAGGCTACCATCTTCGTAGTGGGTTGAAGGTTTCTTTATAGTCTACCCCTTCTTGGTATGCTTAACATTTGGTGACAAGCTTTGTACTTTCCCAAAGAACTATCTGATTTAAATTTTACTTTGTAAACCCATTTACAATCAATGGGCTTGTTTCCTTGGGATAATTTAGACAACACTCAAGTTTTATTTTGCATCAAGGCTTGAAATTCCACCTTCATGACAGCTTTCTATTTTTGCTTTCCTTGTCTCATCGTATGTGCTAGTTTCAAATACTTATGAAAGAATAGAAGTAAGTAAAATTTATTTGCTCATCATTTTGTACAAGTTGTTTCCCCAATTGTGTAGACCTGCCTTCCATTGTTTTTGGTAATTATCCTCCCAAGTACCTCTGACCGTGGTATAAAACCATTTTGGCATCTGACTCCTATATGAAGTCTGGGTATCGATTTGTTCTTCTTCAGATCTCTCCTTGAACTTGATCCATCTATGTTTGTGGCTTTAAGCCTTGTTTTATTTCCAGATCAGAACTTGTACTGAAAGTATTAATAGCAATTTTCCATACAATGCTATCTGCAGATTTACCATCATCTAAGAAGAAAAGACATGTTCGCATCTACAAACTAAGAATAATTTTATTAGCAGAAACTTCAAGTAACCTGTATGCCTTGGATTGCCAACTATAGCTAGCAAACATATATGGTTTGCACTTTGCATCTAACTTCTCTTTTTGGCAGACATGAATGCAAAAACAATACAATGGAAACACAAAATTCCATTTATTGATGACTGCCCTTCTTGACCAGCCTTCCTCGGGAATGATACTCTGCAATGCTTTACAAGGACAGTGGTTAAGGATGTTAATTGTTGTATTCACAGTTTCTGCCAGGTACCAATATGGTATATTCAAGCTGTGTAGCATGCACTCTGCCATCTCCATAACTGTCCTATTTGTTCGTTTCACTCCATTATGTTGTGGACTCTATGCGGTAGTATGCTGTTTGTGTTCACCATTCCTCTTGCATAATTCTTGAAACTGTTTGACAAACCTGCCTCCATTATTAGATCTAAGAGCCTTGATCTGATTACTTGTTTGTTTCTCCACCAAGCCTTTCCATGCTACAAAATGAGAAAAATATATTGATTTGTGCTCTGAGTGTGCTCTCTACAATGTCTGAATCGGTATTGTTGCAGCTTCCTTTGCCCTTGATTTCTGCATCTGTTCTCACTTCTGCTTTTTCTTTTTGCAAAAGAAGTGTAGATAAGGTCTCTGCAATTAGACATAAGGGATTCAGCAAATGAATTTGGGATGATGGCAAGCTTTGTAAGACCAAAGCAATCATGTCTTCATGAACCACTAGTTTTTGAATATCTGATATTTGATCACTAAGATCCTTCATTCACACAAGTATTTGGATGTCAATCCTCCTTCCTCCATTGTAGATGGAAACAAGAGATTCTTTAAATATAAGGCCTGTCTAGCTTTTGATGTCAGGTATTTGTCCTTAATTTTCTCACAGAGTTAGTGTTAATGTAGTGTTTTGGACCTCTGGTATTAATCCATCTGCAACTGACATCTTTAGAAGTGTTAAAGTTTCTATATATCTGCAGTGAAAATCTTTGGCATCAGCAACTATTCTTGTTCTTTGTTCAGTATTATTTGGTCAAGATTTCTATACTTCCAAGTTGTGCGTATTTTATTCCTCCATGGATGGTAGTATTTTGTGATCCATTTTTGAGACTTGGGCAAAAAGCAAGGCTCAAAAATTGGCCATTATAAACCATCAAAGATAGACTTTTTAACAAAAATGACACCTTAAAACAAAGATAACAAATAATTTTAAAGCAATGTTAAAAAAGTTTATAGCTTCGTGTCTTATGACAGCCGGTTCTTGAATTCTTATACCATTTGATCAGAGCAAATCTTTAAATCTGCACACTTCTTCTAATTTTAGCTGTTGTGAAAATTTTGGTGCTGCTGTTTCCCTTATTTAATCAAACATGCCTGAATTTTTACCTCCAATAGATCTGTTCACCAAGGAGTATGTCATTTAGATTCTCTTGTAGAATTTCTTTAACGTGTTTTTAGTTTTGAATAGTTGATTGAAAACTGTCCTCGGTCTGCATTGCTTTCTTCCATCAAAAGATATTTCTGTAGACTTCTCCATCCCACTTGTTCAAACCAGAATTTATATGTTTAGTGTTTGGACAAGGTGACTATTCTAGTGCCCTCTAGCTGTAGAAGTTGTTCCACCAATCGTCAATTTGGTTTTAGAAAACCTGAATCATCCACATATATGTGGGGATTTGAATGGTCAGTTTTTAAAACTTACTAGGCATAAATATTGGTGGCATCAAAAGATACACTTTCCTGAGGACTTTGAACCAATAAAGCTATCCAATTATGCTGTTTGTTCAGAAATTGGCAACAGATTTAGACAGGTTCCATAATATTGCTATGTTCCCACAATAACTATCACAGCTGACTGCTGCACACTCTACCTCATTCCAATAGAGAGGCCAGGCTTTGGATAGCAACTTCCAGGCATTTAGTTTCATGTAGGAAGAGAATGTTAAGAAACTCAATTTTTGATTTTTAAGCAATCTCCTGCCTTCTGGGGCATTTAGCTCATGAGTATTTCACAAGGAGGCTATCATTGGAGACATCCTTGGCTATGCTGGAACCATTAGAGTCCCGTAACCCAAAAGTTGGGTAACTGATTTATCATTTATCTCTAGCTTCATCTATTAGAAGTCACTCTCCCTCAATATACCTTTCTTATTTATCTTAATCACCTCTGTGTTGGTTTATTTTGCATGGTCTTTGTTTTGCTATATCTTCCATGTTCTTCCTAAGAGATCAGTTCTTTTTTTGAGTTAGGTCTTCTGAAGATTTATCTGATCCTGTTTCATTTGCTCGTAGTTCCCATACCTTAATCCCTTTTTTGGATTGATATCTAGAGCTGCTGCTGAGTCAGTTTATGGATTGGTTTTGGGATCACCTTTCGGTTGTTATAACAAGATTTTGAAATTATCTGCATTAAGACCTGAAAGTTTGTGTCATATTTTACATTTTTGTGGGGCTTTTTTGGGTGCTTTCATCTGTTTAATTTTTTCCTTTTGAAAATCTTAAAGATTCTCTTTTTCATTTGGTCTCAACGGGCAATCCCTACTCAGATGACAATGCTCATGGGAAACCTGACATCTAAATGGAAGGTTCTCAAAGTCTACTTTAGTTCCCAAAGAGGGCATACAGCTTCTTTTAAGGCATAATTCATTTGGCAAAGGTTTGATCAAGTCAATTTGCTTATCTACAGTGGCTGGATTCTCTACAGACTGGCTTTAACTTGGTTCCTTGGGGAAATCCTACCGAGCCACAGACACATTAATGCTGTAATTTGTCTGGAAAATTTTGTTTAAAATAGAATAGATGGGTCTATGGCTACATGAATAGCCTCATGTTTTAATAAAACCTGGATCTGCCCTTGACTACAACTGCAATGATTTCTTCCTGCACAAAATGGCTAGAAAGTACTTTTTAGGGCATGTCATAATTAAAATCCTCCTCTAACCATCTATTTCTCCTTCCAAGCTATATTTTTTCTCTCTTTTAACCATGCATCATTTACTTACAAATTAGAGATCTACGAGGAAGGATCCACAGGACTCATGGTCAACAGCTTCCTTAATCAATTTGAGCATCGGCTCATGTTCTTATCCTTTGAAGAACCCAATTTCTGTAAAGATTTCTGATGGTCCGTCCACATCATAAGTTTGAAGGGCATTGGGTGTCATAATAGTCCTATTTTATGTGTAACTTGATCTCAATGCCAAAAGCAATTGTGTTTCTAACTTTGGCCCTCCTTCCATCCTTACCTTGAGACACTGATGCACTGTGGGTAGCTAAGCTCCACGTACACTGCATGCTCAGCATTCGTTTTAGTCTCTGAAGAATCTGTTTTGGAAGGTCTGTGTTGTGTGTAGTACCATTTCAAATTTCTGATATTCTCATTCTAGCAGGAAATTTCTGCAATGTTATTTAAACATTACTACGTAGCCATAAGGAACATGGGAAAAACATTTGGTCCTTAATATGGTTATTTCTACATTACTACGTAGCTAAGCTCTGCACGCTCAGCCTTTGGTCTCTGAAGAGTCTGTTTTGGAAGGCCTGTGTTGTGTGGAGTACTATTCCAAATTTCTGATATTCTCATCCTAGCAGGAAATCTCTGCATTGTTATGCAAACACTACTATGTAGCCATAAGGAACATGGTGAAAACATTTGGTCCTTAATATGGTTATGCTCAATCCCTACCTTCATAGAGTGCTATGGTGAACATAGGGTTGGGCCTAAGTCCATGCACTGCCATGAGTTTGACTCCTACCTTGAGATGCCCCTAGCTATCTCAGAAAACACAATGTGATTAAAAAGTGTTGAGAGTGATCATTAGCTTGTAGAGAACAGGGTTGGGCTTGAGTCCTCCATATGGCTGCACTTGACCTCCTACTCTAGGTGCAACCCCTTGGCGACACATTGAGATGGGTTTAAGTCCATGCATTGCCATGAGTTCGACCCATATCTCCAATTGTTCTCATGGCTATTACAAGTTTCCCAAGAGCCCATAGGATAATAGGTGCAGATATAAATTGAACAGATTCAAGCAATGAAACAGCAATTTCAGCAAAAACACAAGAAACATTATGAAAATGGTTTGTTATGATACTAATATTCTATATTCCTAAGCACAATAAGGATAAGCACTTGTGGCATGCTTAACCTTAATATTATCATTTATTAGTTTTAATTATTCCTTAAAATGTCTTAGTAAAGATGAAGGGGTGTGTGCCTACATAGTTAAGCTATAACTAATATTTTTGTTTCTACCATAACTGGCCCAGATCTGTTGGTACAATTTGTTTCAACCTTTGTTGCACGGAGATGCATACCAAGCATTTTTAGATCTGTACCAGTACTGGGGATGCGTTGGAAATGGCCCCTGCTGTCTCCTACAAGAAAATTCAAAAAACTGACCTAGCATCCTGGAACTGCTGACTATGCAGGGGGATGGCCAGCTGTCGCCGAGATGGTCGGGGAATACCATTGGGATGGCTGGGGACATCAATGAGGTCCTCCAACTGTCCTGCGGACAGCTGGCCATCCTTGTGAAAAAAGCCACTCATTTTTTAAATTTTCAGTGCCTTTGACAACAGAAGTATAAATTATAATGTCTTTAAGTTAATTTTCATATGTATGAAATTTTCCACCTAAGATCAAATACTTGGGATTGTAAGATTTCATTTCCACATCAAAATACCCACTAAGTTTTAACTGAAATGATCCACCCTTAAAAGGCTTATATTAAGCAGTGACAATTCTCAGATATCTAGATTGCAATCTAATAGATATTCTCTTGGTTAGTTCTCTGACCATCACCATTACATTTCCCTTGAAAGAAGACATGACTTGTTTAGGACTTTTTTTCAACAGGCAATTGATATTCCTAAGTAGAATTAAGATTTGAACAAATAGTAATTTGAGTTATCTGTCATAATTCCATTCAACAAGGTTGGTTTTATATTTATTGACAAAGTTTATGCCTTTTGACAATCCCTTTCAGCGTACCTGCTCTATTTAATATGTTTAATTTATCTTAGGCCAATCTTTTTATGGGTCTCTGTTAATCTTGATCACAAAATGGATGTCAAATCTTGTATATCTTGTATAAATCAATCTATATATACATCATATTGACAAAATGGTTGTACCCATTTTAAAATTTTGGGGCTTATCTTTATATGGTTGTGAAAATATTTATTTAATTTTTTTAAAGATGCTTGTACTGCAATTGTGTCCTAGAATCTGAAATCCTCCAATATGCAGAAGCCTAATGGCTCTGGTTGATCTGGATTTCTCAAAATAGAGATTGAACTTAAAAAATATAAAAATTGAATTTTGATAGTGGAAACTTGTACTGACCAAAATCCTGAAAGAACTTAAGAAATGTGATACTGAAGAGTTAGAAAATTCCAAGATATGATACATAACTAGAGTCAAATGGTGAGCACACTTCTACTGAGAGGGGGGAGGGGGGAGGGAGGGGGGTTGAATCTCTATAAGGTAATCTTTTACTTTTTCAAATTAATAATCACAATAATATTGATCATACAACTTCAACAATTAATAACACAAGATTTACATGGAAACCCTTTTGGGAGAAAACCACGGAGAAGAGGACTGCTTGGATCTCTTGTCCAAATCCAGCCATAAATAAGATACTTCTTACAAAATATTCATAGGCGCCAACGTACTGGAGACACCAATCCCTACTGCTAAGCACTAACTTAGCAAGAGACACCAATCTCTTCTATTGAGAGGCACCGACCTCTAACTTAACAAAGTCTTGTCTTCTTGAGAATAAATCTCCTTCAAAAATCTGCCTTGAATTATCTTCTATTATTTTCTTCTCAAATCTGCTTGTGTTTTTATGATATATCTTCTATTCTCCACACACATCCTTCACCACCAATCACAAACTTTATTTATACCTTTTGAGAGAGGGTGACTTCATGAAAGGAGGCAACTCTTCACACAAAACCACATATCTTTTCCCAAGGAGGTACCTCTTTATCTTTATTTATGGGTGCCAAGATGGGGTCAGCCCACAATAATTTAACTTCAAATTTATTTATTATTTTACGAGGGGAGGACGCTAGAAATGGGTTGGCCCATGATTAAAATTAATTTGATTTTTTAAATAATAAGGAGGGTGCCAAAATGGAGGGAGTCGGCGAGCATTAATAAATGAATTTTATCTAATGTCATTGCTGCCATTGATAGGATAAAATCTGCCCTTGGAATGGTGTGATTTAGTGGCCTTTGGCCTTCATACTTTCAATTCCCATTAACAATTTTCTTGACATCAGAAAACTGATTTCTTCTTTGACATCAATGACAACATTTTTCATCATCAAACTGTTACCAACTGAAAAGTCTGACTTTTGGAAAACTGAAATCTATGACTGTTGGAAACAAAACTGAAAACTGTTGCTGCTGAATCATTTTGAACTGAAGTCTCATGTTAACTCTCAATTCAACTCTAATGTTATGTATTAAGGATCTATAATGTATATGATGAATGCCTTATCAATGTTATTATATGAATATTTGAAATTTCCCTAAATTTTAAAAAAAATAAAATCCTATATTTTCAATAGCTGTCCCCTTTGCCATCCTGTGCCATCCCTGTCCTGAAAACTTGAGAACACAGGTTTCAACTTTATCCTCAGACTTAAGTACCCAAAAAGTTATTTTTAAAGGCTATCCTTGATTGAAATCTAATCTACGATATGCACATTAATTTGTTCCCCTGCCTCTCGGATTTCATGTAAATCCATGTGCCAGTGGGGTCAAGTTATTCTGTTTTGAAGTGCTATACAAAAGGAGTTGCTTGGTAGCTGAGAGCACCCCACTTCATTGTCCTTGGTTCTTGGTATCTTATGTGATACCATGAATATTAACACTCTACTTACTCCATCTTCCAAAAAGAGGCTCTCTTCTGTCCTGGGTTTCATGCAAAATCATGTTATGGCGGGGTCTAGTTCCTCTTTTTTCAAGCTCATGTCAAAGAAGCTAGGTGGTAGCACTCAACTGCATAGTCCTTATTTGTGAGGTTATATGCTTTTGTGCATATATTAACACTTTGATTATTACATCATCTTAGAAGAGACCTCCCTTCCCCCCCTTGGCCTCCCAGGCTTCATGCAAATTCATGCGAGAGTGGGGTTTATTTGCTCAATTTTGAGGCTCTATACCAAATCAGTCACTTCGTAGTCCTTGGTTCTGTTATCATATACTTTGCTGCAAATATTAGCACTTTTCTTACTACATTAATTTTCAGTTTCCCATTGATATTCTATAAACAATGGTACTCTGATATTTGACTTTGTGTATTTGATTGAGGCTCCATTTGGCGCCAACGAATGGCAAAGAGAATGGGTTGCTGGTTAGAGGGAAAGGTTACTGAAAGCACTTGAATAGGTTTTTGGCACCATTTTAGGCCAGATAAATCACTATTAAGTGGTGTTTTGCCCTCTTTAAGGTTTGGGATTCCATTGGAACACACAGAAATTTGCTTTTTGGATTTCATCAGTGCAATAGTTGGTAATGCAATGGTGGATGGATCTATGCAATAGTTTGAGCTAGATAATATAATTGAAGTCAAGATATCTGGCTAGGTGTGGGTTTACTATCCAACCAACATTTCTTAGAAAAGTTAGAACAATGTTTTTTACTGCATGTTTTTGGGTATGGAGAGAATTCATAATCAGGCAATACTTCAAGTTGGCAGTGTGCACAGCTATCCAATATGGCAATGTAGAAGCTGCTATTGAGAAGGTCAACGATTTGAATTCAGAGATTTTGGACATGAATCCCCAGTTGTATTTCCATCTACAGCAACAGATATTAATTGAACTCATCTTGCCCTGTTGGAGAAAGTATAATTATGGGAAGCACCATTTTGTAAGGGGTTAAAAATCTTATCTGCTCAGGAAGTTGGTTTGTCCAGATGCCATAAGATTTCTCTGCCATATAGCTGATAATCTCTATGTAATTACATATTATATGATATTAGTATAACTACAGGCTCTTGCCTTTTGCGGAAAAAAAAAAAAGGTTTTAGTTCCGGAGGGTTTGGTACATTTCAAGTACTTATATGGTCATCCATATTAAAATTCCTTTATATGTATAGTTAAATTGCTAGTTCTTTAGTTGCTTTTGTGATCATTTGCTATAACATGCTGCCTGAATTTCAATATCCTTGCTTGGATATGATTTTTTAAGATTGTTTTCTTATCAATTTGCACTTGCAACAATCTTGTGAGCATCATTCTGCTCCATGTCAACACCTATTAGCTAAACTTCTGTTAGATACAGAGTTATAGTTGTGCCCATGGCCTCAAAAAGAAAAAAAAGCACTTGGGATGTATAACTACCCTCTGAATGCCATTTCTGGTACACTTGAATAGTTTTAAATTTTTTAAATGTTATTTTTAATATATTTGTGTACATGTATTTATTAAAACATGTGCAATACCCTTAGCAGCAGAGTCAGAGAACTCTGAACCAAATGTTACATGTCCTCGGAGCCAAGTTTTGCTCATTGAATATCTGGTTTTGAAAGATGTGTGTAATAAAAGGAAAGTGATCAGAAAGGTAATACGAAGATATCTCACATGGATTCTTGTGTTGCTTTTCCTATCAGATGTCTGTCGTTTTCATCCAAAGGGCCAACTCATGCAAACTTGTTTAACTGTGCCAACGTGGCATAATGCAATGTGGTACTAATATTTTTATGTGATGTGGTACTGAATATTTTTACATATGGTATTTTTTCATTTTGTATGTGCTTTTTCCTGTAGAGTTTAACCTTCCAAAAATTCACTTGCAATCTTTTGGATGATTTTAACATCCCATAGTCCGTACTATATCTCTTTGTTTCATTGCACTTAGAATTTTAATCCCAATATAAAATGGCTTTGACGGTTCTTTATTTTTTTTGGGTTGCTTTAATTTTTCTAAAGGGAATAGTTGTTTATACAAGTAATAAGTAATTTATGTTTCCATGGGCATTTTGTAGTTAGATTTAATTTATTTTGGAAGATTTGACCTGTGTATGATTAAGTCATTACAAGATTGCCTCCTTGGGTAGTCATTACAAAGTGACATTTTTCCAGAGTATGTTGCACATATAGCGCACAAGCACCTCATAGTATTTGTTAGGGAGGGAGTGGGTTTTATAAGTAGGGAATGAATGGTGAATGTAATTTACTTCTTTGGGATTCTCATCCTCCGGTCGCTTTCCCCATTGACAAATCTTTGGGATATGTAATGCCTGTTAAGTAGTATGTTGTTAACATTCTTATTTTTATCACATGCAGGATGGAGGTTCAGGTGACGATTTTGGTAGGGATTCTGTTGACTGTGATGAAAAATGTCTCACAGAGTTAGGGAGGAGAACTGTTGAAATGTTTGTGCTAGCACACCTCTACAGGTATTGAACTTCAAATTTATAAGATACTGGCTTTTGAACTTAGTTACTTGTACATAGAACAGTTGTGCTCATAGAGATTGCTTTGCTTGTGCTGTACTGATATGCTTGCAGCTTTGAGCTCTATAACATGAAAGGTTTTTTTTTCCAGCTGTCATATATACCTGCTAAAATTGAATATACTGTTTCAAGAGGATTACCAGTTATACCACACTGCATGCAATGTACATTGTAATTGTAGGCAGCACCTGCTTTATATGTTTCGATAATCAAACCTTACAATTTTGTTACAATTGCATCATGCAACCGGTCCACATTTCTTGTCCAAATTAAAGATGAGATAGTGTAGCTGACAAGAACACCACACAGATAGAATGGTGAAAGTTGACTTGAGTATGTCTGTTTTAGGGTTATAGGTTGGGGGAAACTCTTCACTGCGTTTTTAATATTCTCTTGTCATTTTTACTTTAAAAGCAAGTCATAAAACGGAGAACTGTTAAAAGTTGAAACCTCAATCACATGATAAATAACTATTGAAAACTCAATATTTCCTGTCAAGTGTAAATTGCATAACCCATAGATAGGTTAACCCATACTATCTTAGTATAGCGAAGTACATAATATTAGCAAACTTGACATGGAACTCTCAGTGAAACTTAGAGATACCACAGTTGTACATAAAATCAGAACTGCATGGTTTTCTATAATTTTTTGAAGACTGTAAGTGGAAATTTGCATATCACCATTGGAGTCTGTCTGCTTATAATTTTCATAATAGATAACAATTTATAAACTCCATATAGCAGCACTGTCCCCGTTAAATGCTAATTGCAGGCTTTTAATTTGATTGAACATTCTTCAAAATTGTTCAATTGAGGCATCATAGATTTGAAATTACGCTGGTCATGGGCTTTTTTTAATATAGAGTTCCTTATTCTGCTTTTCTTTGCTTTGCAAACTTCTTTGAGAAGAGTGGAAATCCATACCACAAAGCATTGACCCAAAACTTGATTTGTCTATTTAAATTTAACACCAGTGGTTCAATATTGTTTGCTCTTCTGTTTTATCTTCACCATGAAGGCCTTGTGACCTTCCATCATTGCATTAGCTCATCATGTGGTCTTGTGATGTGACCTTCCATTATTCTGTTTACTCATCACGTGTTTCATTAACTATCTGCATTGATTTAAAAGATGTACCTCCTTCAATTTAGTGATAAGCCTCCTTTTCATTTTCTGTACATTCTATCTGGAGGCAGGTGGTTCTTGTATCTGTCCTTTAACTTCTCAACTTTGCAGGCTTTTTTCAAAGTTGCGAATTTTGATACGGGTTTGGAGTTTGGGTCTGCTGGTATGGCGATTTTTTTTACTCTGGGCTTGGTACTGCTGAAATATATATCTATATGTACATCTATTCTTTTATTTATACATATTATTAGAAATATATAATCATTCATAATAACTATATAAATATATTAATTTTCTAAAATTAATGAATAGAATTTTTATAAATATAAAATATGAAATAAATATATTATATAAATAAAAACCTAAAAACTTAGATTATTTTTTTGATAGGTCTAATGAGCAAATGAATTGTTAAAAATATTCCTTATGAAATATTAAATTTAAATAAATATTTTCCCTGGCAGGCAAACATTGAAGAATTCATTCACAGGAAACAAATTTTGGTGAGATGAAAGAACCCTCAAATTCCAGAAAGCTAAGTTGCCGAATCGGGTACGGGTACGTGGGTACGGCATAAAAATTTGGGGGCTTGGGTACGGAATCGGGTACGTCCATACAAAAATATAATAAAATATTTAAATATATATATATATATATATATGCAACATAGAAACAAAATAAGTTTAGAATGTCATATACCAATACATATGATAAACAATACCATGACAAATTTCAATTTTTGAAACATAATATACTAATTTAAATTCGGTTTTCAATATCAAAAGGATCAAACTCGAATGTCATGATAGATAATCATTGTTTAACATTTACAAAATACAAATAGTAACCAATTCACTAATTTCGAATTGCATCAAATGGCTCATCATCAAGACTAAGATCATCATCAACATTAACATTAGATGATGGAACCACATTAGCACGTGCACTAAAAGTATGTTGACTACTTGACTCCTCAAAAATTGAAGAAGATTGTGCAATTGCAGCCAAAGAAAGATCTAGGTCAGCTCGCTCTGGTTCTACATCCCACATCTTTGCTGCCCCTTCTTTGTACTCATCCTCTTTGTGATTAATAAGGCGCAAGTTGGAATGAACATAAACTAGCTCCTCTGCTTTGTGTGATGCCAATCGATTGCGCTTGACTGAGTGGATGAAGGAGTATGTACTCCAATTCCGCTCAGCTGAAGAAGAACTAGCAACCTATTGAAGCAAAGGGAGCTCTCATTAGAGTTGTTAAATTAAAAAAATTGTAAATCAAACTTCAAATTTGAAAATAACGCATTTTAGTTTTAAATTTTTAAATGATAAAGACTCATAAAACTTAAAACGTTAAAACTTACTTGAGATAAGACTTTTATTGCAAGAACTTGGAGGTGTGGCATCTTGCAGCCATTGAGGTACCACCAAGAGTGAGCATCCTTGTTATATTTGTCACGGATAGCAGCAGCACTTTGATTATTAGAGTCACAAAAACTAGCAAATTCACTTGAAACTATATCTTCCATCTCAGTATCAGGGAAGAGTTTAACAAGAGCTTTCCTAAACCCATCGTTGACTTCTGTATCACGGTAAGGTGGCAATCTGTTTGGCATAGCAAGGACTTGGGTGCTGTAAAATTTGGGTGTCAATGAGAAGGCAAGAAGATGGAGTGGGGTGGTCATTTTGTTCCACCGGTCAACACAAATTGCATGCACCTCTTTGAAAAAGGTTTCTTCAGGATCTTGCTCTTTTTCACATATGATTTTTTTCATCTTCTCAAGCATTGTGTCAATGCCATCATAAACCTCCCCCATGCATGGCTTATCCATGTCAGTAAAGCGTATCATGCTCAAAATGGGCTCGGTGAAAGCAAGAAGATATTCCACTCGATCCCACCACATGTCATCTAGAATCTTATGTTTTATATTTGCTGCCCTCTCACTGTTTGATTGCCTCCATATAGCCCATGAGTGGCTAATGACCATAGCAGCAAGCGCCTCTCGCACCTTCACAAGTCGTCTCAAGACGATTGTGTTGGATGCAAATCTAGTTTCAGCCACCTATTTGAAAATAAAAAGTAAATAATTAAAATCAATATATATGTATGTATTCTAAATAAATTATTGAACTAAAAAATAACATTAAAGAAATGCAATGTTTGAAGTTTGAGTTACCTTCAGTAGCTCTAGTCGTGAGAATGATCTAAAGATAGCTTGTGACATGTGGTGATTTGTTATGAACATTTGGATCTCTTCAGCTTCAGCATAGATTTGTTTGATCCAATCTATTTTTGTTCCCAACTTTTGCAGCATGAGGTTGAGGGAATGCACAGCACAAGGTGTCCAAAATATATGCCTAAATCGTGACTCAACTATCATACCAGCAGCTCTACAATTCTTTGCATTGTCCGTTACAACTTGGACAACATTTTGAGGCCCCACTTCATTAATGCACTGTATAAGGATGTCAGCAATAAATTGTGCATCCTTGACCTGCCCCTCACAATCCACAACCTTTAGAAACATTGCCCCTTTAGGGCACACTGCAATCAAATTAATCAATGGTCTATTTCTTGCATCCTTCCATCCATCAGAAATAATAGACACACCCGTTTCTTGCCATGAGGCTTTGATGGGATATAAGGAATCTTCTATATGTTTTACCTCCTTTGACAATATAGTGGTACGCACCTTCTCATAACCTGGGCTTATGTATCCCTTTGGAGCTTCATTTGCTTTTCTTATCATGTCTTGCCAATAAGGTGATCGAACAACATTGAAAGAGATGCCATTTGCATAAAGGCATCTTCCAATGGCTTGGTCAACAAGTTGTCTTGCATCATTATTGAATGCCTTCTCCAATGGTCCCTTTGCTCTCTTCGAAACACTACTCTCATTGGCACTTTCATCTTCATTTACTCTCAAAAAAGGATGGCTCTCTACTACAGTGACAGGACGACCAATATGTGTCTGAGATGAAGTAGATGGCATAGTTGAGCCCTTTTCTGTGCTTGGAGGCATCATTTTTTTTTGAACCCTTGCATCTGCTTCCTCTTGCTCCGCAATATATTCTGCTATTTTCTCAGGTGTTATAGGTATTTTATTTTTTCCTGGACATGGTCTAATTCCTTTTCCAAAAACTCCACACAAATGCGATCTCACCCGGCTATAAGAACTAGTGTATTTCCTTTCACACCCAGGGCATATCCAAACACAAGTCCCCCCACCTTGAATTTGCTCTACTACTTGTACATGTCTCCATAGCGGTGAAGCTGGATCAAACTTGAATGAGGGATTACTATTGCTGACAGAAGCTGAACTGTTTGCCATGAAATTTGGAAAATAAAAACAATCTCTAAACCTGCAATTACAAATTTTAAATTTAAAAATTGTTATGAAAATATATAAATGATAAATCTAAGGCTAAGCAATAAATTATAAATTTTTTAGATTTAAATTGTATAAATTATAATTTTTTTAAATCTTAAATTATATAAATTATAAATGTTTTAAAATTTAAATCTAAATTTCATAAATCTAAGATTATAATTTCTAATTTTATAAAATAATTATAAATTTTTTAAATCGTATAATTATAATTTATGATTTATGAATATTATATTTTTAAAATTATATATGAATAATATATTTTAAAAATAATATATGAAATTATGAATATTATATTTTAAAAATTAATATTATATATATTAGTATAATAAATTTATATTTTAAAAATTATACTATAACTATATTTATTTTAATTTTTAAAAGATTTTGAATTTTTCGTTTTTTAAAACAATCCAGAAAAATAAAAAATAAAAATAAAAAAAAATAAATAAATGTTAAAAATCGAAACCCTACCTGGTCGCGCGCTTCTCTGTCGTGTTTTCTGGTTCACTTGTATCCGCCGCGCCTGTATTCCTCTATGCCCGTGCCTGCGTGGTTTTTCTATGCCCGTGGTCGCGCGTTTCTGTGGTCGCGTTTTCTGGTTCTCATGTATCCGCGCCGCCTGTGTTTCTGAATGGTGGTTTCTCTATGTCCTCGTGCCTGCGTGTTTCTCTATGCCCGTGCCGGTTTCTCTGTGCATTTTCGTATGCCGTCAAACCTCTTTCGCGTTTCTGGTAGTCACGAAAAATATCCAACGAAAATTCGCGTTTGCAAATACACGTCAAAATCCGCGTTTTTGTCAAGTGTTTCGCCCTAAAATTCGCAGAAATTGAGGGAAAAGTCAACTGGCGGAAATAAAAAAGGTCAAAAAAACGTGTTGGAGTCGCCACGTCGTCTGAAAAACTTCGGGAATCGTCGGGAATCGCTTTTCAAATTTTGGAATCGAACCCACAGAGCGAAAGGCGATTCCTGTGCTATTCTACAGCGATTCGATTCCGAATCCGTACCCGAAACGATTCCAAACGGGAATCGCTCGGCAAACCTAGGCGATTCGGTAACCTAGCCAGAAAGCCGTTATGATTACAATCTGTTGCTTTGTTCTTCGATGCATTCTGGTTTTTCAACGGAATGTGATAATGGAAGTCTTATAAGATTAATTTATTGACTGTTTCAGAAGTTTCAGACTGGTTCGAATTATTTTATTTTATCAACTGTTTCAGAAATCTGGACTTTGTTTTAAGAACTGTTTGGAGGGCCATCCCAAAACCACTGCTGCTTCTGTCCTGTTTGGTATGGCAATGGGCCTGGTTTTTGAAGGCCTGGTAACACTGACTTTTTCCTTTCTCAGTAGAAAGTCAGTGTTTTCAAGATGTACCCAGGGTGGCAGGGCCGTGCCCTTGCTGACCCCACTCACACTCCCAATCCAGAACCTGTCCTCTTTGGTATAGTGACAGGCCTGATTTTTTAAGGACCTGATAACAGAGTTGTTTTCGTTCTCTGTAGAAAGTCAGAATTTTCCCATTGAAATCCAGTCCTGTTGAAACATTTTTATGACTAAATTATGAATGGCTTGGACTTAAATCTTTTTTATTAATTTTCCCAAGCTCAGCTTCACAGACTTCTGCTGCTGTTCTCTTGCTTTTTCCCTTCCTTGCTCTTCTTTCTTTGGGTATCTCCACCTGGCCTTTCTCTCCTCTTGTTGGATTTCTTAATTCCCATTGCTCCGCAGCATTCCTCTTTATATGTCTTCAATTGCTTTCCACTGCAATTTCTCTATATGCTTTTAAACATGGCACTGACTACGGTCATTGCCAGATTTTTATTATAATAGTGCCATGTTTAATTTGTCCTTCCATATCCTGTTATTGTATTACGAACCTCCAGTATTATCTGATAATACTTGCTCTGAGAAATGCAATTGGAATTTGTTGTACAGGCAATTCCATGTGAACTATGATCTATCATTGATAGCATGTGCAGATATTATCCCTGATGTAGAAATATCCAATGTTAAGCTAGTTACATCAAATCTGTCACTCTCCATCTGCAAAATCTCTTATCTAAGAGGCTGTAGAAAAAACATACTCATGAAATATAAAAGAAAATACATTAAGAGAATAAAATTTTGAAACCTAAGTCTTGAGCTTGGTTTATGGATTGGGTTTGTCTTCATTTAAAGTAGCTTCTCCTCCTCCTAGGTCCATAATATGATAACAACCTTAAAAATTTAACGGGTTTAGCCCCTGTTCTGCTTGTCAAATTGATTTCCCTCTTGGCCGATACATAAGCTTATTTATTTGAATTCCAGAGGAAACAAGAGAAGGGAAATTGAGAAATGCGTGTTCAGTTTAAAATTCAGACCCTCAGTCATATCCATACTTTTTGATTACCATTCCAGAATCAAATTCCACCACGAAATTTCTTACCTTTCCTCTGCTTTGCGACATTGTTAAATCTCTGTAAAACTTTTGTTGTCCATTTAAAGCTTTTTTGGTTTTTCTTTTCAGTCTTTTAAAATGCCTTATCTGTCTGCAACTCTTTGGTTATCGTGAACTTCAGGAAGGTAGATTTGTTTTTTGTTTTTCAGTGTTTTAAAATGCCTTGTCTGTCTGCAACTCTTTGGTTATCGTGGACTTCATGAAGGTAGATTTTAATGGAACACCTTTAATGTTCAGGCAAATATTCAATGGCAGTGTGTGCCAAATCTGAAACTAATGAAAAATAGGGAAAGCAACAGGAGAAGCTGGAAATCTGAAAAATCCCCCCCACCCCCTCCGTTAAGAGACTGTGATCTCAAAAGTCATTGAAATGTATGCTACTTTGAAACAAGAATGAGGCGAGTTTTTGCTTGAGGATCTTGTAAGAACTGAAATTATAATATATTTTCTTTTTGTTATTGTTCATGTTAGAATACTAGACAAAAAGTTTACTGAATACTGAACATTCATTATGAAAACAGTTAAAACGGAAAAAATACATATCCATAAACTTAAACATCAACACAAATACAACCATTATAATTTTAGTTTAGTGGACGTAAACCAGAGGAAATTAAGAAATTAGAATAAACAGTAAATGATCTGGAATAGATAAACCTATATTATGAATATTAAAATAATTGAAAGAAAAGGAAATTGCTCAAAGAAGGGAATGAGATAATTGATAAATAATACTAGTTGCTTTTGATGGTTGAAATTTTTGTGAACAGATTGAAATTTGCGTATAATTGTTAAAATATTTTGCCCAATGTCATATATTCTGTTCTATCCATGGTACTCATAACCATGCAACCTGATGACAATAGCATACAATAGCAGGGCTGCGAACTAATGCAAAAACTAGTCACATGCTACAAAACATTTAAGATGACTAGAACATGACAGGAATGAACAAAGAGGGATAGGATTGGTTGGAGAGGGTGAATAGAAACCCATGGGCCTTGATGAATGAATTCAATTCTAAAATCTTATTGTGCTTTGTGAGGCATCTTTATACATAGACATGAATTGGAAAATACACAATTCCACCTTTTATGAAAGATCTATGTTTACTAAAACACCAAACTTTAACCGTCCCTCTTATTAAACATCTCATCTTCACGTGGACAACAGTAGTACACTATAACCACCAAGATGTTTGTCAGCAATGGTTAATGTAATAATAGGGTTTTTTCTTTTAGCAAATGGTTTAAGTAGATATTCTGGTGAATCTATTGATTCTGACAGTGCAATTATTTCAAGCTGCTTCCTTGAATTGGGAATATCCAAAATTACAAAGCAAGCAAATCTTGCACTCAAATTTCAAGGACAATCCTTACAATTATAAGCATTTATGTTCCTTGATCTTCTTCTCTCAGAACCATTATCCACAATAAAGAAATTATCATATCAACATGGATCGGGAATGATATTGTGTGATTTGATAGATTGGGTTTTGGAAAGTTGTACCAATAACATGGCAGCCAAAAACGAACTCTTTTTGGTTATTAATTTCAAGGTTTTTTCAAATAAACAATGGGGTTTCCATCAGATACAAGTGTTCTATTGCTGCTTTTGTCATGATGGCAACTGCTGCTGTTTAAACTGTTCTCCAATGCCATCTATATCCATAATAGCTTTGCTCGTTATTGTTTTCTAACCCTGGAAAATACCGTATTGCTGGGTTATGCAACTCAAACATTCTAACTTTGCTATTTGACAAATTTTAACTTAATAAGAGACATGATATTTGCACAGTCCATGTAGTGAGAGAATGCTTCTAGTCATAGAGAATTTAAAAACACATAGACAGTTCCTTACACAACTTATCATTTCTATGCAAACACAACAGCATCATGGCTCGGCTCCTTCTCAATGACATCTATCTACTCCTCTCCAGCCAGAGGAACATATGCATATTATGAGCTTCTTCACTACTACGGGACTTACATTGGCCTTGGATGTTAGTAGTGATTCTCAAGGGAGTGCCTTGCTTTCTCATAGAATCCCCCAGCTTGGACCTCCTGGTCTTCAACACTCCCCAACAAGCACTATCAGATCTTGTATTGGTCCTCTCACAGTGATTGAGGATGATTCCAATGACTTCCATTTCAAGCCTGGATAGAGATATTCAATGAGATTTGTCTCCTATCTCTCCAGTATTCCTCAGCTTATGCTCTTTGGGCAACTTGTTCCCCTATTCGGTTATGGTTTTGACGATATGTGGTTGTGGGCCACAGTTGTATTATTTTTTTTTCTGTTCCTTCCCTGTTTGGGCCTCTCAAGAATTTCGTCTTTCCCGGACTTTCTATTGTATTATGATGTACTGTTGAGTTCCATTGACCTACTTTTGATACCTGTGGACATTAATATAATTTATGTCTTTCCTTCTTTCTAAATTTAAACTTACAATCTTTCTCAACTCCATGTTTGCTTCATATAGTTTTTCCTTTTCTGGTCACACTGTTTGTTATCACAATGCACATCCGTGTAACATGAGGATTGAGATGTATTGGGTATACAGAATGCGGGGATGTGTTTGCACAATAACACTTTCAGCCTGCTACACAGAGCCCAGGCTCCAGCATTAAATAAGGTTCTGGGAGCAGCAGTAGACATGTACCTGTGCACAAATCCCAACCAAGACAAGCTCTTCACAGTTGGCTTGTGGCAGACATGCTCAATGGGAAAGACAAAATATGGATCAACCTCAGCTCAAGGCGAGGCCCCACCCCTGTAGCCTTACTCTAATGACCTTTTTGAAACTTGAGAAGAAGATCTGTGCCACCACGGCAATATATCTGCTTGTATCTCAAGTTTTTTGTATTTTTGCTCAGCCAAGGGCTGCCCAATTCAACATATATGATATACCCATAGGCTTGACTGTCCTTTTTCTTATGCCAAAGATCTAAGCAATAGTAGGACTGTTCGCAGTTATGCAATTGGTATTTTTCTGATTTTCTGGACTGTTCCTCAAATGTATGTTTCATTATCTCTGGCTTTCTTTTGGACCTCTTTAAATAAGTTGCTTGAACTTGAATGACGTTGGTTTAATATTTACCTCACTTTTTATCGATACTATGTTGAATGTTCTTAAAAAAATGATTTTTTGGGCCTCATAAGTTTTGGATAAGAAGCTCATCAATGGTTGCTAAAAAATGATCTTCTGCCATTATAGATGAAGCCATAAAACCAATTTCAACCTTTTTCTGCAATAATATGCTCTATGCTAACTCCGTTGGTTGTATCCTGTTTATTGTTGGGTCACTAATATTGTGCTGTAATTAGGATTTGTAATGGGAAACACCTATCTTGAATGAGTAAGATATTGTATTTACTATTTAGAATTGAGTTGGTTATTGACCAGTTCTTTTTAGCATAAATGCTCCAGCTGATTATGATCATTCAGCAGTTGCACTCTACATTTAATCAACAAGATTGATGGATTTCTTATCACCTATGCAGTTCAATGTAGAGTTTGTAAAATGAGAAATCTTATAAATGCAGACACTTCAGTTAAGTTTTAGTAACATGTGTGTGTAGTGTTTGTAAATATGAACTTATGACGTACTTTCATTGGTGTCAGCAATCATGTTGAAATGGCCTATCAGAGAGATGTTTCCATCAAAATGCAAGAAGAACTGATTCGTGAAGAGGAGGCGGCGAGCCATGCTGAAATTGAACAGAGGGCAAAGCGAGAAGCAGCTGACAAAGAAAAGCGATCTAAGAAAAAACAGGTTGGTCATTTGTTAAATGGTTCAACTTTTGAGTTCTCACACATGCTCTAATTTAAAGAATTGATTGTATTTGAAAATTCTCTGTATTACGTTTGTTGATTCTGTTAGTTCTCTATTTAAGAAAAAACCGATGAGTTGCTCTATGTTCCATCCTTGTGTTTTGGTTCTATTTAACGTTCTATGTCTAACAACTGGTTGTATTTGAAGAGTTCCATTTTTGTCTTTCTAGATTCTGCTGCTTGCATCTTTTGAGCTTTGCTTTGAATAAATATATTCACAAATAGTCAAAATCCTATAATACGGAATATGTGCTTTGAGATGATTCCTCTTGTTTTTAGCTTTTGATTAGACCAGACTGCCTGATGTTTCTAGCTTTTCTAGCTTTTCTCTAACAGTTTGTTTTTGTCTTTTGAAGTGTCTACTGAAATCATTTAAATTATTACCCATATTTATTGACCTCATCTCTTTATTAATTGGGATGCATATAACTTGCAATTTTTTTCAAGGCCTCCTCTATCATAACTTGTAACCTATATTCTGGTAAAAAGGTCTTCTGTATGTTTGAGGGACAAATCATTTTTAAATGACTGTTCAACCACGTAAACAGATCTCTCAGATGCACATTATTGGTGTGTTGGTAGACTGTAATGGCTCTCAGTTAAACTGGAAGGATTTCAGTAAATATATGTTATACTTGCACTGCAATTAGCTGCCAAACCTGATTTAATGATTTATTAAGTTTTGGCAAGTAACCTCGACTCTGGCTAAAGGAGTCAATATATAAAAGAATCTCTAGGGTTTACAAACACACCACCTGTTAAATGCACCTGATATTTTCCTTACTGGGCTATGCAATACATACTTAAAACATCATTGGCTTTATAATTTATTAGTATGCAAGAGAAAAGGATGAAGAACATAAGAAATCCAAACAAGCGATTGCAAGAACCTGAGAATCTTGTGTATTATGTAGCCTGTAAGGAAGTATACAAAAGAAAAACTACTGCTAGATATATACTAAATCCTTGAATGTTTTTTTGGAAACCTCAAAAGACAATAAAACCCCTTTGTCAACATACATGTGTTTTTGTGTCTGTTTGTGCATGTTTATTTGTGTGTGTGTCTGAGCATCTGTGCCTGTGTATGTGTCTCTGTTTGACTGTCTGTTCCTGTGTCTGTGCATGCCCGTGTCTATTTTTTGTATGTGTCCGTGTGCAGGCGCATGTACATCCATTTCTGTATGTGTATGCATGTGCATGTCTTTGTCATTGTATGTGTTGTGCGTGTGCTTGCATGCATCCATACCCTCAAATCTTGCTATTCTATCATTTAAGTGGAACCAACCTTGTCCGTAACAAAGACAAAATAATAGCATGTCCCTTTTATACATCAAGGTGGTATTCAGTGCTACATAAGCTCACATCCAGACCTCAATTAGTATTGAACATCGTAAGCAAGATCAGTTGGAACATACAATCAGATTGGTTTGTAGGAGGCATAGAAGACTGGAAGTTTGATGGCCTCTTTCATTATATTGATCTTCCATTCTCTATACTTTTCCACTATCAGATTTATTCTGGAGGGAATTATTTTTTCCCCTTGTTTTTTGAAAATGTGCATTTTCTGATTCCTCTTCTTTTAGGAGACATCCTATCAATTTGGACATGAAAAAAATGAAGGAGGTTTCTGGAGGCAAAGTTTTGCTAGGAAACATTGAACAA
Organism: Sequoia sempervirens; assembly: GCA_007258455.2. NCBI lineage: Eukaryota > Viridiplantae > Streptophyta > Pinopsida > Cupressales > Cupressaceae > Sequoia > Sequoia sempervirens. The sequence continues at coordinate 107,192,121 of VDFB02058242.1, forward strand.
TCCTTTATGCAGTGAATTTGTGATGCATCTTAGACTCTTATGAGGTTTTTTCTGAAGAGAGGGTTTGGTGTGTGATTCTATTAATTGCATTATGTTTTTGTGTTTGTATTTATGGATGCATTGTCTGCCATTTATTGGAATGTTTATATATGCGGGTGAAATGTCTGCCTATGTTTATGTAACCTTCTTTTTTGTATCGATTTTATTAATGGTAACAACAAAAATTCTAATGTCCTATCTACAAGGTGCAAATATGAGCATTGTACTTATCATTAGTCAAGGCTTGAATAAATAAATTTAATAAGTTAGTCAGGTCATGATTAATTTGTCTAGAGCGAACTGCAGGGTGTGTTCTGCAGGCTAGTCTTATGTTGTACAATACTGAATTTCAGTTTTCTTTTCTTAAACAAGTTTCAAGTAATTGTGATAAATTTCAACATGTATAGGTTGAGTATGCTATACTGGATTTTTGATGAGTTCCAATACATCACTTATCAGAAAAAAGTATGGTTGACTTGGATTGCATTACTTGTAACTTTGTGTATCTGAATTGCTTGTCAGATTGCATTTGCTGTTACTGTATATTCTTATTACTGTTTGTTAAAAACATTTGGAAATCTTCTTTTTCATTCTATAAAGTATGTCCAGCCATTACCAGCAATAAGTGCTGTTTTTTTTTTTAATAGATGCTTTAGATGTTGATGCATAAGATGCTCCAACATCAAAATATCAGATATTTGAGGATTCGTATACATTGTTTTTATGCAACCAACATTTGTTCTTTGTAAATCTCTGTTTCAACTATACCAGTGTGCCTGTTCTCTAGCAAATTTTGCTGATGTTATAGGTCTACTGTCTTTTTTCCTTTAATTTTAAAAAAATATGTCTTATCTTTCCATGCTAGTAACACCTTAATTTAATTAATCAACTAGAACTAGAAGATGAAGGGTTATCCCCTGATGCTGCCGCATTGGCATCATATTCTTTATGCCTGGGTTTAACTTGGCTTTTAATATTGTCCATAAAGGTGCTTTGTGAGCAAAATATTCCTGCACCACCTCCAAACTGAATCCTCCAACATTCTTTCAGCAGATTGTATCTGGCCGGGTGATCATACGTCAGAAATTTAGGCCTAGTATGTATGTATATTCAAACACTTTTTTTTTTTTCTTAAGGGCGAGAGTAAACTGCTAAGAGTCAAGACCATTTGTTACCATCATCAATTTCTTTGCCAAAAGGCTTCATTTGTGACCTGATATCCTTGAGTTTGGTAGAATTATTAACAAGTTGTTCAGTACCAGCTTGCTCTGTAAGCATGCTTCTCAAGCTACAGTTGATAATAAAATACTCCCAGATGCTGAGAGCATGAAAAATGCTGGTGAAAATTGTAAGAAGTTGAAAGAACTTCAAGAAATTTCTAACCAAAGAGAGAAATGAAACGTATTGGTACTCAACAGATGTTTACAGAGCAAGCTAGTACTCAACAATTAAGAGACCACAGATACAACTTATGCATCAAATTTCTGAAACCAGTTGAGCCTGAAAATTAGTGCAATCTAGTTGGCAGAACATACTGGCCAGCTTTATTCATACATACACGAAATAATTAGTAAACTGCATGCAACTCTTTAACATCATCTTCATTAGAATTACTGACAATATTTTCATCCTTCTCAGCTTCCTTTGAGCTTCTTGCCTCCTTGTCATTATATTTTCTAGTAAATAAGTCATTATGTGCCTCAATACATTTTTCAAGGCTTTCTAGTATCCCAATATCCCTTTGGGAACATCTTTGTTCTCCTTAGGCATTAAAAAACAAGATTTATCAAGTACTCTAATTTAGTACTAATAGAAAGATGAGATACATCTTCCTCACCACTCTCCTTGATCCCCTCAGCATTGCAATTCTGCCCAATCAGGAGCATTTCATTCCTTGATTTTGTTATAAGCTTCCATTGGATTTTCTTTAGCAATGTCTGCTCTCTTTATTCTCTTCTCTTCTTAAAGGTGGTGGATTGATCATTAAGAGATGCATCAAGCCTTCACTTCTGATCATAGTTCCACTGAGTTTCCTGACAGGGGGATTGGGGGACCAAGGGCCTAAGTTTGGGGACGATGACACGAGGGTGGCATGTTGGTGGTGCAAATACATATAGTAGTTGAAAAATTAGTTATAAAAAGATGTGTAAGGAATAAATATAATGATGACAAATGAAACTTTGGCATACTAAGTAAAGTTTAAACAACTAAACATTAACAACATGGCAATGATTATATTGAACATTAACTATGTTGGGTGGAGGTTTGGAAGCAAATCCCCTAGTAGGGTTGAAGGGCAATGCCCCTCATGGGGGTTTGGAGGTAGAGCCTCCAGTGGGGTCAAGGGGTAGTGCCCCTTGTGGGGGTTTAGGGGCGGAGTCTCCGCCACTAAGCACAAATTAAGGCCTTGGAAACACAAACCTTCAGGGTGAGTGTCATTTTCACAATTCTAACACTTATTTTTTGCAACACCAAGTACTTACTATTCTGAAACTTAGGATTGATTTAAAATGAGGCTTAGAAGTTAGATGCCTATTTATAAGTTTTTTGTGAGTGCTTAGGGTTTCAATGGAGCCCATAGACCATTAGGGTTAGGGTTTGTGGCATGCAAATCAAAAACACTTTATTTTTTTAAAAATATTGATTTTTTTTTATTTTATTACCATGGGGGATGCTTGGAAGTCCTTGGGACGATGGGAGACTTCGTAGAGTACCCTAGACGTTCTTCAAACTAGGGGGCATCTCAGAAATGTCTCCTCCTTGAGGGGGATGTCCTAGAAACATCCTTGAGACTTGAACGGTGGTGGCGGGATGTTGGGGGGACGCCCCCTCCAAGTTCGGGTGAGTGTCATTTTCACAATTCTATCACTTATATTTTGCAATACCAAGTCCTTACTATTTTGAAACTTAGGATTGATTTAAAATGAGGCTTAATGCCTATATATAGTTTTTTGTGAGTGCTTAGGGTTTAGTGGAGCCCATAGACCATTAAGGTTAGGGTTTGTGGCATGCAAATCCAAAACACTTTTTAATTTTTAAAAAATATTGAAATTTTTATTTTATTAGCATGGGGGACGCTTGGAAGTCCTTGGGACAGATGGGAGACTCCGTAGCGTACCCTAGACATCTCAGAGTCTCCAAACTAGGGGGTGTCTTGGAAACATCTCCTTCTTGAGGGGGATGTCCCAAAAACATCCATGAGACTTGAGTGGTGTTGGCGGGATGGTGGGGGGACGTCCCCGCCAAGTCCCCATACCTTGGAGATGTCCCCATCCCGGAAATGTGGGGATTTTGGGGGAAAGGATGTGTCCTTGTGGAACATTGCTTCTAATCAACAGCTTGATCATGTCTTATTGGCGATCCCTCCATGTATTGTCTTTGTGTGAAAGCTCAATAGAGCTGTATTGTGCATAAATCGATCATCTTCCTCAACACAATGACCATCTTGATCATTCACCATATTGTAATAATATGGCAAAGGAATTGCCATATTTCACCCAAATGATAATGTATCTCCACAAGAGCAGACTATGAATTGAAAGATAGCCCCAAAACATTCTCCATTGGGGCTCTATTCCCATTGGGACATTTTTACGACAAACTGCAGACTGCTTCCTTCTTAAATTGTGCGCATTACTGATTTGATGATTCCTTCCAGCCTCTTTCATTTGTTCATATCCATGTGCCATCAGTCCTCATGGATTGATTGAGGATTAGGAAAATGTCTACCAGCTTGGACATAATTGAAGTGCTACTCTTCTCTAATCTCTCTAAATTTCTGGAGGTTAGGAGCCTGTCTGTTGTCTCTTCCTTTGCTATTGTGGCTTGCAATATAGATTGTCTGGATGTCTCTGGAATTGAAGATAACAATCATGGCATAATCTTTCTTAAGTACTGGACCTTTGTCTTGTTTACAATATAAGTAACAGACTGACAGAAGCGAGTGGAATGAAATTCACCTGGAAAGTTCTAAAACTATAGGAGAGAGATGGTAGAAACCAAGCCCAAATAGATATGAAAGACACCCACGAAAACGGAAGGCTGGAGTAAAAGTTGGAAGCAGAGTTGGACACAAAACCACAGGTTTCAAGCTTGCTAAAACCTGCAACAAATACCAACAAAAAAAGCACACTATACTCATCCACCATGCTAAATGTTCACCAAGAAAGCCTCAAGGATTGTGAGCAGTCAGCCATAGTGCAACTCTTTGAAGCAATGAATTTCACCAGAGCGGGACTTCCATAACATAGCTTCTTGTACAAGGCTATTCAAACTTCATTTACCACAATTGTCTTTTATTCATTGTGTCAATTAAAAGTTGAGTCTTTTGACCCTTTGTTTTGGTCTATCTTGAAACATTCCACTAATCTGTTTCCTATTCTCACATTATTTATGCTTTTGCTAGCAAACCAAGCTTCAAAGGAAACGACCCTTATATTTGAGCTTCTAAGAATAATATATTTTAAAGATAACCTTGAATTCCTTTTGATGCACCATCAAATTCCAAGTGATCCAAGCTTTAACTATTATGTGGAGAGGTCTACTTGATACCCCTTTAAAAGATATTAAATTTCAGTGACATCTCTTTCCTATTACTGGGGGCCAAGCAGCGTATGATCTTGTGGGATATTGCTAAACCATCAGGACTCTGACCCCTCTCACAATTACACCTGGCTTCTAAGAAATGATTTGTGGAAGGAGGGGTTTCATATTTAAATGCCCCACGATACCAAGGCACAAATGGGAGCCCTATTTCCCTGGCACTCCTTGGCGCATGCTTTGTGAGAGCTGGCCAGCAGGTCCTGGGTCATCGCTGTGATAAGCAGCCCTTACTACCACTCAGGCTAAACCCACTGGTTAACTTCTGATGCAATTTTACAAACAATTTTGAAAAAGTTATTGGCGTTCAATTGTTTAATATTTGAACATCCTTTCTTTTATAGTAAGGGCTATGAAGTGGTGTCTAATTGTTTCAGAATCTTATGTTAGAGCTGTTATCTCCCCAACACAAACCTTGTATAGATAACTGATTTGTATGGATAAAGTTGGTTGAGGTGAACACTTGGGAGTGAAAAATCTTGGTCTAAGGGGATCACTCAGTTCTGTATCAATTGGAGATTGGTCTAAGGGGATCACTCTATGTGCTTTAATCTTGAAAAATACTTTTCAAGCTTTTAAAAGGAATAAAAACTTGAAATATTAATACATTAATACATGGTTCAAATGGTGGCCAATCTATTGTGTCTTTTTTATTAGTAATGGAAAAATTATAAAAGAATACCAAGGAAAGTGAGGTGCATATGACTGGTAGCTAATGAGAGTTAGAAGCTGATTCATTAACTAATGAGTGAGAATGAACAAAAAGAAAACATTTGAAGTAATTTTTATAATTGATTTCAAACAAAATAAAAACTAATAATCCAGATTAACATACACTCACATGTGACCAATGACAATCTCATTGACAACTAGAAAATAACAGAGATCAAGAAATATAAACAAAAAGTTATCCTTCAAAGCAACAAAATATACAATTGAATCTCAGTTTATTTATGACATTGGATTGTTTCCAATTTTTTTTTTACAAAATATTAAAAGGCCACATATGGCTTTTCTTATCACAACAATTTATTTTACACCTGGGAGACTTAGACTAATCATATGCTCCAAAGAAAATCCTTGTTGGAATATTGGAAATTCTTCGATGATTGGGTACAAGGATACTTGATTGGGATCTCTTGTGGAGAAGCTTGAGGAAAGAGCACTTTGAAGCTTCCTCAAGAGACCTAAATGATTTCAGAGATATGAGTGACGGCAACCATTTTTTAGAAACATGGTATGGAGAAACTTGAGGCCTTTCAAACTCACCTGAACAGTTTTTTGAAGAGCATTCTGTTTACCATGGAATTAGAAATGATGGTTGCTTACTGTTCTTGAATGTCGAACTAAATGAAAAAGTGATGGCTTGTTGGGAGAAATGCGTTAAGTAAATTGACTCATACAAACCTTTATGTGTAGGGATCGTCCCATTATCACTTGGCATAAAATGCAGGTCTCTTAAAAATCCTTGACCTTAATGATTTCAGTTGATTGAATGTTTCAGCAGGACAAAAGCTTTTAATCATGGTTTTTGAATTATAATGCTTTCAAGAATGGGTGAATTTGCAACACATTTCAGATGTTAAGGACTTGTTGCATAATCTCAGGTTTGGATGACAATTCATAAGCTTTCATTCTTTGTACATTAAAGGAATCGTATAAGATAGCAAGAACTTTTTTAGAAGGGGATGCCAAAACCAATCTCTACCCCATGAGATCCACAAAAAAATTCTAAAGGAAATGTTAGACCTGGTGGAGTCCAGCCAATATATTGGGGTCATCCCTGTACTTGTGGAAGGCTGTAAACAGGAAAACCAATCTATAATAGCTTATTTGAATGTTGGTGGACCGTTTATCCTCCTTGTAATACCATATTTGCTTGTCAAAAGCAAAGATCATTGTGAAGCAGAATCGCTTCAGTAGGTGGAGTACAGAGATTCAGGGATAATCACAGCATGATTTTCTTGTGTAATTAATTAATTAGTCATTTTAAATGATTAATTAGCTTATTTAAAATTGCCAACATGACTCATATGGATATTTTCTAATCACTGTGAGTTTGAATAAATTCGTCATTTATTAATTCTTCTCACAGGGAGATACAATTACTACTTTATTTTTTATTTGAATGGGTCTTTCCCATCTCTCTCTCTCTCTCTCTCTCTCCATCTCTCTCTCTCTCTCTCTATCTATCTATCTATCTATCTATCTATATATAATAGGTCTCTCCAAAAGTTTTTTTGGTTAAACAGTAATTGACTGTGAAAGCTTGAAGACATTAATCATCTGATTTCTGGATGAGCATGATTTGGCATGAGACTGGCTAGTAATCCCATTTTTCCCTTTTAACTTCTGCTCTTGCAAAGTTGGCTTTATTCCATATCCAAATTCATCTATTGTGCCACTCAAGCAGATCCCTTGTTAATTGTGTCTCTTGTAGCCTTAATACCTCCAGTTTTTCTTGATTAGTAATACCTTTCAATGCATGCTTCTTGGGTAGGGCATGCATACACATAATGTTCCAAGAGATGTTCTTCATCAGTTTGCTTTGTGGCTTTTGCTTTTATTGAGGACTTCTGCCAGCAGGGGTTGGGATTCATTCACCTTTTTAACTAGTTGACTTCTGCAGTTACATATGCATATTTTCTCTCCCTCTTTTGCTCTGTCCCCTATCTGCATCTTTTTTTTCATTGGTTCATGTTATAATAACACTTTCTCTTGCCTGCTACATTCATTAATTTTTCCTGCATTCTCTTTTAGATCAGGTTGCTGCTTAGCAATGGCATCAATACCTTGTTTCTGTGTCTCTTTTTATTTCAAATCTTCTGGTCATTCTTCTAAGTGCTTATTTTGCTCCAAATCCTTTGAGAATACTTTTTATTCTGCCTATAAAGGTATTTTCATCCATTAGTTCTTTTTTCTCATTCTCATCAGTTCTTCGCTTGTCACATGTGATTTATTTGGAATCCTACTTTGAGATCTCATTACTCTCTTTCAACGTTGTTGCGCTTTGCTTGCTTGACTCTCTAACCTTTCCTTAGTTTTTATGGTAAGCTTTTTCTTTGTTCATGAAAGCTCTCTTCATTGGTTGGGTCCTAATTTATCATGGGCCTTGGAGCTTTTCGTTTTTCATCTAATGGACACTCTCTTGTTAGATGTCTGCATTAATGCCACACACTGCTTAGGAAAGGGGTGCTCTCTTTAGGTAAAAGTTGGACCCTTTCCAAAATATGCTTTCATACTCTTTGCAAGAGGCAATATAACTTCAGGAATTAGTTGGACCCTTTACAAAATATGCTTTCATACTCTTTGGAAGAGGCAATATAACTCCATGCCAACATATATTTCATTTGTGCATAAAATTGATGCTTCTTTTTCAAAATTTGCTGTGGAAACACAAACATATCACACCATCTTGAAAACTTACTCTATTTAAAGTTTTGTGTGGAGGAGCATACAATTATATCCAGACTGGGACCTTGAATGACATCTCCTCAGTGGGTTTAAATCCACTATGCTGATGTGGCATGAAGAGATTCACTTTTCTAAAGAAGCAGGTTGTATCCTGGTACGCCCTCTCGATATCTGACTAATTTGCCAAGACAACTATCAAGTATCTGAGGCATGATTGGATTTCGTAGTCTCCATACATTTTCCAGTTTTTCTTGACCATTTGTAAAATTATTCAGCAAATAGTCGCATCTTGCCTGTACAGATTTGGGCCTTTTATTGTCATATCCTCGTTGAGTTTAAATGTAGTGTCCAAATGTGTCACAAAGAGGTCCAGTTTTCTAAAGAAGCAGGCTGTTTCCTGGTATATCCTCTCCACATCTGACTGATCTGCCAAGACAGCTACTAACTACCCTTGGGAATAATTGGGCTCAATCTCTGACTATTTTGCCAAGACAACTATCAAGTACCTAAGGCATGATTGGATTTCGTAGTCTCCATACATTTTCCAGTTTTTGTTGACCATTTGTAAAATTATTTTGCAAATAATTGCATCTTGCCTGCACAGATTTGGGCCTTTTATTGTCATATCCTCATTGAGTTTAAATGTAGTGCCCAAATGTGTCACAAACAGGTCCACTTTTCTAAAGAAGCAGGGTGTTTCCTGGTATGTCTTCTTCACATCTGACTGATCTGTCAAGACAGCTACTAACTACCCTTGGGAATAATTGGGCCTTATACTCCCTTTATTTTCCAGTTTTTATTTTCCTCATAGTAAAATTCTTCAAGAAATGGTTGCATGCTTTGAAATCTATATACCATATATCTAGGGACAGGCTTGTGGAAATTATTTTCCAATTTTTATGAGTCTCTCCCAGTTTTTGGGATGAGGGGACAAAGTTTTGGTGACGGCTAATAATAACAATAATAACAACAACATCTGTAATTTGCACAATATATACAAATTTAAATACAGAATTGAGAACATAGCTGATAATTGATAATTCAATGTCAATTGTCAAGTTATTTATACATCAAAATGGTTTATATCATAGTAGCATTACACAGGATTGGGATTGACTACACAAACAAACAGTTAAAGTAGAATTCAATTCCTTGGGATTTAAATGGGAAAAACTATATGGAAAAAGCACTCTTTTCCATTTGGTGCAACACAACAAATTTTATTTTTTGTTCTTCAAAACCAGAGTGGGGTTCTGGGGTTGCAGTCCCCAGCAGAGTTGAGGGGCAGCACTCCTTACAGGGTCTGGGGCAAAGCCCAATTTAAAGTCCTAAAAGCTGCAAGGACCTTAATGGTGCATGTTGTTTTAGGGTGTCAAATAACAAATGTTTAGGTTGTGGGGGCTGGGAGCAATGGAGGAGCCTTGTGGGTGCCCCATAAAGGGTTAGAGGGTTTTGTGGGCTCTCCATAAATTGGGTTAGGGTTTTAAACTTTTTCCAAGTCTTTTTATTGCTTTTCCTACCTTGGTCATCCTCCTTTTTCCCTCATCTTCCTTCTTGCTTGCAAAAGTAAAATGTAACAATACAAATGACAAATGATGAGAATGTACAAGTGAACGTGGCTAGGGTTTTTGGTAATGAAATTATAATTTTTTATGTTGGGAAGCCTTGTGGGTACCCCATAAAGGATTAGAGGGTTTTGTGTGTTTTGTTTTAAATGTTTTTTCATGAAAAGTGAACTTTGATGGGCAGGGGACATCCGGACATCCCTGGGACAACACAGGGACAGCAGGCCTCCCAAAAGGTTCCAGCAGAAGGGGGAAGCCCCGGGCCCCGGAGACATTCCCCAATTTCTTTATAAGATTGGAGGTGGGGAAGGAAAGTTCTGTCCCTGCTCCTCCATCCCCCAAACATTCCTGGATACACTGACTTCTACATATTCAGCTTCAAAACTAGGCCATTTTCCATGGCCTCCATGGCCTTTAAACATGGCTTTCAAAGTTTCTAGACCGGTGCCACCATCTATTTCTCTGCCACTATTATTGGTGCTGCTGCTACATTCTGCTGTTTCTGAGATTTCTCCCATTACTGTACATTAGAAAGAATGGCATGTAGGGTCTGTTTGTTCCACTCCACTGCTTACCTTCTCAGCCTTGCTAGACATGCACCCAAATCTTGGCAGAGCTCACAGAATAATGATGATATTCTCATTTCATAAAATGTTAAAATATCTAAAAATATGTAATAATTTGATTTTTTAATACAATTGACTCTATCAGGAACTGAAACTTCTGAGCTGAAGAGATCTCAAGTCATCCTCAATATCAACTTAACCAATTTAGGAAAACTGTGTGAAAAATTGCGATAACTGTGAGTAATCTGCACTCAGCAGGTTAGGAAATCCAATCTGAATTGGATTACCAATTTAATCTCTGTACTCTGGCACACATCCCGAGGCACAAAAAGTTGGCAAAAGAATGTGATTAAATCACAATTTTATCTGTGTAATTGTGATTAAAACTAGATTTTATCTGCAAAAGCATGATTTAATCTTGATTTGACATGAGCATAAAGAACAGCTTGTTTTCCATACTTTTATGAATTTTACAGTGTTCTTTAATTGCCTGATTAAATTTTGATTAATTGACAAAATCTTTATCTTTTGGTTTGTTGAGTCAGTGCCAAGAAAGAGTTTTGCTGCTATGTAACTAACAGAGCCTTGTCCCACTATCTTTTGTTTTTATCCTAACTACAGCTTTTAATAACCTTTTCTAACCAACGATGTGATATTAAATTTTATTTTGGCCAAAATCAAACTTGAATCTGAACCAGGAAAGGCAGTTTCCCATAATGCTTGGTAAGCATGCAGCATTAACAGGAACATTTTGATGCAGAGGCCAAAATTACAACTGATGATAGAATGATGCCCTCTTTAGTATCTCTTTCTTGTTCATCTTTTTCTGCATGCACCCAAACAGGAAGAGGAAAATAGAAGATATATTTATTAATTTAAGTTGCTGCAATGACAGCAGTTTTTCTTTTTGGTTTTATTGGGTGCTGAACATCAGATTTTTTTTTAAATTTGGATGTGGTCTTCTCTTCGGTCATCAGATACAACTGTAAGATGTTCTAGATATGGTTGAGGTATGCATCCCACAGCTTCACAAATCAGGAGCAGAGAAAAATTGGTAACTTTGCACTTGCTTAATTCAAATCACATATCTGTCACTGAATATTGCTTATTTTCTGTCAATGCAGATAAAATGTTTCACCTCATTTGCATCTTACTACTTTTTTACTTCCATTTTCCCTCACTTTTCACCATTGCTTCTCTCCTCTGAGTTGGGCCACACAATAAAACATTTGGAAAATCTTAATGTGCCCTTTAATGTCTTTGACACTGTTGACTGATATTGGCAATGACATGAAATGTATTCGGTTCGGAAGATTTCAGTTCTGGGCAAAGTCGAAGTGTTAAAAACTTTCCTGTTAGCCTGTTAGGTATTTAAAGGAGAGTAGAAGATTGCTGAATTATTTTGGAAGCATTTTTAATTTTAACTTTATTTTATTTTTAGATTTGCATGTCAACTCTTTGATTGAAGCAGCATTTGTAGTGTGGGTAACCTAATGTTATCTTGAATGTTGAGCTGGTGAAATCGCCGCGTGACTTAAAGAGTTGACATAGAGAGGTCATGTTCTCTATGCAAGCATTCCACTCTTAGATGTGCATGTACTTCAAAGAGGTCAATGTTTTCTTCTATATTTTTTAAAGTCCTTTTCAGAAGCTTTAACAATTGGCCATATCAAGTTGAGACAAATGAAATATTGTTTGTTCATTTATTCTTTTCTTTAAGAGTTCACATAGAGAGGTCTTGTTTTCTATGCAAAACTATTTGATGTGCAAGTATTTCAAAGAGGTGAATGCTTATTTGAGTCTCTTTTTGGGTGAATTTCTATTTGTAAGCTTCAAGCAATTGGAATTGGAATTTAAGAAAAATGAAATATTGTTTGTTTGTTTTGTTCTTTTTGTTAAAGAGTTCATATAGAGATGTCTTGTTTTCTGTGCAAACATTGAACTCTTGGATTTGCTAGTACTTCAAAGAGGTCAATGCGTTGAACAATATGTGAACTATTGACTCTGAATTCACCTCTTTAGGATTCTCATCCATTTCCATCAATATGTTAGCAGGCAAAACAAAGGCGAAGCACCCGTAAAGAAAAGGACCGAGTGAGAAATGATAATGGTGATATTAATGCCCAACACCAACACCAACAAGAAATCCTTTCTGTTATTAGAAATGTAGATACAAGCTCCTCAAAGGAGTCTTCATTGCCTGTCCTGGAAATATTGGGCACTCCAGATGAAGGTGATTTGAGTGGACTGGATAAAACAGATAATGTTGTGGGTATAATCGGACCAGAAACAGAGGATGGGGATGTAAGTCGTGTAGATTGGGACAGGGATAGCTCAGAAATGCAGCAGGATATGGAAGCCAGCTTCAGTGGGTCTGTCTCTGTTTCAGTGCAAAGTGTTCGAATGGGCAGAAAACAGAGGCCTGCACTGGATGACAGCTCATCAACATGCTCAACAGATTCTCTTGCATCCGTGGCAATGAATGGCTCGTACAAGGGCAACTCTTCATTCTCCAGCAAGTGTGAATCATTGTCAACCAGGTAGGATGTTATACTTTCATAACTCATTTTATGATTCGTTTTTAACTGCAAGACATTTTTATCTATATTTTATTGATAATCTAAATGTTTTTGGAACAGGGGAAAAAATAAAAGCAACAGTGAACGATATGACACAAGTAGTGGCACTAGAGCTGGTGCTGGTGTGGTTGCAATTTCTGCACTTGAAGCTAATAATACTCAGAGTAAATCCAGCTCTAATGAAGAGGCAGTCATACTTTCATTGAAACAACATGTGCAGTTGCTTGAGCAGAGATTAGTGGAGAAGGTATAGTTCACCATTACACTTTTTTTTTGGAATTCTGAAGTTTTTACTTTCTAATTTACTGTATTTTGTCAAACACGAGGATTGCCTATCAGCTTGTTATTTGCTAAAGAAATACTTATTGTGTTGTTTCCTTGGGAAACTTCTCACTAGTCAAGCTGCATTATTTATCAGGATGATGAAATTTCACTATTGAAAAACAAGCTTAGTTCTTTCCAACATCAGATAGATTGTGACAAGTCCTCTAAGCAACAAGATATGACCGCAAATCACTGTCATACAAGAAATGCAGGGTTATCAAGCTCGAGAAGTGTAGATGATGATGAACATAAATCATCTTGTGTGCAGGCAGATGACTCAACCTTGAAATGTGGCAGCTCATGTACTCCAGGAGAGATGCAAGTTAAATGTTCTTTACCAAAAGATCTACCTACTGAAAGTAGTAACATGGAAAGGAGCAATTTAACTCTTAAGAAGACTAATCCACTGACACATTCTGTCTCATTCAAACAGAATATGCAGAAGACAGTGCCACCTAACAGTCGTAGCAGAGAAATTGATCAGCATGCACAGAGTGTCACTACTGCTCCATTGCAAATTGAATCTGATGGAATGTTGCGGCCATCCAGTGCTCCTTTAATTCCGGCTGTTCCAAGATCAAATATTCCTGCTGCATTAACTCCGCCCGTTCCATTGTTGGCACGCTCAGTTAGTGCAGCTGGAAGATTGGACAGTGGTGTTGATCCAATGACATCGAGCAGCTCATCATTGTCCCGCAGTCCTTCTGTGAGCCCATCATACAGGAATGCTGCTGCTGGGAAAATGAAAGGTACTTCAAGTGGGCATTTTCCTCCTGTGGTATCAAGTGTGGTACATACGGGTGTTTGTGTCACTCAAAGTCCATCTTCTCTATGCACAGTGTCTTCTCCTCCGAATCCTTCTAAAGTCCATATATCTTGTCCCGAGTCATTGGGTCGCATAAGGGAGGATGCATCATGTATCCCCTCGCATGTTTCCACACCTCAGTCTACTATGTTGAATGGATTTGCTAAAGATCAGTCTCCAATCTGTGGAGTTGAGCAAAGCCCATCTCATATGGGATTCACCTTTGGCACAATTATGCCGAATTTACTGCATAGAAATCCACCTCAGGAACCACAGGATGTTGATGTGACAATGTCAGGAGTAGAAGATCATCGCCAACAACAGCAAAGATTCTTGGAGCACTGTGTACGTCAACAACAAAGGAAGTTACATAATCTGCAAATTAATCAATTTCAATCTGAGCAGGATAATCTTGGCATAAGATTTCCACAGTCATGTCCAGATGATCTTGCAAGCCAAGGATTGTTCAAGAGTATGAATTCTCGAAATGTAGTTAGACGTAATGGTGCTGTGATGGGAGAAGAATTCCCACATTTGGACATCATTGACTATTTGCTCGATGAAGAACAAAGCCGGGGTAAGGCGGCACTCAGTACTAAACACCAAAATCCTGGTGAGCAGATATTGAATGGGCAGTTTTATCTGCCAGAATTTCATGGTCCCAAGATTGATCTGCATAATGGCAGCAGATTTGATAGGTACATACCTGAGGAAGATAGTACCTTGCAGATGGCTTGCCCCTCAGATTGGTGCAGTAGTGGACTAAGTGAGAGCATGCAAGTGCTTCCTCCTTATGCTCATTCTTCACCTAGTCAGTATTTTGATCAGTATAGTGGCCAACTTGAAGAAGTTCCGCCTCACAACTGGTCCATGTATAGTGCTGATATGCCTCAAAAACGTTTCATAAACAATGGACATGGTCCTATTGCTTCTCCAATGGGGAATTCTATCCAAGGGCATCATTACTCAGCTGGACATTGTTCTTCAAACTTTACTTTGGGGCCAAATGGTTACTTTTTTTAGATCCAATAATCATCTTTGACAGATTGGATAAATTTTCAACTTATTTAATTTCATTGGTGACTGCATATTTTCTTCCTATTATTGTGTTGATTAATATTCTGTTTGTCAAATAAATTTTTTAAATCCCTAAAGAACATCAAGGAGTTCATGTTGGAAAATGATCTGTCGCATCATCATATGCAGTGTTTATTTTTTCCAAAATATCTCAGAGAAGCGACAAAGAGGGTTACAATGCAGAACTGGCTTTATTTGCTAATTGATTGAAATATTCAGAAAGTCTCTGATCAGTATGGATCAATGGGTATCATCAGCTTTAGGAATTATTCTGTAAAACTTCCACATAAATGTTTTTTGGGTTTCTTTTCAAAAGTTAATTTTCAATAGAGATAAAATGTGGTCACTGATCTGTCCCGTGTAAATTTTCACTCTTCTTGCAGTTTTAACTCGGATCAACATTTGAAAGTTTCTTTTGCTGTATTCTCTATCAATTTTGTTCAATATTTATGCTAAATGAATAAATTTTATCAATATTATAAAAGTGTGATGTAGTGTATTTTCGGTTTCAACACTCATAAACTTATGCTTCTTTTAAATGCGCAACACCTGAAAACTTTGATACCTAAAATAAAGTATAGCCTATAAAACACAAATATGTTGCTAGAAATAAATTGTCATTTTATGTGCTCAATATATTTTTCTTATAATTTTGGGAAGCATCGGCGTGTTACATTAACAAATCATCTTGAGAGTTTTTGTCGCTTTAAGTTTCCTCTTGTTTTGCTGGTTTATCGGGGTCTGGGGTGGGACCTGCTCTCGACTATGTTATGTTCATTCTTCACTAGTTTTCTCTTTGGTTTCAAACCCTTCTCATTTCTGGCTGTAATGCCTCTGGGCTAGTTTCATTGTACCACTTTTTTGGCTTTTTAAACAATATTTGAATTGACGTAAAAAGTTTACAAAGGATAATTCCCTGTAGTTAGGATAAATCAACATCAATGTCTGCTCAAAATACTTTAAAAAAGAACTCCAAATACTATCCTTTAGTTGGTGTCTCTGTCAGTATTCCAGTTGTTCATAAGAGGAACAACCTAACTAGGATGGTTACAAGAAAAGAATTCAGAATGATTGACAGTGTAAAAGCAGTTATAGTTAGCTGTGTAGCGACCTTTCTTTTTGCAACATTGCACTGTGTACAAGAATTTATAATTGATCTTTGAGCTCCTAAATTTAGAATTATAAGCTAACATAGTATGTTACTTGTAATTCAAATAATAGTTATTAGAAATAATTGTTAAATAAAGAAATAAAACATGCTGCGAAGAATGAAAAATTAAACTGTAGCAGTTCTATCTATATTAAATTGGCACAAACAATGAGTGCAAATGGTATGGACACAATTTGCACCTTGTTTGGTTTGATAAGACCTTACCTATGGATGCAATCTGTCCTTTGCTTCCTTAGCTGCATCTCTACTGTTTGCCTAAGCTTCTCTTCTCCTTTCCTTCTGCCCCTCATCTCTTAAAAATAGAGAACACACAATTGTTCTACTGAATTCTGGAAGAAGATACAACATACAATTGTTCCCTCCAATATGGGAAGGCACAACATACAATTGTCCTCCCATCCCTTTTACAAACCACTATAAGCCTCTATTCATAACTTTCTTATGACAAAAAAGTTCTCTTAGGTCTAAGAAGAATTGTGACCATCGACAGATGTACAAATGCTTGTTCAGTTCATATTCCGAGTTTTGGCATGTGTAATGTTGGTGGACACTTCTGCAAATGCGGTATAGTTCAGGATACTTGTGCAATTGCAAGTTTGTGACTTTTTTCTTTTGTAACTCGTCCAACACTCGCTCTTGTATTTAATTATCTTAGATTCAATTTATATGGTGCACAAAAGTCCATGTCTTTGCATGTTTATTACAATTTTAATGATCCATTTGGATTAATATCGTCTCCAATATATAGTTGCAAATCTAATATATAACCTATGTATGCTATAGTGATATTAACCATGAAGTACAATTGGAATATTTATAGCTTTATCCACCAAGCACTATGTTGGCATCCCATTTGACTATGTTCATTTTTGCTTGAAGTCACAGCCCTGTTATGCATTTTGGCCTTGTTTAACCATTTAATTATAATTGATCTAAGAAAACATCAAATGGGTCTCTTCTGGTCAAGGGCATAAATATCGTTTTCCATCTTTCCTCCGTAAGTAGCAAAGGTCCAAAAGTTCTTAGTGTGGAGGCTTCATATTGAAATTTCTTAGGATTGTGATTATGTCGAAGTTTTAGACTTTTCATTCCTAGTATGCCTTTCCTCCCATTCGGGTATGCCTTTCCTTCCATTCGGGCATACCTTTCATCCGTTCCTTGTCTTAATGCCCTTGTCAAGATTTTAGAGTATTCCCTCTTGACATCCATTTCCTCCAACTTCAACTTTCCCTCGCTTTTTTTTAGTGTTTTGCACTTTTTCATACTAACACGCCTTTCATCAAAATCTTGACCAAGGACCTTTCGAAGTTGCAATTTCGGACATTCTTTTACATGGGTTCCTTTTTCTTGGTATCCCTAAGCCTTGATCCTTGATACTTTTCATTGTGTATCTCATTAAGATCACTGGTTCAAACTTATCCTTATTTGCATTAAGGGATGAATTTCTGGTTGCTCCCAATCCTTGACTCACTGACAATGGTATTGGTTGTGAAGTATTCCTAACCCCTTATCCTTAAAACATTGAAACTCCTGTATTTTGTACTATTCACTCCCACCAACCTCCTTGCACAACCCATAACACCATTAATGACTCTATTTGATGCTGCAACTACTCTAAGGGGATTTTCTTACCCATAAATAGTTGTCCATCTTAAGAGCGTGGATTCAAGTGTACTTCAAGTGATAAGGATGAAAAATGCCATGTTGCCATTAAGGTGATGGTTACATTTCTAATGCATCTGATTTCTATGCATTCTCTAGGTTGTCATTTCAATAGATTTTGCAAGATCTATGCCCGCCTTGCACGCCTCATCCATTGATTGCTAGTTCCTGCTTAGTTCTTGAAGCGATAAGGCAATTGATAGAGCATCATATATGGTAGTTCATTTTCTAAAAAATATTGGTCGACGTGACTGCAATCTGAAGGAGCTTTTATGGTTTCAACTCCTAAAAGTCTAGTTTCTATTAGAGTAGTAGATAATTGTAAATCACAAGGAGATTTGTATTGTTAATGATATTTGTAAATGACTGTCTCCATGACTCCATTTGTAGATCTTCATAGAAGTTCTAGCTTAGGGTTTCCACCTGATAGTTCACTAGTATGAATGTAATAGATATTTGATGAATGTTGCAACATTCTAAATACACTGCAAGCTTTGTAATGGTCATTTATTTATCACATGGATTTTTGCAATCTGGAGATGGATTACTAAGTATGTCCATTTGTTTGATATCATATTTGTGGTGTATGCTCATGCACAACTCATAAACTTTTGGTTTCAATGTGTTGTCTTTCTTTGTGTGCTTGGACTATGTAAACCAATGAATAGGCGTTGGTCCTAAAAATAATGACCCTCCATGCACTCAAATTGAAAAGATCATTGAGTAGTTGATTGCGAGTAGGAGGTAGTTGTATGCATTTCATGATTTAACGATCTATCCAAGGAAATATCCATAGTGGTATATAATAGTTTTTGTCTTTAGAGAGTCATGTTTCCATACCCACGTCTATTGTTGTACAATGATGTGCTTATCAACTTAATAGAGATAGTTGTAGGTTAGTCCTTGGCCTAGTGACAACTTTTGGGGTCAAGCATACATAAGTACTATAACTTTAGTTAATCCATCTATCTATCTTTAAATGTGTTTAATCCTATTTAGGTTACCTCTACGGAAGCTCTCTTGAGTTTAGTTGAGTCCGAAGTCAAAGGTCTTACTTGCCTTAGTAAATTGGTATAGTGTTGCCTTGTCTAATCATAGGTTAAAAGGTTTGTTGCTAAGTTTGACACCCTTGGCACTCATAGAACACCCTGCCTTTAGGGATTTGGGATCTACAATTTTGTCCACCAACACACCACGCACTTTTTTATTTTTGGCAAAGAGTCATGTAGTGCAGGGCCAACAAAGTTGTAAATATTTGTGCCTATCGATCGTTTAGTGGCACCTTTTGATGTTGTTATTAGTTTATTTATCTCTTAGCTATCATGTCCTAGCACCAACTCATTTGACTACAAAATACGTTGAAACTTTTTGACGAAAGATGTATAATTAGATGTATCGTTGGGTACCTGTGTATTTAATGTGAAATTTTTAGTTTTTTTAAAAAATTTATGCCCGACGTTCGTCGAAATTGTGATGCTCCGTGATTTTCGTCGCTATTTCGACATACACTTAAAGTCAACCATCCCCTTCCATCAATTTGTGGGCCGACATATGGTTAGCCTCCTTAATTTGTGGGCCGACGGGTATATGGTTAGTGTTCGTCGGGGTTCTGACGAATGTTTTTTAATAAATAAAAGTGAGTTTGACAATTTATCTATACTTGCGACAGTGTTTTGCTATACTTGCGAATTTGCTATACTTGTGACAGTTTGTGGAGGTTATAGGCCAAATTTTTTTGGTGCAAAATATCAGAATCATTAGATTTTGTTACCTATCTATGATTAAAAATTATTGGAATGTGAGTTTGATATTTTTTGAAGATCTAAATATTCAAGCTTGGTAAAGAAAAATCATGTCAGATAATATTAGTGCAGAACAAAATGAAGAGACACTTGCTAGATTGTGGGCTAGATTGAAAAGAAAGGGTGATGGGAAATGTTATTGTCCTTGCAATAATTGCAAGGGCTTAAAGACGAGAAGACTTTTAATCATAACAGTTGAGAAAAATTGTAGGCAGCATGGTCACGTTGAAAGGGGGCATGATTATCGTTCATTGGTAAGTTGTTCATTATATGTCTTTATATTGATTGAATTTGTAAATGTTTATATCATTTTAACATTTTTTATATATATAAAAAATCACTTGATCATGATTATGGTTTATTTGTGTCGATCATTATTATAAAGGTGGGGCACCCTAGGGCACATGATATGGATTATCACGGTTCGGAGAATGTGGTTTTGCAAGCGGAGGAACATAGAGCTGTGAATATCGAAGATGAAGTTAATGATCCTATGGAAGAAGATGATCATGCACCATAAAACACAGTTGAAGATGATGGTACAAATACATTGATCCATGACACATTTAGTGGCGTAGCTGATCATGATGATCGAGATGACTTTGATGATGTTCATAATTTACTTGTACTTGAGAAGGCATACGAACCCCTTTATGAAGGCTCCCAAACAACTCTTCTCTTTGCTGTATTGTTGTTGGTGAACTTGAAGGTTATGAATGGTTTATCCAACATCGCAATCTCACGGATGTTAAGGTATGCCATATATGTCATATTTTTTCATCTATTTTTGTTGTTAGTTCATCACTAGTAAATAAAGGATGAAATACGTACCATTAATATTCTTTATATTAACAAATTATTATTTTTTGTTGTAGATTGATAGGTGAATTTTTGTTACCACTATCAAATATTTTACCTCATTCATACCGAGATTTATCTGCCATTATGAAAGATATTGGAATGGAGTATCAAGCAATAGATTCATGTCCCAATGATCATATTATATATTATAAACAACATGAATTTGCAACAGAATGCTCAGAATGTCATATCAGTAGATATTGAACAAATCAACTAACAAAAAAGGTGCCTCGCAAGGTTCTTCATTATATTCCAATTATTCCATGTATGCAACGATTATTTAGGTGCGAAAGCTTAACACAATTTATGGATTACCATGCACGGAATAGAAGTGGAGATGACATTCTTCGAATGCCTGTGGATGGTTCTGCATTTAGGGTCATGGAGGAAAAATGGCCACACTTTAAAGAAAAACCTCCTAATCTCAGACTTTCATTGGCAGCGAATAGTGTCAATCCATTTGGAAAGCTGAAATCTATTTACTCGGTGTGGCCTATTTTTGCTATCAACAATAACATTCCTCCATGGATGTCAATAAAGAGGGAGCACATAATGCTGGCAATGATTGTTTCAGGTATTTGTTTACATCAATTTTCTTTAACGTAGTAGCATCTCATTTGTCTTATTTGTTGCATAATGACATTTTTTTCATTTAATAGTCATGTACATTAATTTATATATATTGCAATAAAATGGTTATAATAATTATATAATGTTTATGTTCATTCAACTAGGTAAGTACCAAGTTAAAGATATGAATGTATATATCGAGCCTCTTATCGACGAGTTACTAAAGTTATGGAATGGCGTCACTATGTATGACGTCTCTAGACCAATAGGACAAAGACAATTTCAATTCCATGCAATGCTTGTATGGACAATTCATGATGCCCCAGGGCTAACACATTTTTGTGATATGTTATAACGTTCGACTGCACTTTAACGATATTTAATTTTATGAAGTAGATATCATGCATGTTTTTTAAATAATCTATTCATTATATATAATTATAAAAATTGACATATTTAATCCAATTATAGATGATCTTGTAGGTCTTCAAACAAAGGGAAAAGTTGCATGTCCAGTTTCTGGTCCAAAAATGAAATCTCGTCGTTCAACAAGTTTAGGAAAGTAGGTGTTTGATGAGTATAAGCACTTCCTCCACATAAATCATAAGTATCGAACTACTGAAAAACATCTTTTCAATGGGAAAGAAGAGACTACATCAAAACCATGAAGAATGACACTTCGCCTATGGAAATTGGAATATAATAGAATTAATCGTCAAGGTTATAAATCAGATCAAATTGTTTATCTATCATATATGATATGTTTGAAATTTATATTTTTATATTGTGTTTTGTTTACTGATGCTGTAATTGACAATGATTGTCGTTGTTAATTTGTTTTAACTTATATGCTTCATAAAGGTCATCAAGGCATTAATAGCCGGCTTCCACAGGGATTGAAAAGTTATCCCATACAATTTAGTAGGTTTCCCTACTATGAGCAACTACAAATTGTGCATTTGTTTGATACAATGCATATCAAAAAGAATATAACAGAAATGTTATGAAAATTATTGGATGGAGGGCATGACAAAGAAAAAATTGTCAAAATTTGTAGTGACATTTAGGAAGCCAATCATGCAATGAAAAATGTCATTCAACTAAATAGTGATGGAGACCAAATTAATATAAGCGCCCTTCCTTGGTTATTAATGGAGCAACAAAGTAATGCTATAAAAGAAGTCATATGAAAAATTCGATTTCCCACAGGATTTGCTGCGAACATAAACAATATCATAACAAAGAAAGGTGAATTTGGGTCAGGGATGAAAACGCATGATTGGCATACCTTCATTAAGGTAATTATTCTAGTATATTTTATATATATTTGTATACTGCATGTACTTTTCAGTGTATTATGTTTACTAGTTTTGGAAAAATAATGAAAATATCATTTTATAATTGTTGCAGTACGTTCTACCTCCATCTCTCCTAAACAACTTCGACAACAATGTCAAGCAAGTTATATATGATCTTGGAAATTACATGCAGTAAGTGGCGATATTTGTTCAATTCATTGTATAGATCTTATATTTGCCATTTGATTTACTTGTTATGTAATATATTGTATATTTTTGTTAAATCTCGTTAATATATTTGCGCTTGGAATCACTTGTAGATGGCTGTCATCTAAAGAAATCCACAAAGAAGATATAAATTATTAGAGGAGAAAAATTCCTCGTCTAATGTGTAAAATGCAAAAGTGTCTACCTTCGACATTTTTCAATGCACAAGAACACTACCTCATACACCAAGTTGAAGAGATTGAATTGTGTGGACCTGTACACACAAGGTCAATGTGGATGGTTGAGAGACACTTGAAATTTTTGAAGGTTTTGGTTAGACAAAGAGCACATCCTGAGGGTTCTATGGTGGAGGGATATATGGTATACTAGACCATGGTGTACATTACTGAATATCTTCCTAAGTTCGCAGCAAAGATCCATGTAGATCGCATTTGGGATCCCAACTCCATTAACAAATTTGAAGGGGAGTACCTGATGGGGAAAGGTAGATTGAGGAAAGTGAGGTAATTATAAAATGGTCATGGAGATTAATTATAATACATTTTACAAGGCCTTCAATTGCTTGAAAAGAAACAACAAAGAACTAGTCCAAATGAAAGAATCTTCCACACACAAATAGAAAAGTACTGGTATTGTATTACTCCAGAAAATAAGTCTTTTATTGTTGAAAAGTATTAAAATCTTAAAAATTGCTAATGATCAAATATTACAATTCAAATTTCATATATATAAGAAGAAGACCCTGTTAGCTCTCAAAAAAGTAGGCAAAATGCCTCAAGAGGTTGCCAAACTCTTGGTACGTTTCAGGGTAACATACAAGGCCAAATAGTTTAGGCCTTCTTCTCTTCAGGTGTTGCTAGACCTAGGCGGGTATACCTATATGAATGAAGCAAACTTGATTTGTATTTATTTTTCAAGCAATTTATCCACAATGGCAAGTAGGAGTGGACAATTGAATCTTTATTATGGTATAGATTGTATAAACAATATCAAGGCTAATCCTAATATATTCAGTTAATAGATGTAAAATATAAAATGGATGAACTAAAATGAAGTATGTAAGACCAGTGCCTTGTTGGGTTTATGGAGTCTAATGAAGATCTAGAAAAGTGTAATTTGTGATGACAATAATTCAAACTGTTCGGCACACAAATGTAGTTTGCAACTTGTACAAACATGCAAGTAAATGGCTGACAACTCTACTTGAGATAGGATGACAACCCTAATTATTTGATTCTTCTTATTGATCCAATTAATACTTTCCAGTTACTGTGATTTATTATAAGGATATAATCTTTACTTGAAAGAACCAAATGATCACATCACACAGATACAACAAATGTGTATTGACAAACTAATATATGCTTGATATACCAATTTGAACAACAAAAAAGCATCAAAATGGAGACAATCAAATAACTGTATAATTCCACAGACAGCTAATACCAAAGACTAAGTCACAAATTCATATATCTTCATTAACTTCATCGAACTTCATGCATGCATATGAGTCTTTTTGATGAAAACATCATTACAAAATCTATCTACAGTATTCTTTCTTTTATCTGTCTATCTCCTCCCTTGATCATATATAATAGGTATAAATATAACAAATTATGAAAGGACACGTCCTTTCAGAAATGTTTTTGCATAACAATAATAAACTAGCAGTTAGGCTCTATTTAGCCATAAATGGATTTTTGACAAATGATCAAGGTAATCCTAACGTGCATGTGTGTCGGCATCTCCAAGTGCATTCCAAATTGCTATCTCCATGATCACCATCCGTTTGTTCTGCTCACAAGCCTCGTCCAGTGTTGAATTGTCTCCTGTAGCTGCCTCCAGAATTGTTTGCAACATTGATTCACATTCCTTAATCCATTTGTCTTTTTCCTTCAATTCTCCTTTGTCTTCGAATAGCATTGGTAATCCCTTCTTAGTGGCATCAATCGACCCTTGTTCACCCCCCTACAATTCTTCTTGAAAGTCCTCGTGTCTCTTTATGAAATGATTGGCAATATAGCTACATTATCTGGAACATCTCTTTCACTTATTTCTTGGAGTTTCTCATGGATTCTCCCATCAATCCTCTTATGTTCTTGTTTTGCAGCATAATTTTTCAAATGTGTTCTCCAAAGTTTACTTAGCCAAGTCATCAAGTTGGCTTTCCTCTTCTTTATCATTGCAGTGAGTGCATCATATTTGCCTTGTGAATATGCATCTGATCCTACCCACTGATCTTTTGTATGAGAACTCTCTCCTTGAGTTAATTGCTTTGTGGGTCCTAATGTTATTCCTACCATATCCTTCAAATGATCATTCTCTCTAAGCAATCTTTCATTGTTCATTCTATACATTTCTTTTTCTTTTATCAACATCTAAATCTGTGCTTTATTCAATTTAGCAACATTAATGCCAATATCTGCTGTGGTTATGAGATCAACCTCTCCAACTTTTAAGGTCATCACATGCCCAAATTCCTTTTCAGTATCAATCACAACTGATTTCCTGTGAGGTGGATATAGGGCCCAAATCATGAGCGACCCTTCATCTGGATTGTACCTGGATCCTGCATATATCTCTGTCACACCTTCAGGGTTGGGCTTATATGTGGCATTATTGTTCTTCACGAAACTATCAAAGACTAAGGAAGAATTCAAATCTAACCCGGGAAAAATCATGACTCCTACATCTTCTAGCATCTTTCTCCCCTTCTCAGGAGTCATATCTTCCATTTCTTTATCCACACTTGGTTTTAGGTTACCCAACAACTATCCTTCATTAGTTGGTGTTATATTTCCAACTGATTCCCTTATTTGTTTCCCTTTTTGCTTATACAAGAAAGCATTAAACTCTGGAGTTTTTACAAATTCATCATCAACTACGAATGATCTGTATGCAATATTTCTTGCATCTGTATCTGAACTTTCTTCAACTTCTATCTCCCTAGGAGGACATTTGTAAGCTTGAGTTCTTGATTTGGAGATTTTGTCAGTTGTGCTGTGAGGCCTGTTATCACCAGGTGTTTCCTCCTCTGAAGATAGCATCCCAATATCTGGAAATCCTCTGTTGTACTCATCAACCACTCTTTCTGCTTCCTCCTCTTCCAAATTTCTGATCAAATCATCATATTGATAGGGAATATGATCATACCCACCCAAGTTTATTTTGTCGCTTGCAAAGTTGATATACCCCTCTGGATCAAATCCTTTTCGAGGTGGACCTTTCTTCATGTTATATTGCAACAATTTATTCAAAATCAAATCATATCCCTCCCTTGCCAACACAGTGAAATCACCGAAACAAAGTGTGCTAGGCATAAATGCCCGTTTTCCAAAAGAGCTTAAATTCATGAAATATGAATAATCTAATTACCTGGCAATCTCAAGATATGCAATTATGTCAGGTACTGTTTTTGGAAGAATAAAGGGTGCATCCTCAAATCCATATATCCTGATCATTGTTGCATCTTCCAAACAATAACAGTCTCCCCAATTGTGATTAATAGGCCCATTAAAGTCCTTGGGTCTGAGGAACCTTTTTATCTCATCAGACAACGAATATTCACAAGGGTGACTATACAATTTATACAATGGCCTCACAAAATATTCTTCAAAATGTATGAAGCATGAATTGGAAAATCTACTGTCCCAAATAGTAGTCCAAAGTTGTACCGGCAACAACCCCCCCTCTTTATCAAATTGTGAAACCCTTAGCTTATCAGGCCACATCTTCAATTCTTTCCCATAGTAAATAATCATATGCATCAGGATTGAATAATGTCTCAAATGCAAAACAAGGGAGCCATTCCTTACCACCATCAATCTTGCATTGAGTTCATTGAAAATTTGTGTGGCATAATCAAAAGGTCGAGAGTTATGGCATTCGACATCTGCTGCTATCACCATCGACACAATTGACATGTATTTAGTGACATCCACCCCTAGCACTTGACACACTGAGAAATAGGTGTACTTTAGGTATGGTTCAAATAGGTCGACATGAAACGGGGGACCATCACCATAATCTAATGGGGCCGCGTTGCCATCCTTCTTACATCTATGCAGTGGTAGCCTCCAACCCTTGTACATAGTATCCAATCCCCAGAATTCTCTGTCTAGTTCCTCATACACAATTTTCTCATCACACACTCCTAAATTGAAAACCTCACAGACTGCAGCCTCTGATATGTGTATGAATGGTTTTCTAGAAGGGTAACAAATAGCTTTTAGCTTGGGGTCATAACTGACAGCTAACACTTTTATCAATTCCGCATCTACAAACACATTTGGAAAGACTAGCTTTCCTTGGTTAAATTTCCAGGGGTTACACACTGGTTCATATCGGTTCCTTCGGTGGTAATGGAAGATGAATAACTCATATCCTCTAATTGGGGTCCATGTATCTCCTATGTGTTTTCACCTATCTTCTAACTTTTCTACATCTGCCTTGAGCTGCACGGAGCGCCTGGCCCTAGGTCCAGAGCCGGGCAATTGATCAATTAGGTCCTAGTTCAATTTTCTTTCGACTACCCCTGGTTCATTTTCAGCTTCAATTTTCTGTTTTTTACTCTTGGGGCGACTACTCTCACTTTGTTTTTTGCTTTTTGTTTTCCATGAGCCCTCCATTATACCCTTTTTTAAAATGACAAAATTAGAAAATGAAATTGTAGAAAACTCACAGATTCTATTTGAAATCCTTTGGCCGCAAGGTTCTCTGGTTCTTCGTCCTTCCCCTGTTTCTTTCGCTGTGAATTCCGCTCAATACCTTCTTCAATTATTGCTATTCAATTCAAGAAATCAACTATCTCTTTGCGTTCGTGCCGCCATTAATGTTTCAACTCTGAGCACAAGTTCACAATCTTTTTGAAATTCTCACTGTCACATCAAGTACCCTGTATCGACAAGACAATTTGAATTCTGGGTGATTCTTTATATTTGGTTTTTGCCAACGTTCACCAAACAACCTGTTGGTCGGAGAAACACGATATCTTTCTCACGAATACACAATTTATCCTCTCGATCTTTATAAATGTCGCCAAAAGTCACTCCGATGATCTTTTGATCTATTCGCATCTTCATCGGCAAGAGATCATGCTTTGCTAAGACATTCCACAGTTTCTCTGACGCTACGCGTCTCCCTGATGTTCATTCCTACGATCTTGAATATGTCACCAAGACTCTCAACGATATCATCAGCGTGACATGGAGCATCGGGGGAACCTTTCAAACTTACATCGATAGCTTCTTGTTTTGCCGATATGCTTCTCTGTGCTTGATCGGTGAGACACGATGAACTTCTTACTGATGGTAATTCACCGGTAAGACATAATTGCTCAGTATGACTTGTTGGCTTCACTTCGATGATGCTTGTCTTGCCGATGAGTAGTTTCCTTTGTATCATCAGTGTGAGGATAAATGTCTTGCCGATATATTTCATCAGTGGAACTCATAAGCTCATTCTGAATGATAGATCTCACGCCGATATCATTTGTCTTGCCAATGATCCCATACGTCAGTGAAACCGTGAGCTCTGTCCGCCCGATATGTATTCGCCTAGGCACTTTGATCGATATGACAACTTGGATTTCTTGCCAATATGCCGAAAACACCATCATTGGAAAACAGTGGCTTAGAGATCGGGGAGATTTGCACCAACTCTTGCCGATATGGATCAAAATGTTTTTACTTAGAGAATTTTTTGGGGATCAAATTTGGTTGTGATCACAGGAAATTATATCAAGATTTGGTTTTCTATGAGGGATTCACAAATGTAGTTTTTTCAAAATTTTATAGTTCCAACAGACCCAACAAAGGTGTCTCTTCGGATTGTCTTTTGGAAAATAATTAAACTACTGATCTTAATTAAACTTATAAAAAAATTTAATATTCTCCTAACATTGAATTAGCCGTTGAGAGATGTTTTTAATACTCCTCCAAGGTATGGGTATCCGCATCATGCACTGCATTTCAGGCTTCATATTCAAGTTTTATCATCAATTCCATATGTTTGCATGCTCCATCCAGCAATAGCCCTTCTGCTTTGACTGTATCCAATGCTTCCTGAAGTATCCTATTGCATTCATCCGTCCAATCATCTCGTTCCTTCAGATACCCGTTCTTATCACATAATTTGGGTAATCCCAACTTCACAGTATCATCAAACCCTGCATTTTCTGAGTGTAAGTCTTCATCATATTTGTCATGCTTTCTCATGATTGTGTCAATGCCCGAGATGGAATTGGTGTCAGATCCCTCATGTAGTTGCATATCATGTCTCTTAGTACCCAATCTATTTTTCACTCTCCCATGCTCAAGAATGGCTTCATAGTTCTTTTTGTGAACATGCCAAAAATCATCAAGGCATATCTTCAGGTTTGTAAATCTCTTGTGCAACATCATTGCCACAATGTCAAACTAAAGGTCCTTCATCTTTTCTACTAGTTGTTGATGTTCTTCTTGCAACTGCTCATATTCACTCTGCAACTCTGTATCAGTTCCAGAGGTGATCCTCATTCTGGCATCTTTCATGGCAGTAATTTCCAAATCTGATTTTTCACTTTTCATTTTGTAATAATTTCTTTCTTTCATCAACTGTATTGTTTGTGCCTTGTTGAACTTGGCAATGCTTATGCCCATGTCTGTTGAAGCCACAGGGTTAGTTTCCCCAACTTTAAGGGTCATCATGTGTCCAAAGGATTTTTCGATATCGATGATCTTTGGCCTTTTGTGAGGTGGGTATAGTGCCCATATCAACATTGAATTTTCATCAGGATTGAATCTTGACCCTATGTAAATTTCCTTCACACCCTCTATGTTTAACTTGTATTCTCCTTCCTTGTTATGCAAAAAACTATCAAAAATTAAAGAGGCACTGAGGTCCCAACCAGGAAATACTATTACACAAGCTTCAAGTAACAACTGTCTACCCCTTTCAGGGGTCATGTTCTGCACTTCACTGTCTATATCATCTTTCAACCTTTTCATCAATTGTTGTTCATTTTTAGGGGTAATATTTGGGATGGATTCCCTCAACCTTTTTCCTTTGTAATTATATAAAAAAGATTTAAATTCTCTTGACTTGACAAACTCATTATCAAAAATAAAGGATTCATAGGATGTAAGCCTATCATCTTCATCTAAACACAATTCCTTGGCTACTTGTAAGTCCCTGTTAGGGAGTTCTTCATATTCATCATTCATCATCTGAGAGACTGTTCTCTGTTGTGATTGTGCTTCATTTTCTCCCATAGATTCTTCTTCAGATGAATCATCCATTTCTTGCAACCTTTTCTTTTTTTGCTCTAACTCCTTCATGAAATTTTCTATAACCTCCTCTACTTCTTTGTCTTCTTTGTTCTTAAACACATCTTCCCCCGGTATAGGAACATGGGTGTATCCACTAAGGTTTTTCTTTTTCTTACAAGAGTGTATGTACCCTTCAGGGTCATAATTCATTCTTTGTGCATACTCCTTTAATTTGAATTCATCCAACAACGAAAGATAATAAGATCATTGGTAGTGGGATGTTAGGTTTTTCAGGTACATCAATTATAAATTAAGGTTGTATACCATGGTAATTAACTAATTATACGTCATTTGTGAATTTCAATTTTTTTTGATACAGTTGGTCGAGAGTGGGATGCACTACATTTGTACGTTGCAAACAATCTTGATTGGATGATGTATGGATTGAACGATGTCAACAATCCAGTTGCACATTAACATGGGAAGGTGTGGCTTCATTGGTTAAAGAAGCTCATCATAATGGGGATTCCAATGTTACACCAAGGGAAATTGATTTAGCATATGGTTTAAGAGATAAACAGGTACGTATAAATATATTAATCACCCATATTATTTAATTATTTTCAATTATATTGATGTATATATATGTTGAGTTTTTTTTTCTTTGCATACATTTGGCCAAGAATAAATATGTTTATCAACTGACGATGCAATAAGTTTTACATGTTTGACATATTTCAGGTGAAACACCACAAGGCTATGTAGTGCAATGGTCGTAAATTTTGAATCAAAAATTTGGATGACACGAAGAAAATTTGTGATTCTGGGATAACTGCAATCTTTCAGGTGACTAATGTTTCATCTAGAAGAGACATACATCCAAAAGTCTCAGAAAATTGATACTATGGGATTTTAGATGATATACTTGAGTGTGACTTTAAGTCCTTCAAATTAGTTCTGTTCGTCGTCCAATGGTACAGGCTACGATTGAATGAAAATGATCCTGAGAGAACTGTTATTGAACATGATAATGGATTTACCATGGCTAATACAAGGTCGATCGAGCAAGCTGGAAATGAGCCCTATGTTCTTCCAAGCCAATGTGAGCAAGTATTTTACTCAGAGGTTCCACATTTGTTGTTAGACATGATCCAAGAGGAAGGCCTGTAAAGTATAATGTGGTGGAAGAAGAAGATACCAAAGAACTAGAAGATGATGTCGATGATGATCATGATCAACAGTTAGTTGATGATGTGTTTGACGAAGATGTTGAAGAAGAGGAACTAGATGATGATGATGTAGGAGTTAATGTTCATGAAGATGATATCTGTGTGGATGATGAAATTATTGAAACTGATATCAATGATGATGATGATGATATGACCAATCCTTACAATGTTGAATCTAAATTGGATGATACAAACAAAGAGTTGGATGACGAAGAAGATCAATGACATTGAAATGCATGAGTTATGCGATTATATTATCTATTTGATATTGATTTCTTGATAGAATTATATTTGACTTATATGGTTACATAATTAATTCATGATGTTTTTAATTTTTATGCCATTACATAATTAATTCATGATGTAGTTTTTAATGTTGTTAATTCACAATGTTACAACTATTGTAGCTCTCCTAGAAATTTCCATATGATCAAATCCTAATTACTCTACGACTATTTATGATTAGATATTATTTGATCATATCTTTGGTTATTTCATTCCCAAAAAATTAGCGTTTCCTCATGTTGACCCCACATAGTGACATGTGAATGGGGCCAATGTTGATTTTTTTTCAATTTGTGCTTGTATGGAGTGAAACTTGACATGGTTAGCCTAGATGCATGCATTGATGATATGGGAGGGTTTCAAGACTCAAACAGGAGGTCATGCTATATAAATGAATCTCATCCTTCCTAATAATACAAGTTGCCTTATTCTTCGTCTCTTTCATATATTGTTCTTAGCATTTCTTTGGTTAATGGTTTCAAAAGACGAGGCTCTCTGAGCCTCACCTTGGATCTATTACACATCAATTTTTGCATTTTCATTAGCAATGAATATTTAGATGATCTTTAAAAAGCTCATTGAATATAAAGATGATAATAGGAAGCTAAAAAAATGAGTATATTTTGTTTATGGAACCTAAACCACAAGGTTTGTCACTCTAATGCTAAAACCAAGTCAAATTAACCCCTAACACCTATTGGAAAAGTCAAAACATGCCTTTCTTTCAAATTCACAAGAACGTATAAACCTTTTGAAACCACACATGCATGTTATGAAAGTGTATGGTAATCCTACTTATAGCGGAAGTTCACATGATAAGCTAACCAATGGCACTATATTGGAGGATAAACCCACCTATGGAATTAATTTAAGAGGTAAGGGATGCCTCTTAGTGGAATTTTGAGTCTTGGATTAATCCATAGTGCTAAAATTAGTTCTAGTGTTCTTCCCTTGGTGTTATATTTATCTCTACAATTTCCCATACTTAACCATTTCATCATCCCTTTTCCCAAACTATTTGTATCATAATATAAACTTGGTCCAATCTCACATTATCCCCCTAGGTAATTATCCATTTCCTCCAAGTTGAATGGAACCTTTTGTACAAATGCATCTATATTTTCCTACCCTAATGGATCAAGACTTGACATCACCTAACAATCTTCTTTACGTCATAGCATATCTGCGAAGTTCCTTTAGCATGCTTTAGATGTGTCAATATTAACTAGATTGAAAATATTAATTTTAAAGTCTCTTAACACATTCCATGACAAGAAAATGACTCATTTGGATTAAGGAGTACTTTCCTAAACCATTCCTTCATATTCAACAATCCCTTCTCACACCCACATCATAATTCATATCCATGTTAGTTGTAATGAGTGTTTTAAACCAACAATCAATGAATCGTAGGATAGAAGAAAACTCATTATGCACAAGGATAAGAATCAAAGAGACTTTAAGAATCGATTCACTAGATATGCTCCCCATTACTGTAATGGACCAATGTAAAAAAATAAGTCATAACAAGAATAGGACCAAAAAAAATTAGGAAAAGAAACCTTGTAGGCTACATTAATAAGACATTGATTGCAAGCATTTCTTCCATGATGTTTAAATGACAAAATATCAGATAGCTCAATCTTTAGTCAAGTAGTATTTCAATCACTGATTCTTAGACCATCATGATTAAACATCACATATCATAAGCCTTTTTAACAATCACTAGGACTGTAGATAATATTCAATCATGTCATAGGAAATAAATCATCAAAAATTATAAAGAAAGAGAAAACCAACTATATAAGCTCAGCAAGCCACCATACAAAAATAAACTATATGTTGACATAGCATATATATAAACTATATATTTTGAATTTTGGCCCCGCACGTGTAGGAGCATGACATAGCATACTGCACCGAGACCCTAACTAGAGAGTTGCACTGAGAACCACTGCATCCGATCCCTAAGTGGAGAGTTGCGAGACTTCACTGGATGAGTGCTGCAAGGCCATTGAGTCGAGGAGGAAGACTAGGAACCATTTGGTAGGAGGAAAGCCAGAGCGAGAGGTGAGGGCACTCAGAAAGGGAAAATCGACCAAGGGACAATGACTGTAAGTGATTTTTCCCCCACATTTAGAAATCTTGTTGCAAGTACAGTGATTTAGACTCTGTTTGTTCCCATCGAGGTGTTGCGTGCTATATTTTGGTCAATTCGAGCCAATGTACCATTGACAAACCCAAGTACTACCTAGTACTGGTGTCTGGTCAGTTTGAACAACCAAGCTTTGAGATGTTCAATCAGTTGGGTGGCCATTTTTGGCCTGTGAACTATAGTTTTTGTATCTGTCTTAGCATATTTTTTCTATTATAAGATTGAAAGGAATTCCCATCACATAACAACACACGAAGTTCACTAGGGTTCAAATTTCTAAACTTTGATGAAATAAATTTACATATTGAGGTCCACAAATGATCAAAGGGACTAAAAACAATACATAGTCTGTGAACGCAATGAAAAATGCCTAGTGCCTGTCCATAAGAGAATGTATAGAAGTACATGATGCAGAGTTAGAGGAAGGAAACCAAACTCACACAATCTCATTTGACAAGTCACAAACAATCTTAAACTTTCCTTCTTTTGACACACTTATTCAACTATATTTCCATTCACAAAACTCAACAAAAACACTCAAATTTTGCTTTAGAGTTCCAAACCATTACCAAAACTTCAAACACCTTAGTCAACTTAATCTTGATCAAAACAAACAATTACCCAGTCTTCCCTTTCATTTTACCATTAACTCTCTTTATGACTGTCCTAAACTTCACAATTTCAACTCAACATAAAGTAATCTGACCCAAAACAATATTTAGGCTAATATAGACCACACAATTTCCATTCCACTTCACTTCAAACAAATGTAAACCATCTCCCATCCTTTATTCTTGACAATTTAACAAAATCATATACTATACTTTCATTTTAGTCTCCAAAACAAGGCTATTATTAGACATATCAGTCAAAGCAATGGAATTTTTAACTTCATGCTTACACCAAACCTTATATCAAATGAGATCAAATTATACCTTGGTAATCTCTTAACCAAAACAACCAAGAACTCACACTTAATCATCAAAATCCCTTAAAGTTCTTACTGTCACTAGTTCCTTCATACCCTGTTTGCAACGCTTGTAGGTTTTCCAACCTATTTGTCAGGGCTTCATTCACAATCTAAGCACTATTACACAAGTCTATCCACACTTTTCAATGCCCTCCTTGCAGATCTAAAAAATATTCAAAATGGGTATCAAAACTTTTACAACACAAGCTTCAAATATTGTTGTCTTAGACAAATTTAGGCCTAATTAGGCCTGATTTGCATAAGGGTTTGTTGCTTTACTAACTCCTGACCAAAGTACACTTGTCCAATGCTTGGGACACGTTTATTTTGACTGGTATATGCTCTTCAAAGCATCAAAGTCTGTTTACAAAGTATTTTCACAAAACCCTAAGGGCTTAACCTTCATAATTACTTTGTTCACAGACTGTACACACAGTTTTTCAGTCAAGAAACTTCATTCCCTCGCATCTTATCTTTATGAATTTTCCCTAAATCCACTAAAACATGAAAGAAAATTCATAGTAGGATAATCTCACAAGAAACTAGAAGATTCCACCAATTAATAAAGGAGAAACATAATTATTTTTGTCTCTGCTTACACTAACTGAGGGTTTTAGCAGTCTGAAGTAAATCCACAATAACTCACACAAATATTAACTAAAATACATGAAATTTGATGTAACAAGAAGGTGATTGAGATTATTACCATATCCAACCATTCTACCATGCCTTCAAGGCCGTAGAATTATGTACAATGCCTAGAAATGCAAGATTTCTGAAGAAAAATGATTAAAAATCAAAGATTTTCCTTGAACTTATTCTTTATTCAACCACCCTCAAAGTTATAAAAGATACAAGAGAATTTTTAAAGGAAAAACACCTGAATTTTAGCCTTCTAACTACCTCTAACCGACCCTAATGACTCTTCATCTCTTAATATTTCCTTTTTGATTAAGTTGACAACTTTTTACATTGTTTTCATTTTTGCACTTTTGGACTTAATAAACACCAAATGACCTCAACATGACCTAAAATATATGAAACATGACTCTAATAACATGATTTACAAAGTAGGAACAATAACATTGAATCAAATTTCAAAACATTGCTTCATAGAGGCCTAATTATGCCAAGGTGCTCCTGCACCAGTACAAGAGATGAAAAAAAGACAAGGAGCCATTAAAAACTTTCGAATATTTCAATGACTCAACCAAACCCCCAAAAGAATAGTATAGATGCCAGCACTAGGGAAAGCCCAAAAGAGAACACTAATGAAAGTGGACCTTTTTTTTTTCAAGTTCCAAAAGAGAATAAATGGTTCGAAGATGCTATGGGTGTCTGGAAAATGGTGAAGGAATACTAGATAGGGAGGGACCCAATTAGCCTCTTTAACTGGATTCTTAAGAAAGAAACAAACTCTGATACATTTTGGGGTTCTTTTGAGTAGGGCCCATCTTTTATTATTTTATTTAGGGGACCCAAAAAACCATAGGGGTAGAAACCTGTGGAACTTAATCATTAAAGGAAAGGGGTCTTCCCATTTAGAAATAGTCTAAAAGGATGGTTGCACGAGGGGCTATTTCACATCAAAGGTGGTCCAAAAAATTTCATAGACTAATTAACCAGACACTAGTACTACCTTAGAGGGACTATTGTCTTCGAGGAAGGTGGTCCAAAAAATTTCATAGACAGGTGCAAAAAGTAATAGCAACTTTCCACCAACTAACCTGATCAACCTCCAAGAAACAAGACAATGACTCCTCTAGATGTTCCCATAACCCAAGGCTTCAAAAAACAAGGTTGGTAACCCTACAAACCATTCCCATGTTTATCAAGTGATCTATGATCATTAGACCCTTACAAGGTTTATTTATACATTCACAACTATTGTTACCTCCACATGCATTTGACTAGTAGTGACAACCTTGGTTTTTAATCCTCCAACCCCATACCTTGGGACCACATCACCATGAAAGAACTTCATCCAACATCCTTATGAGTGCAGGTACCACCAAATAGGTATTTTCCAGATCTGTCTTCCTCGAGCGAGGGAAATTTAGGAAGAGAAGAGGAAAGCGAAACATGTAGTAGGTCTAAAAGAGGGAGATCAACTAGAGGTCAAAAGATTAGAAGAAAATTCCATAAACGCATGGAATTTTTTCTTGCTGAAGGGGGCTCATGTTCTTATGATGATGAGAGCATAGGTGACATCGAGTTTCCTTTGAGGTACAAACATCTACGAAAACAATGGGTACCCAAGGAACTTCCTCCAATAAACACTAATTTTTGTGTCAACGAGAGGATATATCGCATAACACCATCGTCATTACATGGTTTGGGCCCATTTTGCACGGAAAGCATAAAGGTCTGTTATGAAAAAGTTATTGAATTGATGGAGTATGTTGGACCCTGTTACAGTTACAAATATTGGATGCAACTAGTTCGATATATATGAAGTATGCGTAGGTATGCACTGTCAGTAAATTATATATAGCTAAAAGATAAGGATCACAATAAAGGAGTGGCTATGTACATTGACAGAAGGCCAAAAGCATTAGGGAATATTGCAGGGTTTATAAATAGTACATGATCTGGGTCAACAAATAAACAACCTAATTGCATATTCGAGGCGTGCGAGGGAAATCATGTATTCGCATGTACGATAAAATCAATAACTACAGGGGAAGAGTTGCTAATCGATTGCAATTTGAATCGCATAGATACAAACACAGTTACTATGGGGGTGGTACATACTATATACCATTTTACCCAACCTCCAATTAATGACTCCAATAAACCATTTTATTATTATGTTTTTTTTCGTAAGTCTATTGGTTTCATTTTGGTAATATTTTTTTATATTTAATTTTTGTCACAACAAGACATTGATCGTAGGGGGAAGGCTTCGGCCCAGAGCATAGATCAAAATGCATCTTCAGGCGCTTCTACCCGACATGTTTACTTCATTGTAATTGTACAAATTAGATACGAGCAAAATGTTTTATTATTATATTTTTTTCATAAGTTTATTGGGTTAATTTCGATAATGTTTATAATATTCTTGTCATAGTCGGATGATTGGGGAAAGGAACCAGCAGTAGAGGAGAGCATCCATAGGGAGGTGCAGTCACTATTATGCAATGATGACATTGCATATTCTGCAAACCCTCTGGATATGATAAGGAAGACCCAAAAAAATGCAATGAAGAAATCCTTCAGTTGTTATTCATAGTGCCTCAAACAAATGAGATAAGAGAAAGGGTTACAAGATTGACTGAGAGAGCATGAAACTTGCAAGTAAGCTGTCATGAGATCTTTAATTATAACATAAGTTCATTCATGCTTTTATATTTTGTACTCTTTATGTCATGAACTAAAATATGTGTTGTTTTTACAAGATTTTTTACGTCCTCATGATGCTGCTGGCCATGATTAGGGTACTGCAGGTGTTGCCTGGGGAGTAGGGGTTGGTACAAGTGTCAATCCTGATCTTCCTACGCATACATCACATTATCCGACCCCATCATCTGTGCCTATGTTGTCGACTTAAATGTCGGCAACACATAGCATGCATGCATCAGGTAGTGCACCCTCTGGCAACGAACACATGCCGAAACATGCGTCAGGACATGTACCTGGGGATGCAAAGGCCACTAGTACTAGTGATGTTTTAGCAACATTTCCTGGATCTTCTCGTATTACTAGTACGAGAACATTTCCGGTCACATTTGTGGTGACCAAGGATTTCGTTCCCATAAAGATAGAGAAGGTCCCAGGTACTTTAAAATGTTTTAATTATTATTATATATAATCCAATTGAAATTTACTTATTGATCACTTTTTTTAGACTAATAATCTCATCATCATTTTGTAGGAAATGATGTTTTTTATAAACATATAAATGATATTACATTGGAGATCTTCGAGCCCACCATACGTACACGGTAGAATTCCCAAAATCAAGATTTAAAAGATGAGCTCATTAATCGTTTAGTTGTGCAGTTCGGTAATAACACATTCAATCGAACCAAGGTCCTTAAGAAAGCTGGTACCTATCTAAAGTATGTGAGGGACCAATATAGGTCTCATTTAGAGAATAAAAAAAAGTACGAGTGTCCCCCCATGATTTTGGAGAGGGAGTGGAAGGACCTGGTGTCAGATGGAAAGGAGAAGGCTAAAAAGAAAAAAGGAAAGACACCACCAGGTGAAGGAAGGTATGTGATACTATCAACAATGTAATTATATACTGATTACTCTTTCTTTTTACATAATCTAACGTATTTCAAACTTTTCATAGGCTGCACGACACATCGAAGGAAACAAAGGCAAGACTAGAAAAACACGGGTAGCACAAACTTGGCTTTGGTGGTTATATGAAATTAGCCGCATGAATTGTAAGTATCCATAACTTAAATATTGCATCCAAATAATAAATTGCAAACAATTTTGGTTTTATCACACCATAGAGGCAAAATTCATGATCTTATGCAAAAATGCAGGGCTCTGAATTCAACAGAGTGCCCATAGAAGAAGAACTGAAGATTACCTTACAACAAGGCTATGGAGTCGTGGCTGAATGCCTAAGACTCTTGTCTGGGAAAACACAAGCTTCCACTGCATCCGACACTCAGGTAAATAAACTCAATGAAGTTTATTTAAAATTGAATACTTGTGCAATCTATTCAATATTAATTTCCACCATAAAGTAATTATGTACCTATTTGTTTTAAATAGGAAAGCAATGATAATACTGCACATGACATTGGAATGCAACCTGGTGAGGGTGGAGCACAACCTGAAAATGAAGGGCATGGTGTGCATCCCGGTACTGGATGTATTCATGTGCTATACAAAACACACTATGGATTAATACAATTAAACATCTTTAATTTCAATTGGTGTATTAATTAATGTAACCTTTCATGTTTCAACTTTAGAGCATGTAGAGCGTGATCAACATGTTGAGCATGATCAAGCTCGACAAGATCAGGAACATGATGTGGCCCCATCAGGTAAAGAGGACCACTCTAATGTTCTTTTAAACATATTTAATTGCAATTGGTGTATTAATTAATGTAACCTTTCGTGTTTCAGCTCCAGAGGATTTAGAGGGCGTTCAACATGTTGAGCATGAGGCTATAAGACAAGATCAGGAACATGATGTGGCCCCATCACGTAAAGAGCACCACTCTAATGTTCTTTTAATTATTGAAATACTTGTAACAATAATAATAAAACATATCAATTTAACATTTCTTTGTTATTGCAGCAGACCCCCCCTTGCCGCGGCCTCCACGTTGTGAATACACAACTAGGCATACATTAAGATCACGAGCAGAGGGCAGAACAACTGAAGGGGGGATAGATGATTTAGAAAATGATACTCCACTTCTTTTTTTAGCTGAAAAAAAGAAACAAAAAAAAAGTGATTGTAATCATATTATGACAACCATATTTTTAATAATATGTTAATGAATATTAAAAACTGATATTTTTGACAACCATATTTTTGATATGTAAAAACTAAAAGAATAAATGTTATATGTTAATGAATGAATGTGAATATGTTAATGAATGAATGCTATATGTTA
This sequence comes from Sequoia sempervirens, assembly GCA_007258455.2. Classification (NCBI taxonomy): domain Eukaryota; kingdom Viridiplantae; phylum Streptophyta; class Pinopsida; order Cupressales; family Cupressaceae; genus Sequoia; species Sequoia sempervirens. Next base: position 107,232,158 of record VDFB02058242.1, read on the forward strand.
TTAATGGATGAATGAATGAATGTTATATGTTATTAATGGATGAATGAATGATTAATGCTATATGATCGGGTATGGGGAATTGAGAGTGATGTGAGGGGGGGGGGAGGGGCCAAATGAGCTTCCACCATCACGTGGTTGGCCCTGTTAAGTAGAGAATATTAAACAATTCTTGAAACAAAGAGAAGCTCAATAAGGTAATGCACTTTTCAATATTTCATTATGATGCACTTTTAAGCTTATGCGATTTTCATTAGTTCTCTTTGCTTCAATATGTTACCCTTTGTACTTATTTTACTTTTTAACACATCTCATATATTACCTTGGATGATAGCTTTTGTAGGGGAAGCTATCCACAGATGGATCCCGTGTATGGGGATATACAAGTTTGGATTAGACAAACTTGGGACGTACTCATGTAGCACAAAAACAAAAGAGAAAAGCCCAACCATTTCAGCACAAGAATTGGCTTGAGACTGGTACGTGGTTCGAACTAGGTCTAGGTATGAGGGGTCTAGGATAGAGAGCCCTGTAACACAATTGGTATTAAATCATTAAACATACAAATATTGTAAGTATGTGGTTAATGCTAAAATCATCCACAATTCACTATGTGATGAGTAGCTAGTGATGATGTCATGCCATTGTTTGGTAGGTTATTGATTTTGTAGTTGCTCCCAATAATCATCTCTAGTTGCTTACATGCCATTTGATCCATATGAGGGGAACCTTTCAATCTGGGTAGCAATTTTATAGATGATTCTCTTATTTAGTGACTAATGGAATAAGTGAGTGGATGGATTGCTCCTAGTAATCGCCTGTCATGTGCTTCATGTGCTGATGATAAAATAATTTCATTGGATAGAAGTAATATAGTTATGTATTATATGTTGCTGGTTTGGTTTTTGGTTTGGGTTTAACTATTATTTTTATTCACCCGGGTATCATATGAGAAAGCACACATATTTTTCTAGAGATCCATCACAAAAGTGACCTTCTCTCTCTCTCTCACACACACACACAGTCACTTTCTCGCTCTCTCACACACACAACTGACCAAAAATAGAATGTACTGTTTGGAAATCTTTAGTTGTGGATTTAATTTCTATTTGAACTCAATTGTAATTAGGTGGGCTTCATATGTTGCGGGAACAATACTTGTTTTGATTCGTGAGCTTGGTGTGCAGTTGAATGATGGCATCGACATACTTGTATGTTGTCTTTACACTAACTTTTGCCTGTAAAATGTTAAGAACATATTTTACTTTATTCCACTATGAGAGAAGAAGGTGACTATTAGATTTTTTCCCAAGGAGATCTTCACATATTTGAAATTTTACCATAAGTCTTCCATTTTTTCATTCACACCTATCTCAACTATTAAAACCGATTTTGTGATTAATCCTTTCAAATTAGTAGACAATTGTTTACTTTTTGATTGGTTAATGAGGGTTTTTGTAGGGATTCCACAACCTTAAGACATAAATTTGGGTCCCTAGTTTCCATGTGTGGGTTTTCAACACTATGTCCATATGCTTTGGGACTTGCATTATTGTAGGTCATGTGAGACGTATCCAACAATTTCTATGGCAGTTTTTTCCCAAGTCTTCATTGCTGGGTCTTCTACCATTGTTCTTATAAGCTATTGACTCACTATATGTATCCAAGACCCATTGTTCACACATTTCAAATTGAAGAGATATAACATATCGGCCAAGCAGTATCTATGTCACCCTGATCATGTTTTATGTTTATATTGGCACGATACAATATATTGACACAACAACTAGCAAGCTTCACCGATAAAAACATTGCAGAAGCACATTGTTAGGGAGGGAAGATGTTTGAACGAATGATTTTTAAAAAAAAAACTGCAGGGTTTCGTCGCAATTTCGATGAACATAGCCCGACGAACCACAAAAAATTATGATGAGGTTGTTGTACATGCGATGTAATTTTCGTCGTAATGGCAACAACGGTTTGCTCCACCTCGTTGGAAAATGGACAAACGTTTTGTGTTTTTTTGACGATTTCAAATGGGCGTTCTGCAACGTTTTGTGATTTTTTGCATCGATAGATGGATGAAGTTATGTTGATTTTGCGATGGACACCACCAACATTTTTCGTGGCGCTGACCGATGATGCTGGGTCATGGTTTTGATGTATAAAAATTGGTCGTTAAAGTGACGAAAATGCAACGACAAAATTTAAATTAGTGTTGCGTCGGTAAGTCGACAAATTTTGTTGATATGTCACCAAACATTAGTCGAAATTTGTACTCAAATACAATAGTGTAGCCATTTCCACCATCACATGTTGTATAGTAGATTGTGAATGTAAGATGCTTTACATGAGCTTCTATAGGGTGACTATACTCTTAGCATTTCCATTTAATAGGAAAAACACCAAGTATGGATATTAAAGTTCTGAAAGCTAAGAATAACCACACCTTAGAAGGATATGAATTTAAAAAATTGCAATAAAGATGTATTTATAGGCATTGAAATTTTCCTTCCAAAAATCCACTACATATTACTTGCGCACTCTCTTATTCATTTTTAAATTTCTACAACTACCCTCATCAAAACACAACTACTAAGTAATGTGATTAATCCCTAACTTGGATATTAGGAATATAAAATCATTGCTTACCCTAGTGTCAAGGATAAAGAGAGAGTTAGATAGGTTGTGGTGGAAATGAGGAGGTTGCTGTGGTTTCCAAAAGGATATAGAGTTAAGAATTATGTACCAAATTTAAACAAAATTTCATGAGAGCATACCATATTCATTATTACTCAAGATATGATAGTTCCAACTTCTTGCGATGACTTATATGCATATGTACCATATAAATTACATTAAGTATTGAGGTTCTAACATTACATGTACCTTCTTTGTGTACTTTTACATATATTCTATATACAATGTATTTGTTTCTTTTATGTTCTTTCATCTATTCTTCCTTTTGGTCCCTTTCTCTCTTTTATGACACCTTTACTTATATCTAGGGGGAAAAAAAGGGTGTGTCTCCTTATTTTTCTTTGACTTTACAGTTGGTTTAGTTATTTTGTGGTGGGTGTCGAATCTATCCTACTAACATCTACTTTCATTATTTAGAACATGACATCACCTAGGAGTTGGATAACTAATATTTTAGAAGATGATGTCGAGCTAGATTTCTTCTTGCTTTAAAGTTGTTAGAAATTGATATTGAAATTATATTAATTCCTATTGATGAGTGTACTCGATCAAGCACCCTATATCTAAGAAAAAAATAGTTGGTAGGAGAACTCAAAAAGGGAAATTTATAAACAAGAGAAAAATAAAGATGAAATAGGGAAGATTGTTGGTTGAACCAAATGAATTAGGGGAGATTTTTACATGTTTGAAAATTGATGCATTTAGTTTTCATTATCAAATTTTTAGTGTAGATGAAACTCTACTAAGATAAAAAAAATCCTTGTGCCATTCCCCCAATACCCTAACAATTACAATATACTATCAAATCTTGGCTATAGATTTTGGGGAAAAGGATATGGTTGTCATTGGTCAATAGAGGGAGTACAATTGGGAAATCTTTGGGATTTTTTTGTTTGTTTTTGTTTATATCATGGCATGTTTTGTTCAACACTTGTGTCTAATATAGTACCACGAAGTGAATTACCTTTGGGTTGTTCTTGTACCTGAGAATTTCTAGAGATGCAAGGGCACCTAGGAAACATTCCCTCGTCATCCCCAAAATTTGATTTTCTTCCTTAGCTATCTTGAAAATGTCCTTAAAATGCAATGAATCCATAGGGATGGCCAAACATCTTCATGCTAAACACCCATTTTTTTTAAAAAAGCCCAAAATAAAAAAATAATTATTTTAATTTTTTTTATGTGGGCCCCCACATTACTCTTAGCCCTAAGTGAGAAAAAAAACAGCCCCCCTCTTTCATTCTAATTCATTTTGAGATGACAAAAAAATTACAACTAAGTTGGAGCAAAAAATCATGTTTAGCGGTGCTTGAAGGTGTAGCTAGAAAAATCAACATTAGTGAGCAATGTGCAGTAAATAGCTAGAGAAGTAGAAGAGGAAAGTGATTCTTTCATCTATTTATTTTTTATTTTTTAAAAAGTTCTAAATTAAGGAAGAAATCTATGATTCTCTTTTCTTCTTTTCTATTTTCAATCTGAACATACATGAGCAACAATAGTGAGAATAGTGAACATGAAATGGAAGAAATAAAGGTGATATTTATCTTGAATTGGGGGTTCATCGAAGTATGGGAGTGATGTGAATGAGGGAGAACAACCACATAATCCATTTGAGTGCTCTTCCACCATCTTAACACCTTAGGTAAAGGGTCCTTTTAATTCAAAAAAATATCTTCTCCAATTTGTGATAACTCTAGACAAAGAAAAAAAGAAAAAATTAGGGGTAGTGGAGTTTGGTTATTTCATTAGAGTACATTTTCATCTCGGGATTTATATGACATTAGAGTACATTAGAGGGATCTACATTAGAGTACATTTTCATCTCAGGATTTATAGGACATAAGGTTAAGGTGTGTCCATATATAGAGGATGGTAAGGTAGAGGTTCAATATATTGCATATGGATGCAAAATTTAGGTCTAAGGGTTTGTTAGTGCCAACATAGTCTACACAGTTAGTTATGCCTATTCCATCCATGGTTTCTAGTAGTAATAGCTATATTTCAACAAGAGGAAAGAGAAAGACTAGTGCTAGTGAGAAGTTAGGGATAATTGCAAGTATGTTTAATATGTAAGCATGAGATGTGGCAAAGTCTTCCATTGCAAGTTTTTTCTATGCACATATCATCCCATTTCATGTGGCATGTTCTTCAAACAAATGTTCAAAGATGTAGCTTTTGTTGGCCCTTATTCATCTCCCCAAGAGAACATAAACTACACACTACCCTCGTTGACAAAAAAAATAGTAAAATATGATTTTAGTGATGAAGGACATAAGGTAGACTTGGATTAAGATGGGTTTCCCTATTATCATAGATGGGTGACTGATAGTAAATACCAATAACTCATCAATATCATAGTCACATGTACAACCTGCTCTTATTTTTTTAGAGCTATTGATTGTTCAAGGAAGAACAAGGATGTGGGCTTTCAATTTCACATTTTGAGAGGTTATAAAAGATGTCAGAGCCTCAAATGTTGTACATGTGGTCATAAATTTAACACATGCATAAAAAATAGTTGACATGATGATGGAGGGTGTTAACAAGTACATATTTTGAACCCTATGTTGTGTTCATTCATTGAACAACACATTGAAAAACATAGGGAAGATAGATTGGGTGCAACAAGTGGTGACAAAAAGTAGAAATTCATAAATGTTCATTTGCAACCACCACATATCACTTGCTCTCTTCAATATTTTTTGGAAGAAGGAATTCCTAAAACCATGGAGACTAGGTGTGCCATTTATTTTATTTTATTAGAGAGAATGCTTGAGGTGCAAGATGCTCTACAATTGATAATGGTTAAAATAGAGTGAAGTAGGTGACCTATTGTAAAAATTGTTGAAGGAAAAACTATCAAACAAAAGAATCTGGATGATAATTGGTGGTCCATTGTGAGGTAATAAATTGTTGATTTTATTAACAAATTTATAATTGTATTATTTTTATTTTTTAGCTTGTTATTAGATGTTGACTTTTGAGTCTTATTCTTTTTTTGTTTGTTTGTAAATATATCTTCCTTCATCTCACCTATTGTAGATATCATTTTACATGCTAATATAAACTCTCATAGTCTTGGAGAGATTTATAAGACAATTGACAATATTTTTGGGCAAATGAAGTAATAAATTTATAATAGGGATCGTAATTTGGGATTATATGAGCAATATATTAAGTCCGTTGTGATGTAGTGGTGGAACATTATGAACACCCCACTTCATATGACAACCTATGTTATAAATCCCAAATGGCATGCACCAAAGGTTGGGAGGTTATCTCCTTCTGATGATGAAAAGATGAAAGAAGGTTTAATGAAGGACCTTTAAAAAGAATATTAAATTGAGGAGTCAGATATGCTTCACACACCATGGCTTGTCTTTACTAATATTTACAATAAAACATTCAATTGAACTAGATGCGAAGATAGATAGAGATTTATTAGCTCAAAATAATCCTATTGGATGGTGGGAATGACATGAAAATTACACATTAGAGTTTAGGATTCTCACCATTCACCATAGGTTGCATGTGATGATAAATAAATAGGTTCTTATACCAATTATTGGAAAATTCAATTTGTATCTAAATAGGACTTCAATGGATGAGATATAGGGCTTGGACTACAACAACATGAAAATCTAAAACTTATATGCAAAGCTAAAAATTAAGTTGCCTTAATATAGAATTACCATGATTAGATCCATCTTCTTTATGTTGCTAAAAATCAACCAACATATCATGCTTATCAACACTATCTTATGTGAACTTATAAAAACAATAAATAAAGAATAACATCACCATAATATAGCAACAATGAGGCAAACAAAAAACACAAGAGCATCACATAACATAGGATTTACATGGAGAAACCCTTGTGAAAAAAAATCCACCAAGAAGAGAGGAAAAGTAAGCATTATCTTCAAATAAATGAGATTGCAATACAAAAATTTCTATTCTTCTCTTTTCCTCCAAGATGGAAACACTTGTGCACTATGAAAAACCTCTTTATGCCTCAACCTATCCTTGTTCTTGCAATAAAACTTTACATCCAATTGTTGCTCATAATTTTTACATCAAAGACGTTGAATTTATAGACTTAAGAAGGCATCTAATGCACTAAACATGACACCCAAAGATGGGCCTTCATTTCAAATGTCCTTGTTTTGTTGGAAAAAGGGAAACACCTTTAGAGATTTTGCACTCTTTTAGGTTTGGGACCTTTTTCCAATTTATTGTTAAGAAAGGGGGAGATGGGATGATATGCTTGTGAATGGGGGTTTTATGGACTTGGACAAGATATATGATTAAATTACAACTTGGAAGGTGAGTCAACCAACCCTTGACCAAATTTGAAATGTACCTAAAGATGAAACACAATGCAATGACTATGCTAATGATGTGAATTACTGTTTTGATGGAAATACGAAAAAACATAGAGAATCACATACAAATTCAGACAATAAAAATGGACTGAGCAGAGTATTGTGCACTTGTGGTTTGAATTTGAGGCTGAAAATGGAGGACTAGGTCACCTAGGGTGACAATGTCCTTGTTGATCAAATTAAAATTTGTTTTTGTAGTCCTTGAGAGCTAGATCTGAGCTTTCATTTCCCACTTGTCACACTGTCAGATCACTATTGGATAATTCTGCAATTGAGTTTTCATTTGTTGTCAAGGTGTAGGGTTTGATTGCAAAAATGAATACTTGATCTTAAAAATTCTCCTAATCTTCTTCAGATCTGAAACCTGCACATTCAAAGAGAGAAAAGAGGTTGGGCCATTTAGGGGCTTGCCTTAGTCAAACCCCATGTTAGTGTTTCCACTTCCACAATGGAAATGTCAATGATAAATGGATAAATGATAAGAACAAATGATGAATCAATAAAGTGCTAAAACTCACCACCTTTCAATGGCTTCCTTGAAGGACTATAGTCATATAAATATCTTCAAGGTTTGGATCTTGCTTGCTTGATTTGCTTGAATTGCTTGGATTGCTTGGAGACATACAAAGGGTTAGCCTTCACAGACAATATGATAACATAAACATGTATAAAATCACATATTTTTTGACATGATGCTTGGATCTTGAATTTCTACAATAAATATTCTAATGGATGCTCTTGGCTTGCTTGATGATGCTCTTGACAATAATTTCTTCAATAATTGCTTGTTAGTTTTCAAATGATGCAAAGATTAGGTACTTATGTGCAATTATTCTAATTTCCCATAAATTAAATCTTGATAGCCAACATTTGACGTTTGAATTTTAAATAATAAAATTCTAACGTCGACATTTTTGAATTTTGATCCAAAATAGGGGGACTAAGTCGCCCAGGGTGACTATGTCCCAACCCTATTTTTTGGAAATTAAGGTGTCAGGGGAAAAGTATTAAATAAATGCATTTGTTTTTTGATTTCAATTTGTTGGTAATTGTTTAAATGGGCCACAAAATGCATAATTTAAGAAATTAGGTGCTCAATTAGGTCCAATTATTTAAGAGGGAGAAAAAATAGTGTGAAATTGTCAAGGGTGATATTTTATGATGCAACATTTAGGCTCCACTTTAGTGAGAGTATGAACTTACGATCAAACTCACACTAAAGTAGAAAATATGTTGAGGGGTCCGATTGTCCAAATTTTGAAGAGATAGGATGACAATGAATCTAGGGGATGCACAAAAGCCCCTAGGATTCAAGATCCCATCAAAAACTTACATAAGTACAGGGGAACACACACATGTATGAAATGCAATGAGACAACATACACAAACATACATGTCAAAAAACAAAGCATACATAGCAAAAACACATGATATAACTAACATATAAATGAACACAATCACGATGCAAACACAATGCTGACACAAAGAAGACACACAATAAAACACAAGGTTAGTACTAAAATGATTCAAGTCGGTAAGGTAAAGAGACCCCAGTCTTAAATTTATCTCAAATACCAAACATCATCTATAAAACAAATGTTAGATAAAGGAATTCTCTCATGAGGACTAGCAAGATGCGTTATGCCACATCACTCATTAGCTACATGAATCTACTATCTAGCAAGTTGTGATATGATAGGTGCCCATGAAATATGATGGGTTCCACAAGGCTAGCAAGCTGCACTATGCTATACACTCATGGAACATATAGCTCTACTATCAAGCAAGGCATGTTATGCTCGAAGACCATGTTAAAATGGGTGTCCATGAACCAACAAGCTACATTATGTTGAATCCATGAATCAATTTGCTAAAGCCTCACCTAAGAAGGTGCAAAAAACTTGCCTAAGAAGGCACATAAATGACAAAATCATCTAAGAAGGTGCATAAAATCACCTAAGGAGGCACAAAAAATCACCTAAGAAGGCACAAAAATTTCTAAGGAGAAACAAGACAAGGCCAAAACCTTTAGGGGTGTTATATTCAACACCATCACAAAAGGTACTATACAAAAATAACAAAGGGGCATTGCTTGATACATGAAGGGTCACACCTTAGGGAATACTAGCCATAACATTACCACTAAGGGGAACATCATATGCCAATAAGGTCACACTCTTAAGAGATATCAATCCCACTATCACCACAAAGGAGATGCTAACATAGATCGAGAAGGCCACACTTTCATTGACAAGGTCACACTGTCTAGGAGATGCATATTATCATCACTTAAAAGGGACCATTTCTTATGCAAACAATGAGCGGGGGACTGTATGCCCCCTTAAAATGTTAGTGTACTTGCTACACTAACGATTTAAGGAGATATAAAGGGATTCCTTGCTATAAGGAATACACCTAAGACAAGGCTATCTAATTCCTTGCCCCCCAAGTGTAGGAAGAAAGGTGAGCCAAGATGGATTATGATATGCTGATCCTTGCAAGATAAAATATGATTGCATAAAGCCTAATTTATACCCCCATGCATGGTTGTGAGTATTGTGACTACCACATGGCAAGAAGCAACACCTAATGCTATTTATCATGGGAGAATCTTGCATGATTAAGTGAAGGTCCTTTTGATGTTTTCATGATTTTTGAAGGACTATAACCAAGACCCCTTGTTGTTTCTTGCGTGTTGAGCTCTATGGGGACATAGATACCTTGTTCTTTTACACCACATCCTTTTCCATTATAGCCAAATTGTTTCAAAAGTTGATAACCTCTTCCATAAATGGATTCCATTTCTTTCGAAGGTGGTTTCTCCTAATCAGTTTCATCACAAGTGGATGTGTAACTTGTGTTTTCCTCCTTGATAGAAGTTATGAAATCAAATGTGTTTGATGATTTAGTGATAGATTGTTTTGATATCATTGCAACTTCTTTTTCTTTTTTTGATTTTGATTGTGTAATCTTGTATTCCCCCATGAATGTAGGTGGGAAATCTAATGATATCCAATCATCGTCCAACAACTTTGTCACAGATGAAATACACTTATCTTTGTATTCAATTTGTAAATGTTCCACTTTTGAATTTGGTATCAATGTTCTAAAAGGACTCTCTATGCCTGTTTCAATTTGTAAACAATTTTCAGATTTAGGATCAACTTTTATTATGTAAACCCTATTTTTGTATATGTATTTCATTAAACGATGGAGTGTTAAAGGAACTCCTTCCATCTCATGAATCCATAGTCTAACCAAGAGAAGATTATATGAAAGCACACGGGGTATTACATGGATGGGAGTTTGCAAAACAACATGACCATCTTTAATAGGTAATGTAATCACACCAAACAGTTGTCTTCCCACATTGTCAAAACCACAGATAGACAAATCAATTGGTTGAATCAAATCCTTATCCACTCCAATTTTATCCAAAAGGTGAAAAATACAAATATTAATCCCTAAACCATTGTCAATAAGGGTACACCTAATCCCATTCTTGTTAATAATATCCATTATCATCAAGGAATCATTTTATTTTTGTGTTTCTAAAGGAGGTAATTCATTTTGTTGAAAGACAATGTCTGAATTAGCTTCATTCATAGCTTCAAGAAAAGCTACCACATCATTTGGTTGCATATTAGGAGGGACAAAAACTTTTTGCAAAGCATAATAAAACATGCCATGATAAATAGGTGATGTTTGAATCATATCCAACAAATAAATCTTGGTTGGGGTATTACGAAGTTGCTAGAAAAAATCACATTCTTTACCACTATGTTGAGGAATATTAGGTGCAGGTGGAAGGTATTGTTAAGGCAATGGAATGGATGTTGATATTTTTTTTGTTTGCTTATTTTTTCTAGTGTTATATGTGTGAGAAACTGTGTGATAAATTGGTTGCTGTGACATATGATTACTAGTGAGTTATTTTGCAAAGCTTAGGATATGGCCATGAGGTTTAGGTGGTCCTATGATGAGAGGTGACTTAAGAGGTCCATTAGTTAGAGGAGTCTTAGGAGGTATAATAATTAAAGGAGTTTTAGGAGGTCCAATAATTAAAGAAGATCTAATAGCCAATTGTGCATTCATAACTTCAACTGAGTTAATCCCCTGATGATCTTCTATCGAGGGGGGATCTAATGACAACTTAGTATCTTCATCTATATAATCCATCTTATTGTTGTTTGAAATAAATGTATCAATGGTTTTATCCTCTTGTCCAATAATATCTTCCCAAGTAGGAGAGGTAGAGGGAGAGAAACAAACAAGATTCTCATGATGCTTAATGATTGGATATTCTAACACCAAGATACCTTCTTCACAAGTAGTTGAGGTATTGAGAGAAGAAAAAACATGATTGTCATGATTGTTAATGATTGAATTCTCTTGTAAAAAACTATCCTCACACATAATAGAGATAGTGGGAGAGGGATCAATGAAAATAATAAAAGAGGAGAAATAAACTCATTTTGATATGCTTGTAACAAAAATTCTTTGAAATGCTTATCTGACAATAGAACATGAATTATGAAAACAATTTTTTTTGCAATGAGAACATGATGTTATGTCCTATGGATCAAGCTAGCAATGTTTTTAGCAAAACAATCAGTTACAGGACTGATATTCAAGAATCGAGGCCAAATCTGGGTAGAGACCAGAGACAAGGTTTTACACATGAAATTTGGGCTCAATTTAGTAGGACTAGGTTGCCTAGGGAAACTATGTCATGTACAAATTCTTGCAAAATTAAAAATCTGAGTGTGTGTTATAATGTTTAAGGATCTCAGGTCTGTGTGCAAATAGGTCTGACAGTGAATATTTTTCCTGAATTTGCTCAATTGATGATTATCTAACTCAGAATGCAAGAGTGCAACAATTTGCAAAATTTTCAAACAATAAAAGACAATTTTAAATACAATTTATAGATCTAAGATGCAAGAATTGATTGATTCTAAGATGCCAAAATCTAAAAATGATGATGTTGAAGCAAATTTTAAACAAAACAATGCACTTTTTTCACTTTTTGAGCTATATGAAAGATGCCTAAATGAATGCAATGGACGATTTCAGATTCATTTTTCAGATTTAAAAGACCTAACATAGATGTGTAGATGCAATTTGAATGTAGATCAGACCTAAGATGACTGAAATTAATCTTATTGCAACCTATAATGCAATATTGTAAGCAATTTTTTAAATTTTTATTCCTTTTACGATGCAAAAATGAATGCCTAAATGGATAATGCAAAATAATACAATGCTAAAACTAAATCTAGGTTCAAATTTCAAAAGGTATATAATGTTAATAGGTTAGGTTCACTTTTAGGAAAAGGGAAACACCTTTGGAGATTTTGCACTCTTTAGGGTTTGGCTCCTTTCTCCAATTTATTGTTAAGAAAAAGGGAGATGGGATGATATGCTTGTGAATGGGGGTTTGATGGACTTGGAAAAGATATACGATTGACTGACAACCTAGAAGGTGAGTCAACCAACCCTTAACCAAATATGAAATGGATCAAAAGATGAAATGCCATGCAATGACTAGGATAATAATGCAAATTGCTGTTCTAATGCAAATACAAAAAACATAGAGAATCTTAGACAAATTTAGACAACAAAAATAGACCGAGCAAAGTATTATGCACCTATGGTTCAAATCTGGGGCTGAAAATGGAGGACTAAGTCACCCAGGGTGATAGTGTCCTTGTTGACCAAATTCAGATATGTTTTTGTAGTCCTTGGAAGCCAAATCAAAGCTTTTTTTTCTCGCTTGTCGCACTGTTCGATCGTTGTTGGATAATTCAATAATTGAGTTTTAATTTGTTGTCAAGGTGTAGGATTTGATTGCAACAATGAATACTTAATCTTAAAACTTCTAATCTTCTTTAGATCCAAAACTTGCACATTCAAAGAGAGAAGTGAGGTTGTTCCATTTAGGGGCTTGCCTTATTCAAACCCTGTGTTAGTGCTTCCATTTCCACAATGGATTCCTTGAAGGATTGAAGTCATACAAATCTCCTCAAGGTTTGGATCTTGCTTGCTTGATTTGCTTGAATTGCTTGTATTTCTTGGAGACCTACAAAGGGTTAGATTTCACAAACAATATGATAACATAAACACACATAAACTCACATATGTTTTGACATGATGCTTGGATCTTGAATGGCTACAATAAATATTCTAATGGCTGCTATTGGATTGCTTGCTGATGATATTGAAAATAATTTCTCCAATAATTGTGTGTTAGTTGATGCAAGACAAGTACCTCAAGAAACCAAAAATAAGAGATAGATATAGCAGCCCCATAAATTAAAATTCAAAGAAATCTAAAAATTGCACTCAAAACTCGTGGAAAACCTCTTTTGAAAATTGTTTTGAACCATCAAAAGAATTCCTTTTCAACTAAAAACTTGGAAAATGAAAGTCCCCACATTCATTTACAAGAAGATAAACAAATAATAATTTTTCTTGTAACAATACCCCTCTGATTTCATAGTCAAAAACCCAAAAAAACCATAGTTTCACATATTCAACAAGGAACACCAAACTCACAAAAACTACTAAAAACTATTAAGATCTTAGTCCAAGCCTTCCAATACATGAATGAAATGAAAAATCAGAGATAACATGCTGATTTCATTGATTTAATTCAACAAGAATTTGGAACAACAATTTGTAAGCCAAAACATTAAACAAGCACTATCTACAAGCAAGTTTGATGCATTTAACAACCAAATATCAACAACAAGACACCTCCAATCCGCTATAACAACAACAAAATTACTCTCAAATCCTCCTGGTTCACTCTTGAGCATCCACTTTCTTCACTTCACAGGTAAGTCTTGAAAATCTTGTGCTTTTCTCATTTTCAATTTTCCGGACTCCACTCTACTAGGCGTGGCCTTCTTCCTCACCTCCAGGCTATAGCAATAACTCTTTTCCTTCTTGGGAATTGGGAAAATTCCCTCCCTCCACTTCTCATGTAAGATTTCAATTCAATTTTCTATATTTTCCCTACACGATCTCATTCCACTACCTCCAACTTGTAGGTGCTTGAATCTCCCCATCATCAATTCAATGCTATTTTTAAAATATTTTTAGGAGTTACACTACCCAAGAATAGCTCCCTCATTCCTGGGCGTGGGATTTTTGTAACTCCCAGGACTTCATCAATTCCCATTTTCTAGCAACTCCAATTTGAATTTGAATTAAATTAAATTCAATCGGATAACTTGAACATTGAGAAATTTTAAATAAAAAGAATTTCTTACCTGCAAGACACAACTAACAAGCCAAAACAAAAAATCAAAGAGAAAAAATTAAATATTTTTTTAGTGTGGAGGATTTCCCATGCACCTGGATGCTCCTGCATCATTAGTTTTCAAATGATGCAAAGACTAGGTATTTATATGCAATTATTCTAATTTCTCACAAATTAAATCTTGATAGTTGACTTTGGAAATTTGAATTTTAAATAATAAAATATCGAAACTGACATATTTAAATTTGGAGCCAAAATAAGGGGACTAAGTTGCCCAGGTTGACTATGTACCAACCCTATTTTTTGGAAATTAAGGTGTCAGGGGCAAAGTATTAAATACATGTATTTTTTCTACTTGTGATTTATCAATAATTGTTGTAATGGGCCTCAAAATGCATAATTTAGGAAATTAGGTGCTCAATTAGGTCCAATTATTTAAGAGGGAGCAAAAACATAGAGTGGAATTATTAAGGGTAATAAGTTATAACACAATAGTCCCCAACCCTTGGAGTACCTTCTCAGAATGTGAAAGGACACTTGTTTTGAATCCAACACTTTCCCTCCAACTTGGGCACCCAAAATTGGAAGATAAAACTTATAGTAAATGCAATAAATGATGGAATACCAAAATACACCTTTTGCCTCATTCCAGGCTCCCACTTGGAGAATCCCAACAGTCTCTCATTTGTCCTTTCCTTATCTTTTATTATCCCATTCTAGGCATCCACATGTGGGAAAAATATTATTAAATATTTATGTCCACAAGTCATCTTTACCGCTGCTAGTGGAACCCATCACCCCTTATGAATATATTACAAACAATGGTGAGAATTAATATTACAAAATATTTTCCCAATACACCTTAAGTTCCTAAAGAAACTTTCCAAGGATGTTGGAACTATGACATAGGATTTACAAGGTGGATGGAACCTTAATCCTAACATTCTCCCACTTGACATCATCATTGTAAATACACCCATAGGAATCATAAACAAGGAAAAAACAACCCTTATCTACTCATGTATCATCCGAATCTTCACCATGCTCTCATGCTCCAATAAGATACCTAAAAAAACAACCATGATAACCACCATCAAGAAAAAAATCCTTCACATCCTCCAATATGCCACCTATGGAAGAAAAATGAACATGCCAAGGTGAAACATATCAGTTGTCAGTAAAACTTACACCAATATTTACATGAACACAAGCATCAAATTCAAATGATAACAAAGGCTCTGAGTAGTTTCCTTACTCATACTAGTTGGAATAACAACCATAACAAATTGAAACTAATCCAAGCTAGCCATACCTCAAACTAGGGTATACAAGTCATATATAGAACTTCATGCCATCAACATACCAACCAAAAATATGCAATCAAGTATTTGTATATCCATTCTCCTAACTTAATGCAACATACCAATGAACAAATGACCACAAACAAGGCCAACCAACAAGGTTTTCATTAACACTAAAATAATCTTGTGGATATAGATAGTTCACATCCAAGTCATCCCATTGCAAGAAATTGTGTAGCTAATCCACAACCTTCATAACTTGTAGATGGGTGAAATCACAATATTGTGTCTCACTTTTCGGCCAAGATGGACATTTATATCAATACTTTTAACCGAATCTTCATTTTTTGAGACCTATAGCAGATAAACCGTTAAGAATTTGAAGATGACGCAAACTAGTGATTTGTGGAAATTTATGTGTAGATTCTAAATATATATTTTTAAAATTTTCTGAAATAAATCATGAATCTTTCAACATCTCCTTTAATAACTAGTTTTAAACATTTTCAAAAAGTAACATTTGTGTCGTCTAGCATAACTTTTTTTTATAAAGGATAAAATTCTAATTTTTGAGACATAGATTCTCAACATCAATATCTAGAGCAAGGATATTTTTTCATAATTTTTTGTTACATATTTTCTTTTAATTAATTTCTCAAGTCACTATAACTATAATTTGGACATATGCGTGTGTTGTCTAAAATAACTTTTGTATATATTGAAATCCATTTTTTTTGGTGAAACAAGGACATCAATACCTTGGGCAAGGGTATTTTTTGAATTTTTTTAACAATGGTTTACTATTTTTTGACCTCTTTAGAACAAAGAGCTTGATGTTTGGAGAAAAACCTATGTTTAGTAAAAATTGAAAATTAAATACGTGATAAAATGAAAACATATCAAAACTATACTTGTTGGAAATCTCATTTCGAGGGCTATGATCTTGCAAAATATCTTGTCACGTTAAGTTCATCTAAAGGTCCACCATGGGGTTTGAAACTGAATTCTTTGAGGAAATTTTGATGCAGAAGCCAAATTTTTCATACTTAACCCCTTCCTTCAAAGGACCTTCAAATGAAGGTACCTTCATTCAAAGGTGTTACCTTCACTTGAAGGGTCTTTCGAGTGAAGGTCACCATGCAAAAAAGTCATTTTATAGCATAAAATATTATTTTATGCCAAAAACCTTCGAGCGAAGGCTAGCCTTCAAGCTAAGGTGTTTAGTTGCATACCTTTGCTTGAAGGTGCTCACTAAAAATGTCCCTCTTAGCCTGGAAAATTTCATTGTCCCAAAAGTGAGGCATAGTATTGTGATTTCACCTAGATCTAAAACCAATGAAACATGCAAACTCATCATCACATCAATAAACAACAAACCAAGATATCGAAGAGGATAACTAGACATATATCCATAAACTCTCACTACATGAGTAATGTCAAATATGAAAATAGATCAATGCATACTAGGTATACCTATAGTACTGATGAGGTAAAAATAACCTCATCAATATAATGGACTAAATACTTAACCTCACATCTTTCAACCATCCTTACCCTACCAATTAATTGTCTTTAGGATAAGTAATTGCTTTCTTTTTGTGAATAGGTGTACAATCTTTATTTCTTGAAATTAGTTGAAATAAGCTAATTTGTGCTGACTTAATGGTTTAGTTTTTGAGAATTCCACAGGTCAACTCCCACAATCGGTTACTATCCCAGTCAAAGAGGTTTAACACATACTTCAACACCATTGAAGACAAGCGAATGGGTGCCGAAACTTTAGGAGCATACATGATGGACCAAGTTTTTGTGGTTATGTTATTTTTAGTTTCAAAGACTTTATGGCTCGTGTCGAGCCTCTTTAATATTTCATGCCATGGGATTTAAAGTCTGTTAGTTGTTGACAATAAGTTGAAGAATTTATCAGTTGAAAAGTAGGATTTTGTTAGTTGCTCTTATATAAATATGTAACTATTGAAAATGATAATATGCAAAAGAATATCATTATGTTGTCACTATGTTTTCTAAGTTACACTTTTCATATGAATAAAATGAGTTTTTCCCACCACTTTTGTAGTTACTAAATAATGTGAATGGAGTTATTTGAATGAAGTAATTTGGAGTTACCAGTGTATTGATCTGAGCTAGGCGTAGGAGCACTCGAGAGCTAGCCACTCGAGGGGTTGTAGATTAGATAGATAAGTATTTTACTTTTAATTATGTACTTTCATTTAGAAGATAACAATTGGAATTGAAGTTTATTCTCATGTGTGCAATTCTGTTAAGACTAATCCCGCAAGTTGTAGCTGAGTCTGTAGTCTTTGAGCTTATTGTTTGAAGTTCTGGAGCACCTTCTTTCTATTGTTTCAGATTGTTAAATCATCTTCTGCTAGTTGTTTAGATTGTTATCTTTTGTTAGATCAATGTTTCCTAGTTTCTTTACAAGCTTTACTTCTTCAACAATTTATACATTTCTTAGTTTAATCATTTCCATGCTTTCTAGTTTAGTTGCTATGATTTTTAGATTCATAGTTTTATGCTTTCTAGTTTAGTTATTTTAAGCTTTCTAGATAGATGATTTCCTGCTTTCTAAGTTTAGTGGCTTCTTAGTTTAGAGTTTTATTTCAGCTGTCCAACATCTAGGAAACCCTAGAGAGATAATCAAGATGTCTTCTATTTCATATAGCCTTTGAACACTACCCGGTTGATATATTAATGTATTTATCAACTAAAGTGTTAGGACCTAATGAAAACCTATCACTTTTTGGCACCATTTCCGGGGACCTTCTTTTTCTAGTGTTAGTAGGAGATACCTTGAATACCTCTTTTAGGAACAAAAATAGTCCTTTAGCTTCTTTTTCTGCATGGTTAGGAAATGAGGCCCCCATGGAAGATTCATACCAAAAACCCCCCCCAATTGACTTACCAACCACAAGTAGGGAGGAAGGAAACTTAGATCAAGAACTTATTGAGGAATTGAACGAGTAGGGTCAACCTGAGACCTTCCCACATACACTAGAAAGAGAACACACAGTTGTAGAGGAGCATATTCCTTTGCAAACTCTAGAGCCTCGCCCAATTGAGCGACTTTTTGAAGAGGATCACATTCCCTTCAACATCATGGGTGATCATAGAAATGCCACCAACAACAATAACCCTCCACCACCATGCACATTCACATATCCTATTACTATTGATGTAGATGATGATACGACAATGAAAAATATCTCACTAGCCTTCTTTCCAACCTTTCGAGGTTTGTCTACTGAGGACCCTAACCAATTTCTATTTGAGTTTAAAGTCTTGTGTCAGACATATGACTACAAGAGTGATAACCAAAAACTAAAGCTTTTCCCCTCCACTCTAAAAGATTCAACCATGCGCTGGTTTATGGGATTAGCTTCTCAATCGATAACCTCCTGGGATGAAATGGAGTTTTCCTTTTTGGAGAAATACCAAAGTTACTGTAGAATCATCTATAGGAAATAAGAACTATTCAAAATAAGGAAAAATGAGGACGAAAGTCTAGAGGATTACCTAGATAGGCTTATCTTCTTATCTAAATGATCTGGTGGAGAAGTCATAAGTCTTGATATTTTGAAGACCCTATTCCTCAAGGGTCTTGACGATGAAGCTCAAAGGAGCTTGGATTTAATGGGAAAAGGAGATGTGTCCCAACTTGGGCTTGATGATATTACTGAATTGTGTCAGAATTTCTCTCATACTCGAGGAGGTATCCGAAATTCCACCCTCTTTAAAGGTTCCAATGAAATAGGAAAACTATGTGAAGAGCTATCCAACTTCAATACTGACATTCTTGTTCAACTAAACACCACGTTAGATGGCATACATACTAAAACGTGAAATCTTGAGACTTTGTCCATTTACTGCCCTAGGTTCCGAAACAAACATTTGTTAAGGGAATGTACTTTGGAAAAAGTTGACAAAATTGATGTGTGTCAAGTTTGTGACAAGAATCACCCCACTAATTAGTGTGAGCTTCTAAATACCATCAATAATTCTAAGAAAATAACACCTCCGGTTGAGGAAGAAGTCAATGTTGTAAATCAAAGAACTGGAGGGAATTTTTCCTATGGCCATAATTCAAACCCTAACTGGAGACCTCAACCCAACTGGAGTAATAATCAATTGGAAACACCATGGCATTAGGCACCACCTCCAGTACCAGCGAATTGGGAACTTATCCTTGGGGACCACCTGAATGGGAAAATCAATCTTGGGGCAATCCGTAGTGGCCTAACCAGCCTCAACAATAGTGGTACCCTCAAAATCTTATTCCTTAATGGAATCAATCTCAGCATCAATTTTATACTAGTCCCAACAGGATGCCTACTCAACAGTAGAATCTTTTACCACCTCCCTAGAGTACTGAAAAAAATGAACAAGTTAACCAAACACCACTTCCGGTGCAACCTGTTCCTAATCCAAAGAACAATCGCCCGAATACTCTAGTATATTCCACCGAATAGGACAATTTCACTGGACTTAATACCATACACTGTGGAAACTTGCAATTGAGGTCTAGAAAAACACTTTCATAGCCAACTATTGAAGAAATTTTGGATGAACCTATTAAGAAGCCTACTAAGACAACTATAATGTCCACATCCATAGAACAAGCCCTAGAAGCTACTCAAAACAAGCCTGACCCACCATCTTCAGCTGGAGATTTTGACCTGCCTTAGGAGGAGGGGGGTCAATCTCCAATTAACTTTTGAAGGATACCACTCCTAAAGAAAAAATCAAAGCACCTTTTCTGGACCGTCTGAAACCAATCACCATGAAAGATACTCCAGAAATGACCACATCTATTGAAACTGCATTGATACAAGAAATTAAATAGTTGTAGATTGAAGTCCCTTTGATACAAGTGATTAAGGAGATTCCTAAGTTGAACAAGCTAATCAAATAGTTGTGTATCAAAACTCTAGGGAGGAAACCAAAATGAATAAATACTGTCCACATAAATGGTTATCTAGCTGACTTGTTGGCTGGAACAACCACTGCTTTGAAGTATGATGATCTAGGTAGTCCACTTATAATAGTAATAGTTAATGAGGTAGCAATACCTAATTCCTTAATGGACCTTGAAGCAACCATTAGCGTAATGACTATTGATGTGATGGAAAAGTTGGGACTTACTGATTTACATCCCACAACTATAGTCTTGCAGACGGTAAACCAATCCATAGCTATTCCCAAGGGCATTATTGAAAATTTTCTTGTTAAGGTGGATGGATGAGAATATCCAGTAGATTTTCAAATATTTGAGTCTCTTACACCTAAAGATAGTTATCCAATAATTCTCGAACTACCATGGCTAGCTACTGTTGCAGCCAAAATTGATTGTAGAGAGGGAGGAATGACCATTTCACATGGAGCTAATAGCAATCATTTATTTTTGTATCCTCCTTCCAAGCTTTTTGAACATAATAAAGTATGGGTTGATGAACCAGAAAGTCCCAACGGATAGGAAAAATTGGCTTCATTGGCCATGGCATTCATCAAACAACATGGTGAAGAATTAGAGGATGAATTGGAAAATAATGTGGAAAGTCTTACTATGGATTCGAGTGGTGAGGAGATGATAGACGTAGAAGAGATCCTAGGACACCCAATCAACATAGATCATACAAAATTTGATAATGCCAGTTTCATGGGATTGCTTGGTCCTTTGACAAATTTAGTTCCAAAAATGCACCATTTCTTTGCAGATGTTGCCAGGCTTCATAAAACCATACCTCATAGATGTCCTCTTAACACCTTGATAAGGCCCATGTATACTATTGCATCCAACCATCTGAGAGTTAAAACCATTATGTTGCTACCAGGAAAAACTTTGAACATTAATAGTTGGTTGATTGAGCCGGAAGAACACAAATTGTTTGACACCTTGGTGAATAGATCTAAAGCTTTCACTTGGGACTATATAGATATGAAAGGAATACATCCAAGTGTGTGTACTCATCATATCTATACTAAGGATGTTTGACTTGTTCGCCAACCACAACGAAGACTCAATCTTGCCCTAAAAGACATCGTTAAAACTGAAATTGAGAAACTCCTACAAGTGGGGTTTATTTATCCCATTTCTGACAGCAAATGGGTGTCACCTTTGGTTGTGGTTCCAAAGAAAAATGGAAAGTGGAGAGTGTGTGTGGACTATAGGGAACTTAACAAAGCAATACGTAGAGATTATTTCCCTCTACCATTTGTAGACCATGTGCTAGATAACTTGGCTGGGAGGAAATATTTTTCATTTTTGGATGGATTTAGTGGTTACAACTAGATACAGGTAGCAGCAGAAGACCAGGATAAGACAAACTTTACCTACCCTTGGGGGAAATTGCATATCGGGTTCTTCCTTTTGGGCTATGTAATGCTCCTGCAACATTTCAGAGAGCTATCCTGGCTATATTTGCTGAGTTGGTGAATGAATGTGTGGAAGTCTATATGGAAGACTTCACTGTATATGGTTCAGCCTTTGATGAGGCCCTCCAAAATATAGATAAGGTGTTGAAGCAATGTGAGGATCATCATTTGTCCCTAAGCCATGAGAAACGTTTGATAATGGTAGAAAAAGAAATAGTGCTGAGACATCATATTTCAGCTGAAGGGATTAAGGTTGATCCTAAGAAAATCAAAGTAATAAAACAACTCAAGACCCCAAAAACCCAGAATGATGTTAGAAGTTTTTTAGGGCATGTTGGATACTATTGAAGATTCATATAAATTTTTAGCAAAATCACAGCCCCTATGTTTTCCCTTCTTCAAAAGAATGTAGAGTTCATTTGGACACTTGAGTGTCAATCATCATTTGAAATCATCAAGGAGAAACTCATCTTTGTGGACCTAATTGGAACCTTCCATTCCATATCTATGCTAATGCATTCGATGATGTAGAGCGATTTTAGGACAAGAAGATGAGAATGGGGGAAAATATGCCATATATTTCATCAGTAAGAATCTGACTCCAACATAAAGGAATTATACCACAACGAAGAAATAATTCTTTCTTGTAGTTCATGCAATTAAGAAATTTCGACATTACATCACGGGATATAAATTCATAGTATACATAGATCACTCAGCCATCAAGTACCTCATGAATAAACCCATAGTAAATGCAAGAATAATTAGGTGGTTGCTTCTTCTCTAGGAATTCAATGTAACAATTATTGAAAAACTAGGGAAGTCCAATGTAGTTGCAGATTTCTTATCTTGAATTAAACATGATGGTGATTGTGCCCCGGTACAGGATGAGTTCCCAAATGAAAATCTATTCACCATCTCTATTAAAACCCCTTGGTTTGCTGATATTGCAAACTACTTGGCCACTACAGAAGTACCACCTTAGTTTTCATCAAAACATAAGAAACGTCTTGTTAGAGAAAGTGCCCCCTTCAAATGGATTAATGCGATCCTATTTTGATGTGGACCTAATATGGCTCTACGACATTGTGTTAGGGTAGATGAGACATATAGTATCCTTAGAGCATGTCACAATGATCCTACCAGAGGGTATTATTCTGCTAAAAGGACAACCCACAAGATTCTGGGAGCAAGATACTACTGGCCTTCTATGCATAGGGATATCAAGAAATATGTTCGTAGATGTGATGAATGTCAAAGGGTAGGAAGACCAACTGCATCTAATGAAATGCACCTACAGCCTCAGGTAGTCCTTGAACCATTTGAAAAATGGGGATTGGATTTTATCGGCCCTATAGACCCTCCTTCACAAGGAAAAGAGTACATTTTGGTCTGTAATGACTACCTGACTAAGTGGGTAGAAGTGCAAGCCCTACATGTTGCCAGGGAGGAACAAGTAGTTGATTTTCTTTACAATAGAATCTTCCTCAGATTCAGAGCTCCTAGGACAATTGTCATAGATCAGGGACCCTAGTTTATGTCTAAAGTTATGTTAGCCTTCACAAATAATTTCTAAGTGATTCACAAGAAGTCCTCACTCTACCACCCTCAGGTGAACGGATAGGTCAAAGTCACTAACAGGTGTATGCATCTAAAAATGGTCATGATTAAGCTTGTTAATAAATTATTTAATTAATTCTCCTAAAGTCATCTACGTATAAATAAATTTAATTATTTATTTATATTGTTCATTCTTATAATTCTTCTACATTAATTAAATATAAATTATTTAATTAATTCTCCTAAAGTCATCTACGTATAAATAAATTTAATTATTTATTTATATTGTTCATTCTTATAATTCTTCTACATTAATTAAATATAAATTATTTAATTAATTCTCCTAAAGTCATCTACGTATAAATAAATTTAATTATTTATTTATATTGTTCATTCTTATAATTCTTCTACATTAATTAAATAAATAAATTTATTTAATTAATTATCATTTCCCACATTCCTCTTAATTAAATTAAATAAATACGATTATTTATTTTAATTATCATATCATTCTAAAGTTTGAATATTTGAATATTCAAGTAATGGAATATTCTCTTCATCCCATAATCAAATTAAATATTAAATATTTAATTTAATATTTTCCTCTCACTCTAAATTCACTTCTAAAACATAATTAAATATAATTTATTTAATTATGTGAGTTTCTATATCCATCTTCACTTACAAATTAAATAAATCTATTTTATTTAATTCTAACTCATTCTAAACTCATTCTTCGAAACGACAATTTCCCTTCAGATCTCAATGACGAAAATTGAAGGAAAAGGGAAACCTTCTATCTCCCTCTCCACTTACGAAAATCTTCCACCATCCATTCGAACAAGCTTAATCCGAGCCGTTAAAACATGTCAGCCAATCGAATCCTTTCTAAGACTCTATAAATACTGGTACAAATCCATGCATTGGTTACACACGGATACACACACATACATGCAATCAGCTTATGCATTCACATCATTTTCAGCATCACAACGATATTATCATCTTAGCATAGCCTTGCATTTAGCATAGTGTGCATTTTCAAATCTCGTTCTTCAGCTGTTCATTTTGTTAAGCCTGATTTGCTGATCTGAGAGCCATTGGAAACAACAAAACACTGGAGTTAGAGAGAGATAAGAAGATTTCGGGGAAGCTGCAGTAACAGTTTTGTTCATTCTGTTTTCCTTTTCAGTTTTCTTGATATAATGTCTTATTAATATGTGTTTGAATTCGTTTATACATTGATATATTTTTTACACACACATAAAATGGCGCCCACCGTGGGGCTCGAACCCACGATTTTAACATTCTCTACGAGTTTTTTTTTGACAGTTTCCGCGTTCTGGAGTTAACTTCCAGAAAAATTTTGCGTTTAAGCGCATTCGACATTTTCTGTGGCGCATACAGGGTTTTTGACTCTTTTGTTTTGCAGGATTCTGTAGCACATTTAGTAACTGTTCTGGCGCATATAGTAACTTTTCTAGCTCATATAGTAACTGTTTTAGCGCATTTAGAATTTTTCCTGTGGCGCATATACTTTCTGTTTCGACGCATATACCTTCTGTTTCGGTGCATATATCGGATCTGTTTCGGCGCATATACCTTTTGTTTCGGTGCATATATCTTCTGTTTCGGCGCATATACCTTCTATTTTGGCTCATATGGGGTGTAACACAAATACATAATTTTGAGTCTGACGCCTTCCGCAGACAAAATTCTTTTTTTTCTTTTTTTTGATTTTTAAAATGAAGCAATCCTAGGATAACCACATTTGGAATAAAATGGAGCAATCTAGGATAGTCACCACACAATGATCTTGCAATTAAAATTGAATAACTTTTTTTTGTGAAGAAATATCTTCACTTAGATTAGATCATTGTGATTTGGGTTTTAAAAATGAACTTTTGTTTGCTTTGTTTGTGGCAATAGGTCTATGCTCTCCCCTTTACTGGGTGATCAAAATACTAGACTTTCCTTTTCAATTTCATGAATTTTTGCTGCTTTAATTACATCCTTTAGAGAGCCTGTCGTAGTGGGAAAAAGTACTCACCCTACGGGAATGACTCAAGTGGGTTCAAGCCAAAGCCAGGCTATTCCGCCCCACTATAAAATTTAAAGCGAATTTGGTGAAACCCTCTTTTGCCGGTAGTGTGCAAGATAACCATCCCCAAATCCTTTGTTCTAAAGGTTGGGAGGTCTCCTGAGGGAGTTTATTATTTCCGCACCGAACGGAAATCCTTACTACGAACCTAGTGTAGTGGCCAGCCGAAGTCAGTTTCTGAACATTCTAATAATCACAGTGCAAGGGGAGGGAAGAATCTGCCCCCAAGACACTCACCATATAACTGCCAAGGACCGTTTGCTCAGGGGATCCGGTATCCACTTCTGTAACTCTGAGTACGCGCCTGGAAAGACAAAAACATGGGCACCCCTTCGGAGGTGACACGGCTGTGTGAGTCGACGCAGTTCTAAGATGTGGGCTGTTGATTACTAGAATGACCTACTTGAGCATTAAGAGTGAGTCTGCTTGAATTATCTTTCATGTGCAAAACCTGTGAAAACAACTTGTTGAAAAACATTTTCTTTATCATACACTTGGTGTTAGTATAGGGCTTTAAGAACAACTGTTTAAAAAAATGTTTGTTGTGTCTTCCATCATATTAATTCAGATAATGAGATCATCTGAAATGAACATGAAGAACAACAACTAAAATCATTCAAAAGTTATTTATACCTTTGTTTCAAAAACATTCCCATGCGTAGAGATTGGAAATCAACAAAATTTTCCAAGAAATCAGTTTCCAATAGGATCAGAAAACCAAAGAAACCATTAGGATACAAGAAAACATTGCAAAAGAGAAAATTCTTGTACAAAAGTCGACACGTGTTGCTTCATTACAAAGGATTTCTTCATAGATACCAGGACATTGTTAGAGGATTCACTGATGAGTATGCTGTAGATCCCTTAGATTCTCGAGCTTATTATTAGAGATTAGCTCTATCACAATGGCATAATCATAACCAACCTCTGGAATTTGACAACATACCACAACCTTCTATAGAATATCCTTCAAATCCCAATCAAATCCTTCAGTGATTTTGAAACCTTTCTTCGAAAACAAAGATCAAAACTTTAAGAGTGCTCTCTCAAAACAAATTTCTAATTATTGATTCAACTTCCCCAACAGGATTCTGACATCCTTCATCATTGGAAGCCACAATCAAAAATTAGGAACATCTTAGATCATATCATAAGATTCCATATCTTATCGGATCAAGATATCATCATCATCGCACTTGTCAAAAACCAGGATCTAAGTTTAGCATAATTCTTCAAAATCATATGCCTATCTTCACAAGATCTCAATTCAATAAATTGAAGGACAAAATTCAACAAGAAGGTCATACCCAAAACGTTCAAGAAGAGGGTGAAAGCAGTAATCCTCTTTACATTATGAGTTGTAATCCACTTTTTGACAAAGATATGGATAACAAAGAATAAAATCCGTTCCACCAATACAAAGACATGAACAAAACACATATAGATAGTGATGAGGAACAAGATAAGGAACATCTTAGAGAGGCTGAGCAAGATCCAAAATTTCACAAAGCCATAGAAAAGATCTTGCAGCGAGATAAAGAAAAATATTTCCGCTATCTAGCCGAACAAGGGGCTAAATTGCCTCATGACTTTAATACTGAGAATTTGAAAAACAAACCTGAAGAGACACCCCTATCTGACCTTAGTGCTTTGACTCAACAAATCAAGGCACTTCAAGGACAAGTTAAAGAGTTACAAGGGGAAACAACCACAAAGAAATATACTCTAGAGGACATTTGTCCTTATCCTTTCGATTGAAGTCTTAACATGATTCCTTTTCCCAAACATTGTGAAATGCCAAAATTTGATCGATATAATGGGAAATCAGATCCAATCGATCATGTTAGAGGCTTCCGAAACATGACATTGGAATTTGCTCACGAAGACACTTACTTAATGCGATTGTTTCCTAGGAGTCTTGGAGTTCACTCTATGGAATGGCTATCAAAGATTACACCTCCCGTCAAGACATTTGAAGAATTAATCAACCTATTCATATCACAATATTCTTACAACATCCAACACCAGATCACCATGATAGATCTCTGTAAAGTTGCACAAAAACCTGGCGAATCTTTCATTACTTTTCTGCAGAGATGGAGAAGAATGTTTGCCAGATATCCATGTCCTATTCCTGAAAAGGAAAAGATGGTTACCTTCATTAACAGTTTAAATTTAGAAATGAGCTATCATTTGAATTTACATTGTCCTCCTTCTTTTGAGAAAATGATTGAAGATGCCATAACCATTGAAAATGCTTTGGTCAAAAGAGGAATAATAAAACATGACATAGACAATCCTAGCTCATCCAACCATCACAACAATCAGGACAAGTCTAAATTTTGGACTCGCAACAAAAATGTGGTGAATGATGGTGTTGTTGATGCAAGTCGTGTCTCAACCAAGCCATTTGTCCTTAGTACTCCAAGCATTCGCAACAACAATGTCAACTCGATTGCAAATCATGGAAATAATCCTCCTCCTCCGAGGAACAATATAAATCAACACTCTACTCCCAATCAAGGGACTTCCAACAACCAAGGTTACCGAGGAACCAATAACAATCACAATTCCTTAGGGAACACCTCGAATACAAATTCACAGAGATTTTCATTCTTCTCTAATAGAAGAACTTTCACTTCATTGGGTCAATCTTTAGAATCCGCATTCAAAGAGTTGATGGCCAAAAATGTCATTACTTTGCCACCTCAACGAAACTATGAACCTATTGTAAAGCCTCCATCATGGAATGAGGCATACTATTGTGATTATCATCGATGTAAAGGTCATCGCACAAACAACTGTCAAGCCTTGAAGAATACCATTCAAGACTTAATCGACAATGACATCATTACAATAGAAGGACATCAACAATCCAATGCAGACCACCAAGCATTTCACAACCCTTTGCCCAACTATCAAAAAGGTGAGTCTTTTGAAAAAAATGTGAATCATATCAATGATGATCATATAATCAACCATCTCTACACAGACGACGAACGGGTAAATGTCATTAAAGTCAACAAGAAGATGGAATATAGAGAAGTCAACGTGACAACAAGGGCGCAAGCTAAAGTTGTCTTAAAAGGCGCCTCTTCAAAGTCCACTGAACCTCCACCTCAACATCAATATGATTTGGTCAACCAACTTAGGAAAATCCCCGCTCAAATTTCTATCTTGGAACTATTGAAGATTTCTCCAGCCCATAAGGAAATTCTCGAAAAGGACCTCGTTGAAACTAATGTATCCACTGACCTAGATGTGAACCAATTTCAAGCCATGGTAGGACACTTGTCCTCACCCACTTGCCTTTCATTCTCTGAAAAGGATGACGTTTCCATAACTCATCCCCATAATTTGTCATTGTACTTAGAAGTCATGGTTCATAAGTTCCGTATCAGACGAGTTCTAATAGATGGAGGTGCTGGTTTGAACATCTGTACCATGAAGTTGGTTAAGGCTTTAGGACTTTCTGAGGACTCTATTGATTTCAGAAGAAAGATTACCATAAAAGCTTATGATGATGAAGAAAGAGCATCCAAGGGTCTAATCATGCTGCCAATCAGAGTGGGCCCTATTATAAAGAATACTTTCTGTCAAGTACTGGACCGTGATCTTGCATACATCTTGTTGGGTCGTCCTTGGATCCACGAAATGCAAGCCATCCCATCAACCTATCATCAATGTCTTAAGTTTCCTTATGATGGACAGGAAATCACGATACCAACTGATAATTCCAATATTCAAACTTGTGCCAACGTAAAAGCCAGTCAAGATACTTTGGTTCCTAACAATCGAGAAGCTCATGCTAGGACTTCTCTAAAGATTGACACACAAATCAGTCAATTTACCAACAGTTTTGACAAGAAATTGAAATTTAAGGACCATGGAGTCGGAGAGTACTCTCTTTGTCTTGCCAATTTACCTACATCACCTCAATCACATGGACAACCGTCTATCATAGAACATCAAATATCAGCAACATCAACATCAAAGCAACCACCAACAGAGCCAATCACAAAGTTTAATGGACAATTCATCAAAGAAAAATTCCCCATGGAAGATCCTGAGGATACAGAAATTCTAAACTGGCTCTATAAAGATGAAGATGAAGCAGTTTTTAATGTCAAATTACCCATAGAAAAATATGGAAAAGGGTATTCAATCATGCAGAAGATGGGCTATGATAAAGGTCTTATTGGAAAAAGGAAAGGAGTAGTTGAACCTATTCACCTCCACGGACTTGCTACAAAAGAGAAAATTGGATTGGGTTATGATACTTACTCCAAAGAAAGCACATCCAAACAATTGCATGGCATTGTCTTCACATTGCAAGAAGGCTTAGATTCACGAGAAGCATGTTTGGCAACAGTTCAGAACTTCGTGGATAACAGTTCTGACACAGACTCTGCTGAATATGAATGGGAAACCATTTACAATGATGAGTTCTGGAGGGACAAAGAGGTTGATGTAATACACCAGTACGCCCCAACTCTAATTGAAGGTCAAGGTTCAGAAACCCAAACACGTGAATTCAAACTAAAAAGTCACCATGATTCTAGTGATGCTAAGTCGGATCTAAACGAACAAGACTATCATGAAGACAATATCATCATTGATCCACCTCATGCCTTAGATCCTACCAACCACTCCATTATGACCATAACCATAGCCAATTTCACACAACCTGACGATCCACTATCTTTGATTCATCCTGATCTCATTGATTGGGAATCAACCAAACCTATTGATATACCTATGTTTCCAAGTGACGAAGCTATCATAAAATTCCTTTCCGCAGAGGATACAAATGATTGTTCCACCAGCGATTTTTGACATAGAGTTTTTGATAAGGAGAGTGTCAAGTCTCCTAGCTGCAAAAAAAACAAAAAAGAAAGATCTAATGGTGAAAACCAGAATCTGGCAGTATTAGATCAAACAAAAGATAAAATAAAGAGCGTATCGGATGGTGAAAACCTCTTTGAGGCACTAGACGATGGGAATCTTGACACTCTCCCGGAGCACTACCATGAGCGATCGCCTATTTTGATTGATCCTACAAATGCTGTCAATCTTGAGACTTCTGACAAACCAAGAATTTTACAGTTAGCTGCATCAATGACAGAGAAAGAAATACCAGATTTCATGGAATTCCTGAAAGCAAATCAAGTCAATTTTGTGTGGTCTTATGCTGACATGCTTGGTATTGATCCTGATCTTATCATGCATCACTTTTCTATCAAACTAGGGGCCAAGCCGGTGAAACAAAAACTCAGAAAGATGCACCCTCATGTTGCATTATTGGTTAAGGAAGAACTAAGAAAACTCCTTGATGTGGGCTTCATAAGATCAATCGACTATGTAGAATGGATCTCCAACATTGTTCCTGTATCCAAGCCAGATAAAACTGTGAGAATATGCATAGATTTCAGAGATCTTAACAAAGCATGTCCTAAGGATGATTTTCCACTGCCAAACATTGACACTATAGTTGATCTAATAGCTAACCATGCCATGTATTCATTAATGGATGGTTTTTCTGGCTACAACCAAATCAAGATTGCACCGGAAGACCAGGAGAAAACAAATTTCACATGTCCATGGGGAACTTATTGTTGGAACGTCATGCCTTTCGGTCTAAAGAATGCTGGGGCTACTTACCAAAGAGCCATGAATACAATCTTTCATGACATGATGCATATCTTCATAGAAGATTATGTAGATGACATATTGGAAAAATCATACACAAGAGGACATCTTCAAATATTGTCCAAAATATTTGCAAGTTCAGAGAAATTCAAAGTTCGCCTCAACCCCAAGAAATGTGTTTTTGGGGTCAAATCTGGAAAACTCTTGGGGTACATTGTTTCAGAAAAAGGAATTGAAGTAGATCCTGCAAAAGTACAGGCAATTATGGAAATGCCTCCACCAAGGAACATCAGTCAATTGAGATCATTGCAGGGACGACTTCAATTTATACGAAGGTTCATTGCACAATTGGCCGACAAAAGTTTACCTTTCACACATCTACTGCATTAGAATGTTCCTTTCAAGTGGGATAAAAAATGTGAATTGGCTTTTCAACAAATAAAATAGTATTTAATGACTCCACCAGTTCTCGTACCACCAAATCCGGACAAACCATTAATCTTCTACATTGCCACAATAGAGACATCTCTGGGGGCACTGCTAGCACAAGAAGACTCTATAGGAAAAGAACATGCAATCTACTCCATCAACAGAACACTAACAAGTCATGAGCTCAACTACAATTTTATCGAGAAGGCTTGTCTGGCAGTAGTCTTTGCTTCACAGAAATTTTGGCATTACATGTTAACTCATACAATCAATCTGGTTTCAAAATTGATCCACTCAAGTATTTTTTAAGCAAATAATCCTTGACAGGAAGATTAGCAAAGTGGGTAATGATTCTGAGTGAGTTTGACAACCATTATGTTGATCGCAAGGAAATCAAAGGACAAGTTATCACTGATCAACTAGCTGAAGCACCATTACAAGCAGACCATCCCCTGCACATTGAATTTCCAGATGTTGATGTCTTTTCTGTGGAATATAAACAACCATGGTCTTTATGTTTTGATGGTTCTTTCACTCAACATGGATCGGGGGCAGGCATACTTTTCATCACCCCTCAAGGACACACCATTCATCGATCATATAGGCTGATGTTTCCATGCACCAAAAATATAGCTGAATATGAAGCATTAATCACTGGGCTTAAAATAGCACTAGAATGGAGGATTACAGAACTACAAGCATATGGCGACTCACAACTGGTCATTTATTAGATCAATGATGATTATCAGACCAAAGATAACAAACTATTACCATATAAAAAGATGGTTGATGACTTCAAGAAATACTTTGTGGACATCAAATTCACACAAATTCCAAGGCTTGATAATAAAGCAGCTGATGCCATGGCTACGATCGCATCATTGTTACAACTCCCAAAAAATCAGACTCGCTATGAATTTCTGGTGGAACAATCACTTACACCTGCTTATGATACCCCTAAAAGCCAAATCATTTTCCACTTGGTAGGATCCGATTCACCTTGGTACAGAAAAAATTATGCCTACCTCAAAGACGATATCTTACCACCCGATTTATCTCGTAACCAAAAACACAATTTTATCCGCCAATCCGCTCGCTACACTCTTATCGCTGACACTCTTTATCGCCGTGGTCTTGATGGTACTCTACTTCGATGTCTTGAACGTGAGGAATCTAACAAAGCTTTACAGGAAGTTCATGGTGGCATCTGTGGTACTCATTCGAGTGGACTGACCTTATCCAAGAAATTGATTAGAATGGGTTACTACTGGCCTACAATGGAGAGGGAATCATTCACTTTTGTGAAAACATGCTCAAAATGTCAAATTCATGGGAATCTCATTCATGCTCTTGCACAGGAACTTCAACCATTCACGCCAACCTGGCCATTTTATCAATGGGGGTTAGATCTAGTGGGCAAGATTCATCTTTCTTCATCGAATGGACATAAGTTCATCATCACAGCTACATAGTATTTTACCAAGTAGATTGAGGCAATACCTCTTATTAAAGTTACCGGCAAACAAATATCATCATTCATACTCAACTATATTATTTGTCGGTATGGCATTCCCAACTCCATTATTATAGATAATGGACGTCCTTTCAAAAATTAGGATGTTGATGAACTTTGTGAAAGATTTCACATTCAGAATATATATTCAACACCTTACTATCTTCAGGGGAATGGCCAAGCAGAGGCCTCAAATAAAACAATATTAATTTTTTTGAAGAAGATTGTGAATGACTTAGGGAAGGATTAAAACGTTCAACTAAATCCTGCCTTATGGGCCTACAAAACTAGTATCCGCACACCAATAGGAGCAACGCCATTTGCTCTTGTCTATGGAGCAGAAGCCATACTACCTTTAGAAGTTGAGATTCCCTCACTCAGGGTATCACTGAAAGGTCTTACAACAGATGATGAATACAGAGTTTCCCAACTCCAAGAGCTTGAACTCCTAGATGAAAAGAAACAAAGAGCAGCTGATCATTTAAAAGCATATCAACAGATGATGTCTCATAGCTATAATCACAAAGTAAAGCCACACACCTTTCAAGTGGGTGATCTTGTTCTGAAAGAAAACCCATGCAATCAGCAAGACAGAGAGAAGAAAGGAAAGTTTGAACCCAATTGGCTAGGTCCTTATGTGGTTATTACAGTCTATGGTTCAGGAGCCTACAAGCTATCCATGCTAGAAGGGACCTGTTTGATGAACCTATCAACAACATGCATCTGAAAAAGTATTATGTCTAAAATGGTTATCATCATCAGAAAAAGTCCTGAAGAAATACAAAAAAATCAGAAAAAGTCCTGAAGAAATACAAAAAAAAGAAAAAGAAAAGAAGAAGAACGTCATAGGGTGAAAACCTGGCGACAGGCAGTCTATTGACAAGAAAAATGCAATAAAAACAAATAGTGAAAATCTGGTAAATAGACGCTATTTGTAACTCTCCATCTATTAGTTCATGTTCTGCATTTAACTTTTCAGCCTTCATTTTCATGCATCTTTTTCATCATCTTAGGGCCATACCAACATCATGCTATCATCATTTGCCTAGAATGATAATGTCTTATCATGGCTTGATTTATTGTACATATTCATTTCAGCAAATATCAAGGGCCAACATTGGCATACTGGGGGCAATCGACTTTCAGGTTTTTACCGAAACAATGAGACAACGACATCAAAGACAATCATGCAAAATCAAAACAACCAAATCAAACCATATCGATAAAACATCCAATCATTGATCCATATCACAGTAATTTTCAGCTTCGTACCCTATCATGACTCATATCTGGTTGATCTATAATCTGAATAATGTTTGGAATAATAATATTTCATTTTTTTGAACAATGGTTGTTTAATTTTCGATATCATCTCTCTGGAGCACACTCGATGATGTATTGAACTAGAGTGGCAAGGAAAGAGGATGATTTTTCTTTGTCTGCTGTATTGAGAATAACTATCCATCTGTTGCAAGTATGTTGCGAGACATAATTTATCATTGATGACAGTTCCAAATTTGCATCAGAAGGTAGTTAGTCTTTGTCTGTTCATGCAAGAAATGCTCAGGTCATCTCGGTTCAATTATACCTAGATACTTGTGTTCACTTGCTATATCAAAAATCATGAAAGTTGTAATCAGGTCATCATTGGTCCTAATTTCCCCTCTGATGCTTGTACACACTTCCAACATTTGAAAAAACTCTATGATGATTCAAGTAGGCTAGCCAAAAGGCTCAACAAAATGGTTGGTTTCATTTAGTTGCATTTCATTTTAGGTCATTGTACATAACTGCATATTGGATTTGCATCGAGTTTTTGAAAGGCCAATGGCTGTCATGTTTCTTTGGACTATTTGTGGAGGACAATGTAGACGTTTGGTTCATCATCATATCATTTCATTTTCATTATCATCATCATTCATATTATGTTCATTATCATCTCATCATTGCATTATCATTATCATATTATAGTCATTTCATCATTTCATTCATTTTCATTATCATTATCATTCATATCATTCATGTTAGTTTCATCATCATTTCATTCATTTTAATTATCATCATCATTCATATTATGTTCATTATCATCTCCTCATTGCATTATCATTATCATATTATAGTCATTTATTTTCATTATCATTATCATTCATATCATTCATGTTAGTTTCATCATCATTTCATTCATTTTCATTATCATCATCATTCATATTATTTTCACTATCATCTCATCATTGCATTATCATTATCATATTATAGTCATTTCATCATTTCATTCATTTTCATTATCATTATCATTCATTATCATTCATGTTAGTTTCATCATCATTTCATTCATTGTCATTTTATCATTATCATTCATATTAGTTTCATTATCATCTCATCATTGCATTATCATTATCATATTATAGTCATTTCATCATTTCATTCATTTTCATTATCATTATCATTCATGTTAGTTTCATTGTCAATTTCATCATTTCATTCATTTTCATTTTCATTATCATTCATATTATTATCATTATCATCTTTTCATTACATTATCATTATCATTTCATCATTTCATTATCATTATCATTATCATCATTTATTTCATCTCCGTATCATTATCTTATCATATCATTTCATTATCATTATAAATCCATTATTATTCATTTCATTTATCCATTCATTTTGATTACAAATCATTATATTTTCATCACATATCATTTTATCATACATCTCATCACTATTTACTCATCTCACTTCCTATCAATATTCATATCATTTTACATCATATCATATCATTTTATCATACAAATTCATAATACATATCATGAACACAACATTCATTTTTTATCATATTATCATCATTTACCTGCATTGAAAAATCCCAAAATAAACATTTCCATACATACATCATAAGTCATCCACCTGCATGACATCATTAGTACACATCATCATAATAAAAACATCATATCAAATCATCCTGCATATCATGTTAGTCATCAAATCATTCAAATACATACCAAAATCCATAACATAGAAATAAATGCATATCACATAATCATCTCAAAAATGCACATCACATCATCAAAAACAATCATCGCCGCTGCATATCATCACTCATCAAAAATGATACAAATGTCCAAATATCCGATGAAACTGAAATATCCAAAGGAAAATACATGAGATATGCTCAAAAAATGATACACACGTGTGAAATGTATCTACTAACTGGTCAATGCCCTCGATGGCACTGGTCTGGAAGGAGGTGGCCTGCCACTGGTACCTATGTCTGGATCCCGCCAAGGCCCAGTCACTCCCATGCTCTGTGTATGTGTCCGTGATCTGCTCCTAGTCCTGCTGCAAGATCGGGGAAATGGCTCTCTGCGCTCGGGAGGACACAGCTCCTCGTACCTGACTCTGTAATACTTGGCCTCCCTCGCCATCTCCATGCCCTTTGCAATGACATCCCGCAATGATGCACTCTCTACAGTGCCCATCAACCTCTGAGCAACACCCTCAACCTCCACTGCCCTTCGTCTAAATGCATCTCTCTCTGTCATCACCTGGGCTAACTGTGGGTCTGGGGCAGGTACTTGTGCCTGTGCCTGTGCCTGTACCTGTGCCTGTAGCTGTATAATAAATCCCTGACTGCATTAGCTAACTCTGCAACTGTCCCTGCTGTCCCTGCAGTGTCTGCACCTGGGCCTGAAGAGTAGCTATCTGCCCCTGCTGAGATGAGGATTCCATCCGGATCACTGTCCATCACCCAATCCTTGTCCTCGACCACTGCATGATCTGGACACCCCTCAGAATATCCAGTCTGGACCTCCCCAACACCTATCCCTCATCCCCACCATCATCTCCATCATCTCCGTCGGAACTCTCCTCCTCCTCTCCGCTCTCCACCTCCTCTCCTCCAACTGCGCCCTGCTCTCCACCTGCCCCCTCCCCCTGTCTCACTGCCCCTAGCTGTGGTACTACTAGAATGGGTGCTGGCTCATCGGGACTGGTAAACAGTGGAAAGGGATGTGTGTGATAATATAGAGAATACTCATCAGACATACCAGCATCAACAATGTCTCGCCTGTCATCCCATGCCTCGGGCGCTAATGACCTGAACTCTATATATGCTGTCTGATAGGAAATACATGGCCGCCATCCAACCTCATCTCTGCTCTGGGCATAGTGTGCAACCCCCTGTGGCATCCCCTAAGTAAATCCAAACTGTCTCTACACCCGCAACGCCATAAACCTCTCAAGAATAAAAGGAGTCCTCCCTATCAGAAATCGAGGAATGCATACAAATGGCATCTCTACATGATCTGTATCCCATGGCTCACAATCAAGATATGGTCGCCATACCACTGTATCCATATCATCTAGAAGTCACCTCCAGTAATCCACCTTGCCCAACTTGGGCTGGGTAAGGAACATAACATACGTATATACATAGGGCCTACCTAGAGGCCTAACTCTGGGGCACGCCGGTCTCGTCACAACAAGATGCTCCCATGCCCAGATCTGCAGGTATGTCACACCACATGACAAACTAGAAGCACCCCTGTACACCACCTGATGCAAATCATGATATGGATGTGCTAACATGCAACTCCCCCATGCATATCTCCATGGCTGTAACAACATCTGCTCCAAAATCCTGCCCCATCCCACTGATAATCCCTTTGCCCAGCGATCCGGACAAAGGAGACCTCTAATGAACGCACCCAAAACTAGAGGCAAGGCTAGATATCCTCGAAAGTCAGCCCATGGTACCTAGTACCTAGCTATATGTGCATCACCATACACCCTCCTCAATGCATCTGTACCCCCGAGCTCCTTGTGATCATAGAACACAAGGGCACCAACCACTGGGATACCTAATATCCTGTATACATCCTCCGGAGTCACCGTCACCTCCCCAGTCGGCATATGAAAGGTATTGTGCTCTGAATGCCATCACTCTGCTAGTGCCGTCAACAATCCTCTATTGACCCAAATCGATGGCATAGCCAACAAGGGTCTCAAACCACATGTCTCTATCAGAGCTACATCAACAGGTGTCAACTCGGGTATCCTATCCCACCCTGCCGAGTGCCGCTCTCTAATCTGGAGGTTTTTGAAAACCTCCTATTTTCATCACAAGGATAATCAATCAGAATCATACCAATCATTCAATCTCAATCAACCAACATCAATTAGACTCATATCTATCAGTGACCTATATCAGTGAACTATATTAGACCCATATCAATGACTCGTATCAATGCATCATATCACCGACCCATGTCA
Organism: Sequoia sempervirens; assembly: GCA_007258455.2. Taxonomy (NCBI): domain Eukaryota; kingdom Viridiplantae; phylum Streptophyta; class Pinopsida; order Cupressales; family Cupressaceae; genus Sequoia; species Sequoia sempervirens. The sequence goes on from VDFB02058242.1 coordinate 107,270,727, forward strand.
CACAATCAATCCTATTAGGAAAACTAATACACAATTTATCTAGCTAGATATCATATCAAATCTGCTCTACTATCAATTACTATTTGTTTTCTATCGCAGAAAGCAAATTTATCAAAAGTCATATCAATCGTTTATCTGACATTTACTCTTTGTTTTCTACTCTGGGAAGCAAAGTTATCAGTTCAATCATCAGATCATTCTATCATTTCTATCCATATTAGCATGATGACACGACAATTTACCTATCTATTGAATAAGGAAGCAATATTCATCATCATTTTCATTTTCCTATCATCAAATCATACATTCGGCCTATTTTCACTATATGCGCTACTCTATGGTCTCTATGCGCTAAAACCCATATGCACCATTCTTTTTGCTGTATGCGCTCAAACAGATCCCCTATGCGCGCTTTCCCTATATGCGCTACTTTAATCAACCTAAGCGCTACTTTAATCACTGGATGCGCAATTTCCCTATATGCGCCACTATTTTTATTCGAAGCGCTTAAACCTAGCTTTCTGCATCTTTCCTTATATGCGCTACTGTTTTTCCTATATGCGCCATACTCCTAAATTTCTGAATGACACCCTATATGTGCTATTGTTTTCATCGAATGCGCTAAACTGGTTTGACGATAACTATTTCAAATCTAGCCTATATGCGCTATTGTTTTTACCCTAAGCGCCGGAAAAATCATTGAAAGCGCTAAAACGTCATTTTCAAACCCAAAATCTATGGAAAAATAGTAAATTTTGATTCAAAAACGTAAAAATTCGAAAGCACAAGCGGTTAGATCGACTCACCGGTGGTCCGTATGCTGCTGGCCTCTGGTATCGGCAAGATCTCTCGAATCGGTGGCGATGATAAGGAATCTCCATGTCACAAGGTCACTCTCAGAGCTACAGTATTCACAAAGTCAAAAAGTGCAAATGACTTGTCTTTTTCAACTTTTTTTACCTTTTAAAGGTCAAACAAAGGTAAGTTTGCTGCCTTTTGACTTTATTTTCAAAATGGGACATTTCTTTTTCATCATTTGTTGAGAGCTAAATCACTCTCTCTATCATCTGTGATTTACCTCCTGAGGGGGCATCATCAGCACCAACATCAAAAGCATATCAGGGGCAAAAATCTTATTTTCTTTGAAGCAATGCGTTTTACACATCACTTCAAAGAGGGGCAAAATGTATGCATCTAAAAATGGTCATGATTAAGTTTGTTAATAAATTAATTAATTAATTCTCCTAAAGTCATCTACGTATAAATAAATTTAATTATTTATTTATATTGTTCATTCTTATAATTCTTCTACATTAATTAAATATAAATTATTTAATTAATTCTCCTAAAGTCATCTACGTATAAATAAATTTAATTATTTATATATATTGTTCATTCTTATAATTCTTCTACATTAATTAAATATAAATTATTTAATTAATTCTCCTAAAGTCATCTACATATAAATAAATTTAATTATTTATTTATATTGTTCATTCTTATAATTCTTCTACATTAATTAAATATAAATTATTTAATTAATTCTCCTAAAGTCATCTACGTATAAATAAATTTAATTATTTATTTATATTGTTCATTTTATGATTCTTCTACATTAATTAAATAAATAACTTTATTTATTTAATTATCATTTCCCACATTCCTCTTAATTAAATTAAATAAATACGATTATTTATTTTAATTATCATATCATTCTAAAGTTTGAATATTTGAATATTCAAATAATGGAATATTCTCTTCATCCCATAATCAAATTAAATATTAATTTAATATTTTCCTCACTCTAAATTCACTTCTAAAACATAATTAAATATAATTTATTTAATTATGTGAGTTTCTATATCCATCTTCACTTACAAATTAAATAAATTTATTTTATTTAATTCTAACTCATTCTAAACTCATTATTCGAAACGACAATTTCCCTTTGGATCTCAAAGACGAAAATTGAAGGAAAAGGGAAACCTTCTATCTCCCTCTCCACTTACGAAAATCTTCCACCATCCATTCGAACAAGCTTAATCCGAGCTGTTAAAACATGTTAGCCAGTCAAATCCTTTCTAAGACTCTATAAATACTGGTACAAATCCATGCATTGGTTACACACGGATACACGCACATACACGCAATCAGCTTATGCATTCACATCATTTTCAGCATCACAGCGATATTATCATCTTAGCATAGCCTTGCATTTAGCATAGTGTGCATTTTCAAATCTCGTTCTTCAACTATTCATTTTGTTGAGCCTGATCTGCTGATTTGAGAGCCATTAGAAACAACAAAATGCTGGAGTTAGAGAGAGATAAGACGATTTCGGGGAAGCTACAGTAACAGTTTTGTTCATTCTGTTTTCCTTTTCAGTTTTCTTGATATAATGTCTTATTAATATGTGTTTGAATTTGTTTATACATTGATATATTTTTTACACACACAACAGGGAATTAGAATTTTTTTTGACAAAAATAGTTTCATTAGGAAGAAAAGACTGGGCTTGGAAACTACCTGAAGCCGTTTGGGCTTATAACACCACCTGGAAATCAACTACTGGGTATAGTCCATACGAGTTATTTTTTGGGAAGAAACCTCTCTTTCCCATTGAATTTGAACTCCAAACCCTTAGGACAACCATGGAGTTGGGTGTAGATATTAAATGAGCCTAGATAGAGAGAGTTTTATAGCTTAGTGAACTAGATGAACTTCGTTTGGATGTCATCCATCAAACTGAGTTGGTCCAACAAAAACGCAAGGTATGGCATGATAAACATATCAAGGAGAGAGAATTCCATAATGGGGATTGGGCATTATTGTTCGATTCCAGATACAAGGATCACTAGGGAAAACTTAGAACACATTGGCTTTGACCATATGAAATTTTTGAGGTATTTGCCAATGGTTCGGTTCAATTGAAACCCATTGATGGTGATACCTGAACTCTCCTAGTTAATGGAAACCAATTATACGTCTACCATAAGCCTATTAATAGAGAAGAATTTACAAAAATGGTAGAAATGCAGGGAGAAATCTAGTGCATTCACTCTGCTATGGCAGAGTCTATAGTTTTGTCCATAACAAATGCCAAAAAAAAAGTGTGTGTGAATTTATTCATTTTAGAATGTTTCTTTCAAATTATTCATCAACTTCATCATTTGGATTTGGCTAAATTTTATCTATATTCTATAGGACTTCATTTTTGATAAACACAAATTCCGGCGCACCCTACTATGATGCTCCGAAACTTGTTGGCTTGGTTGTTGCGATGCTCCAGAACTTGTTGTTGCTATGCTCTAGAACTTGTACAACTGACTTGTGCCATTCCTTGTTTTGATATTGCATTTTGATGCATCACTCAATGATGCTTCGGGAAGTCAAAGGCCAAAATATCACATTCTGTTATTCCTTCTTCTAGCTGCATTTTCTAGCGATGCTCTAGAATTGTGTTGTTTCTTCCTTTCGACAATATCTTTTGACGATGCTCCAAAAATTTTTGGTTGCTACTCCGACTACATCTTTCGATGATGCTCCAAAAATTTTTGGTTGCTGCTCTGATTGCATCTTTCGATGATGCTCCATAATTTTTTGGTTGTTGCTCTGACTGCATCTTTTGACAATGCTCCGAAATTTTTTGGTTGCTGCTCTAGCTGCATCTTTCGACAATGCTCAAAAAATTTTGGTTGTTGCTCCAGCTACATCTTTTGACGATGCTCCAAAATCTTTAATTTTGTTGTTGCGTTCCAATGACATCTCTCAACGATGCTCCAAAACTTTCTCTTCTTCTACCTCGGCTGCATTTTTTGGCAATGCCCCAGATTTTTGTAAACTCTTTCCTTTTTCAGTATTTTGACTTTTCCTAAGTTCTGCGTATGCCCATCATTTAATTTTCTTTCCACCTCGAGATCCACTCCCTAATTTTCATCTCACCATATCATATTAAATATTTTCGTAATAAATGAAATTATTATGACAACCCTTTTTCTCATAATAATTTTTGCCACCATTTAAACTATCCCATCCATGTCATAATTATCTACCGCCACCCTCGCCAAATTATGTAACTATCCGATTATGTCAGCAAAGGTGAGTGATGTTTGATTTAATGACAAGATGTAAGGTGTGTATGGATTTATTTACTTAAATTTAGTAATTATTTTGAATAGAGATTAATTAATTGACATGCACCATTCCCTCTCTCAATTTTGAAAATTTTGCCATCGCACGATTGCTAAAAGTACGACAATGGTTGCATAATTTCCCATGTAGAATTGTCATGATTATTCAGTAAGGAATCAAGCAAGGTGATTAATTCCTCTTCCATTGATTATATTGAAATTGTGTCCCTTTTCATCTACAATTCAATTAATTGAAACAAGGAAAACATTACAAAGTTCTATAGAATTTGGCATAGTGGCAAGGGAAGGTAAAATGGGAGGAGCCAAGAAAAAGTTTGAACCAGCCTCAACAGCTCAATTTTTGGCATTGAGTAATGTTGCAGGCCTATTTAAAAAAGTCAGGTGGCTGGAATTTATGAAAAAGTTTGAGGGATATATCGAGTAGCTGGTAAAAGAATTCATAGAGAATTTTGCAGATAGACAGACTGTGGTGCATGGAAAGTGTTTTCGGGTAAGTCCAAAAATTATTTCTCGTCTTTCTGGTCTTGAAAATAGAGGAATTGATTTGAATGAAACTACCAATATTACCTATCAAAGACTGGTAGAATTATTTTATAGGGAGGGGGAGCCTCAACCTATAATCACCATAAGTACTAGGGGATAGAACAAAGGTTTCCATAGAATGTCTATCTTAGAACCTTGGAGAAATTTCGTAGTTTGGATAATAAAATATTTCACCTGTGAAGGACAAATAACTACGGTAGTGGGACCCCATTTTCGTCTGCTAATTCATTTGTGCTATGGCATTGAGGACCCTTCTCTTAGTGTTAATTTACTAGCCTTTTTGTGTCATTCAGTTATCACCATGATGAAAAAATATAAAGTTGGGTCAGGGCCCCTCAAACACCAAGGCCTTATATAGTTGATATGAAAGTATCATTTTCACAAAAAACTAGAAAAGAAGTGGCATAAATTTCTACAAAAATGTGAAAAAGTGGAGTCTAAAAGACCACTTGAGGAGAGAAAGTCCTCTAAACAAAAAGAACAATCTTTAGAAGAACCCTCCTCTGAGGCCTTAGGTGCTCCTGAATCCCAACAGACCTTAATGACTCCTAGTGGTGATGCACCGAAAACTTTGCCGAATGTGTTAGAAACCCCAGGACAGTTAGGGGATTTGAAAATTGTGCACTCTGGAGAAGAAGAAGAGCCTCCTCGCAAGAGGAAGAAGTGAACTAAAGCCACTTTTCGAACAACCCCTCCTCTATGAAGAAGCAAGAGGTTGTCTGCGGAGTCCAGTGAAACTGTTTCCTATGACATATGAAGTACTTCTAAAAAGAAAAAGCCCAGGACTCGAACAAGAATAGTGGAAACTGAAAGTCAGCTTGGTAGTGAGGAAATAAGTGAAATAGAAAAGAAGGTTGATCAATCCCCCAAGGATGAAGAGAAGAGAACACCATCTCCAAAGGAGTAGGAAGAGGAAAAAGTACAGTCCACACATTCTGTGGATATTGAAGATGAACCTGTGGAGGGACTCTCCCCTTTTCTTGATAGAATTGGAAATGTACCTGGTGCCGAGGAAAATGCACCTCATATTGACATGGAAATTCACAACCCATCTTTCTTTGTGGACATAGGGGATGCAAAATTTGGTCAGAAAGAGGAGGAATTAGAGAAATTGAAAACATAAATTACTGAATTAAAATCCCGGTTACAGAGTAATGCAGAACAAATCACCCAACAACAAGAAGAAATTGAGGTATATGCAACAATTGTAAATAAAAGGGATCAAAAGATTGAAAAATTGACAATGCAGTTGGAGCAAAAAGACAGTGTTATTGAGCAGCTGCAGTTTCAAATCCAACAATGGAATCAACAAAGCAAGCAACATATGGTTGATCTGTCTAAGAAAGATAACCACATTCAAGGTTTGAAAAATAATTTTATGCAAATTTTTAATGCTTTTGAAGAAGAAAGAAATAGGAAGGAAGTTGAACTTAATGCTTCTATGAGTAGAATTGTGGAGTTAGAGCAGGATTTGCAGGAAAGTGACACTAAGCCAATAATGGAATCCAAGGGGACACAAACTGAACCAACTATTTTAGAATGGTTCTAGGTACATATCCCTCCATTATTGATGAAATGGATGGAGAGATGCTATTTCTTAAGGGATGTAGAATTTGAAAATAATAGGCTAAAAAAGGAGTTAGTACTATTAAAAGAATCATTTCACAAAGCATATAAAGCTAAACAGGATGCTTGTGAAATTAGTGAGTTATTGTTGGCTTGTAGAAGACCATCTAGGTTGTATTCTATGTTCCTCAATGAAAAAATCCTAAGATGGAAGTTACTTAGAATTCACCATAACCAACCACATCACCCTGATGATAAAAAAATTGTTAAGGTATTTTTTGAGTCAACTCCTGATCAAGAAGATTTATTATGTGAATTATTTGTCCATAATTTTCTCTTGGAAGAATATACAAATTTCTTTGTGGGAGAAGTCCAGTTGAGATCATTCCTGTCCACAATGCGTAATCAAATTCACTGGAAAGACTAGTCAAGGGAGTATGCACATGCAGAGAAAACTATTGGATTGCAAATGAGATACCCCCATAGGAAGCCTTTCTATTTCAAGGCATAGTTTTTGGGTATTCAACTGAGAGAACATACAAAGCAAGTATAATAATAACCTTCGACTATGCCATGATCATTTTCAAGATCAAGGACCAAAGTTGGTAGGGAAAGCTTGGCATGCATGTGAAGAAAGGTATACCTCTCTTCCTATGTATCTCAGGAAAAGAGAGGTAATCTCACCTCTCAATATTAAATGGTCCTATAGAAGGGTAGTAGCCTTGACCGATATCCTTGAGAAATTAAAGGTTAATTGGATTGGAATGAGATATAGACCACCTCTACTTCTTTCACCACCCCCTGCAGCATATAGCAATATAGATTAGAGTGATGATAGTTTTGAAAGATGGGTACAAAGGGTCACTTTTCATCAGGGATTTCTAAAGGAACCGAAGGAACTGGATACAAAGGAAGATGATTTGTATGATCTTAGTGCTAAATATGAGGAGATGAATAAGAATTGGGGAAATGAAGGGTAGGGGGCACAACAAAGAGTAGGGGGACTTGATCGGGCTTAGGAAGGGGAGGAAATGATGAGGTAAAAATAACCTTATCAATATAATGGACTAACTACTTAACCTCACATCTTTCAGCCATCCTTACCTTGCCAATTAGTTGTCTTTAGGATAAGTAATTGCTTTCTTTTTGTGAATAGGCGTACAATATTTATTTTTTGAAATTAGTTGAAATAAGCTAATTTGTGCTGACTTAATGGTTTAGTTTTTGAGCATTCCACAGGTCAACTCCCACAATCAGTTACCATCCTAGTCAAAGAGGTTTAACATAGACTTCAACACCATTGAAGACAAGCGAATGGGTGCCAGAACTTTAGTAGAATACATGATGGATCGAGTTTTTTGTAGTTCTATTATTTTCAGTTTCAAAGACTTTATGGCTTGTGTCGAGCCTCTTTAATAGTTCATGTCGTGGGATTTAAAGTCTGTTAGTTGTTGACAATTAGTTGAAGAATTTATCAACTGAAAAGTAGGATTTTGTTAGCTACTCTTATATAAATATGTAACTGCTGAAAACGATAATATGCAGAAGAATATCGTTATCCTGTCACTATGTTTTCTAAGTTACACTTTTCATATGAATAAAATGAGTTTTTCCTACCACTTTTGGAGTTATCGAATAATGCGAATGGAGTTCTTTGAATGAAGAAATTTGGAGTTACCAGTGTATTGATACTCAAAACCAAAGAGAACCAAACAAGACCATTGTCAAAATTTCAATTATAAAATTAGGAACATATCATGACATCATTATCCAACATCCCTCATGAAAATAACCATCCATCATCAAATGATGAATCAATATTGCTGCCAAAGCTCCCACTGAACCGTATAACCAAGATCTTCAGGAATAATGATAACCATCTCCTAACTAAAGATCCTCCATGGCCCCAACATAATAAAATAAAGTTCAACACCACAAGCTCCCAAAAGGTAGAGTACAACCACAATCTTCAATCCAAGAAGATAGAATCTCCATACATCCTTTGTCAATAGAACCAAATATGTCATTAAACTATTACTACAATTTAAGTGTAGAATTCAATAGCTCCTTATGAAACCAAAAACCATTGCAAAATCCATCCATCTTCTAATCAAAGATTATCCATGGTTCACAACACTATAACAACAACAAATTAGAACTAAAATATTGAAACACAGGAGAGAGAATACATTATGTAACAACATAAAGCTCCCATTGAAAGTAATAACAAGTTATACATGGAATCATGACCGATATCATTTCCAACACTCAATTGAAAGTGAAAAAAGCTTCTCATGTACCATAAAATACTGCTATAGATTCAAATGAACAACTATATCAGGTACTCCCAATAACTATCTCTCACTGCAATAAGCATACCAATGTAATAATGATGACCAAGAATATGACCTACCAAGCAAAATCCACATCAGACAATTTTACAAGATCTACACATATGCAACATCTCAAAGGAGAAATACATAATCAATGATACAATCTCAAATAATTGAAAAATAGATTCATCCCCACATTAGTATCATGTAGAACATAGATAATGAATTATAACATCTAAATTTCCATGACTCAAAAACCATAATCAACACTAGGTTTTATTTTCCAAACAAACCCACATAGGAGTAACCATAGATCAATAAGAACCCTTCAAGAAGCCATGAAAATTTGTAACTATCTTCATCCATAACATCATGAATACAAACTCATTAAAAATATACGTTCCACATATTTTAGTTAACATATAAAACATACAAAACTATCTCTGTAAATTTGAAATCCATTTAAACATCTAGAGATTCACATCAAACATGTCATCTGAATAATGGAATAAGAAGAGATCTACAAAATCACAACTAAAAAAGAGTAAATTACAACCCAATAGGAAAACCAAGTTGTATAGGATCTTTTAACATATGAAACATATCAACTCCACAACTTACAAAGAGGTTAGTGGCTTATATTCTAGTGCTTTCTTGTAACCAAGGGCTAAAACCATGAATCTAACATAAGGACTCCATTTTGTAGTCCAAATCAAGGGTGTTTCTCCATGTGACCAGGATGTCTCTACCCATTCAATATGAACAATTTCTCATTGCACATGACCGTAATGTGAAGGAAAAAAACCACAAAAAAAGAGGATGCACACATATAGTCAAAATAGAGCTCCAAGTTATCAAACATAACCAACTCCATAAAGATCCATAGTCATGAGCTTCTCATGCCCAACATAGATCACATTGAGAATATCCATAGCTTCCAATATCACAAATATGTAAAGTTTAATCATAAAACATTTATTGTAGTCCCACAAGCCTTCCAACAACCTTTAATTCCTTCTAAAAAATTCCACAAATGAACTACCAAAGCAACCTTCAATCAAATCAACCAAAACAAGGTGTGCCACAAACAAACTACCAAGGAAACCTTCATCTCAATCCACAACAACAAGGTGTGCCACAAATGAACTACCAAGGCAACCTTCATCTCGATCTACAACAACAAGGTGTACCATCAGTGCAACATCAAGGTAGCCTTCAACAACATTCACAACAACAAGGTGTATCATAAATGAACTATCAGAGTACACCCCAAACTCAACAACACTATGTACAACATCAAAATCATCAACAACAACAACACGGGGAATCACAAAATCAGTACCAGGGAACACCTCAAGGACAATACCAAGGTACACAATAGGGACCCAACCTACCCTATACACAACAAGGACCTAACATGACTTATGTGCAACCTGGTCCTCAAGGTCCCATAAACACACAATATCTAGTGTACGACCAAACGAACATCATAGGACAACAACTCTAGAATACCCAAAGTCCTCAAGCAAGCACACCAAACAATGACATAAATGTGCAACTTCAAACACTCAATCAAAAGATAATGGATATACAAATTGGAAAACCTAAGAAGAGTTACACCCTCCAAGACATTTGCCCATATCCATTTGATCAAAACATATCCATGGTACCTTTCCCCAAAGTCTTTGAAATACTAAAATTTGACAAGTATAGGGGGAAAGGAGATCCAATTGAACATGTATGCAAGTTTTTGGCATCTTGCATGGAACTACAATGAAATGACACATAATTTATGGAAATTTTTCCACGGAGTCTCAGTGGGCCCACTATAGATTGGTTCTCATGCTTACCTCCGGGTATTAGAACATTTGACGAACTGTCAAATATGTTCATCAACCACTTGGGTGATCCCACAAAACTGGCTTACAATTTTTGGCTAAACTGGACACTGAACTAATTTTTTCTAACTAGATGTTCACTTTCGGGCACCTATAGCGGCTAAACTATGAGGAATTTGAAGATGCTGCAAACTAGTGATTTGTGACATTTTTTCTGTAGATTCTATATATATATATTTTTCAAAATTTTTGGAATCAGATTGCACCTCTTTTTCCATCTCCTTCGAAAACTATTTTTTTTCAGTAAACACCGTTTTAAGGAGTGATGCTCACCGTATACAACATAACTTTTTTTCCATGAAGGATAAAATTCTATTTTTTTCAAATTTAAATTTGCAACTACGATATCTAGTGCTTTCAATTGGTTTCATAGTGTTTATTGAATATTTTTTCCTTAATCAAGTTTCTAAGTCAAACCAATTACAATTCAGACATAAGCAGATCGTATACAACATAACTTTTTTTGTATGTATCAAAATTCATTTTTTTAACTGGATCAAGGACATCAATACCTAGCCTCCACATATTTTTTAGAATTTTATTTGATAATCTGCTATTTTTCCACATGTGTAGAATAAAGAGCTTGATTTTCAGTGAAAAACCTATGTTTAATCAAACTAAAAAAACAAATACATAATAAAACGAAAACATATTAAAATTATATTCATTGGATAGCTCGTTCAGAGGACTACCACCATCCAATTGGGTCTGTGAAGTGTCCTCCATTTTCATCCTCAACTTGAGCTTTGAAGGGAAAAATTTTGGATATTTTTGGTGCTAGAGGGGGAGAAGGGGGGAAAAGGGGGGTTCAAATGAACCCAGGTTCAAGTGAATCCCCCTTAGAGGTTCGCTCAAACTAGGGTTCGAGTGAACCCCCCTTTCCATAAAGTTTCCCTTTGTTTTTTATTCTGGGAAATGAGAAATATGTGGGACCCAACATTTAATAGGGTTTGCTTGAAGGGGGTATGAGCGAACCCCCTTTGGGTTCACTCGAACCAAAATTTTGTTTGAACCCCCAAAAACCAAAATTTTCACCATGGGGGCAGTTTTTGCAATTTTCCTCCCTCACTAGAATTGTAAACCAGTTTTGTGGATTCACTCACTTCTCATATAACATAGTTATGATGTTAAAATCACATACATTTATAAAATCAAACAAAGTCAAGGTGAATCATTTTCCTCATACCTAAAATGATGGAGACACAAAGCAAGCAAGATCAAGTGGCCAGTTCCATAGAAACAACTGGTCAAAGTCTTTATCTCCAATGTGCATCTAGATCAATTACAACCTCACGGTATTATGTCCAAGAAATTTCAAAGAAACCATTGAAAAGGGTATACTTATCGAAAGGGACCTCATTTCAAGAGGAACAATCAAAATTTACAATCCAAAAGATCAACCCTCTACTTCAAATGATAGACCCAAGATATGGGCGAAAAACAAGAATGTAACCGATGATGGAGTAGTTGATGCAAAGTTTGTACACAATGTGCAAGCTCCCAATATCCCAAAAAATTAGGTCCAAACAACACAAAAATGTTATCAATAGAATAATCAACTCGGGAGACCAATAGCAGAATCAAGGATAGGATAATGAAAGGAGACCACCTCGGCAATATGACCAACCATGAATGAAATTTACTCCTTTAGGATACAACCTCGATGTCATCATGCACAAACTAGTCCAAAGGAACCTCATCACAATAAATGACAAACCCTATTATGAGGAACCTAAATGTGAATTTCAAAAAATCAAGGGGCACACCACCAACAACTGTATGAGACTTAAGAACATTGTGGAAGATTTGATCGAAAAAGGAGAGGTGGAAGTTGAAACTCGTCTCAGAAATAAAGACCTCAAGATTTACAAGGATCCAATTCCTGACCATTCTAGGGGAAATAACAAGATTACTGTAAGGCTTCTTTCTCTTATGGCGAGGATACTATTCTAGGACATATCTCTTGTGATGACCATACTATCCAAATATTAACCATACGGGGAAGAGATCCTGAATGTATTGTGACTACTCGAAGGGGGAGAGTAAAAATCCAAGGAGAACCACCCCCAGTTAAAACCACATGTAAATCATCAAATGATTATAGCATTGCAGAACAACTCAAGAAAACTCTAGCCTTAATCTCCACACTTGAGCTCCTAAAACTATCGCCAGTGCATAAAGAGATATTGGAGAAATCCCTTATCGAAATAGTAGTCCCAAAAAACCTTGAAGCAGATTAGTTTCAAGCCATGGTTGGAAATATCATGTCCACCCATCATTTAGTATTTTTTGAGAAAGACCTGCAGAAATTTGTCCACAACCAAGCTCTTTATTTAGAGCTAGGTGTCCACAAATCTAAAGTCAAGAGTGCTTATAGGTAACGATGCAGGTCTAAATATTTGTACCTTAAATTTTTTAAAACAACTAGGATACTTTGATGATGTCATAGATAAGAACAAGAGCATCACCATCAAAGCGTATGACGACATGGAGCACAATTCAAAAGGGACAATCAGGCTGCCTGTTTAGATAGGACCGGCGATAATAGAAACTACTTGTCAAGTACTAAATCTTGAGCTTCTATACAACCTTCTTTTAGGTTGACCAGGGATACATGCTTTGAAAGCAATATCATCTACATTCCATCAATGCCTAAAGTTTCCTGATGATAAGAAGGAGATTACCATATATGTCAACCTGAACCTTTCTATTTTTGTGCTAAATTGGAGGAAAAGTATAGAAAAATGTAGCAAATACCCAACAATGATATATCTTTTCAATACTTTTCATTTATTGACCCAACATCTATAGCTTGATGCTCCACTACACCATCACCAACTGAGGTACCTAAATCTGATACAAAGATCCAAGTACTTGAAAAGGGTAATGAAAACTATCATTTCAATCAAGCCTTTTTCATTGGAATGCTTCCCCCAATACCAAAGGTTTATGGAGGCCCAAAGGAGATCAAACATGTTCAAACAGTAACAATGATAGTCAAATCAATTATCTTTACCAAGTGGGGAGATATGAAAGATGAGGAAATATTCAAAGAGGACCTCTTGTTAATGATATACAAAGAAGAACAAGAAGAACCATAACAACTACAACCCGTTCCCATTAATCCTAGTAGTAAAGGGTATTAGATGGCTAAAAAAATGGGATACATTAGAAAAGGTTCCCTTGGGCGACACAAACAAGGAAGATGGGAACCTATTATAGTGGAAAAAGGAAAGAATATGGGACTAGGCTATGGTTCGATAGACATGGTTACTCCAAACACTGGATATACCTATTTTAAGAAAGGAGCTCCTTCTACTGACGTTAAGACATTGGATACCCACCATCTTATAAACAATGATTTACGAATCAAAGACCTATTTGAAAGCCTTAACATAAGTATAGTCCCTACCCGACCTAACAAACCTATACTTAAAGAATGTACTTATGAAACAGACTCTAGTGAGTATGAATGAGATTCCCTCACTTCTAGCGACGATGACCTAAATACCCAATGGGAAAATGATGCCAGAGCTATATTGAACATTTCGACAACTTTTGTAAGCTTTATAGATAACGATGATAGCCTACCCCTCTGCTACCCACAACTAATAGATTGGGACCTACAACATCATATGCCAGTTTTAAACAAATTCTAGAATGATGAAGCTATTGTGGAGTTCATGGGACTTTGAACCAATATACCATTAGGATATCATAAAGTAGGGTTTTCCATAGAACTTGAACATGAAGCATATTTTGGTGGGGAAATTATGTCCTCTAGTCATAAAATTGAAAAGGACAATGTAAAAATCAAAATGAGATCCCCTGGGGAAAACCACGATGTGGCTCTATTAGATCTAGAAAAGAGAAAAATAAAGGAAAAATCTAAGGGTGAAAACCTTTATGAGGCACCCGAAGATGGAGGATTCAATCTCCCCATTTTTGAATATCAAGAGAAGTCGACACTCCTAGTTGAAGAAGCCAAACCTATCAATGTTGGCACAATAGAAACACCCAAAATGACATGTCATGCAACATCACTTGATCCTAAAGAAAATGTGAACTTATCAACATTTATTAATGATAAGAAAATAAACTTCGCATGAACATATGCAGACACGCCAAGGCTAGATCCAACATTGGTCATACACCACCTAGCTATATTTCCTAGAGCTAAACCCATTAAGTAGAAGCTATGGAAGATGCATCCATAGGTAACACTTTTGGTAAAAGTAGATATGCAAAAACTGCTAGATGTAGGCTTCATTAGACCAATTGATTATGCATAATGGGTGTCAAATATAGTATCGATATCAAAGCCCACTAGGAGCATAAGAATCTGCATGGATTTCCAAGATCTAAACAAGGCTTGCCCAAAGGATGACTTCCCTCTTCCTAGCATAGAAATGATTATAGATCTGACTGTAGGGCATGGAATGTTATCACTAATGGATAACTTCTTTGGATATAATCAGATTGAGATATCTCCTAATGATCAACACAAAACAACATTCACTTGTGCGTGGGGGACTTTCTGCTTGAACATCATGCCATTTGGTCTAAAGAATGCAGGGGCAACCTATCCGCAATCAATGACTACAATCTCTCATGATATGCTACATACAACTATGGAGGAGTATGTGGATGACATACTAGTGAAGTCCATCAAAAAAGAAGACCATTTGACCAACCTATCAAAAGTGTTTGACAAGATCGAATAGTACAACTTGAGGCTCTATTCGAAAAAGTGTGTATTCAAAGTAACATCTAGAAAACTGCTAGGGTACATAGTATCAAGAAGAGGCATCAAAGTAGATCCTGCAAAAGTAAAGTCCATATTAGAAATGCTTCCTCCAAAGACATTAAAGTAGCTAAGAAGTCTACAAGGGAAACTACAGTCCATTAGGTGATTCATTGCACAATTGGTAGACAAGTGTCATCCATTCACCCATCTACTACACAAAAGATATCACATTCAAGTGGGATTGCAGATGTGATCAAGCATTCCAAAAATTAAAAGAGTATCTACTCACTCCTCCAATATTAATGCCACCTATTCTAGATAAATCAATGATCCTCTATGTCTCTACAACACAAGCAACATTAGGAGCTCTCTTAGCATAGCTAGATGATAATAACAAAGAAAGAGCAGTCTATTACATTATTCAAACACTGGTGGGCTATGAATTGAACTATTCTCCCATAGAAAGAGTATGTATCTCTATCATCTTTGTGACACAAAAGTTGAGACACTACATCTTGAACAAATAAGTAAAGATGATCTCAAAATAGATCCATTAAAGTATCTATTAGAAAAAGTAGCTCTAACAGGCATGATTGCTAAATGGGTAATGATATTGAGTAGGTTTGACATATAATATGTGGATAGACAGGCCATAAAGGGACAAATCATAGTGGATCAACTAGAAAAAGCACCAATCAAGGATGACCATCCACTAATAACAAAGTTCCCCGATGAAAGCATATTGCTAATAGAACAAACAAGCTGTTGGACCTTGTACTTTGACGGGTCCCACACTCAACATGATTCAAGAGTAGGTATCTTATTCCTCACACCACAGGGAGATAGTATACCTAAGGATTACACAATTTATTTCCCATGTACAAATAACATCTTGAAATATGAAGCACTAATCACAAGACTTAAAATGTCCATAGAATGGAGGATAAAAGAGCTACAGGTTTATGGAGACTCTTAACTAGTAATCAGACAAGTAAATGATGAGTATCAAACAAAGGATGACAAGACAATGTTGTATAAAATAATGGTGGATAGTTTCAAATAATATTTTTTCATCATCAACTTTGAACAGGTTCCCTAGATCAACAACAAAGCAGTCAATGCTATGGAAATGATTGGTTCACTTCATGATATTCCACAAAACATTCCTAAATACAAATTCCTTGTGGAGCAACTACTCATACCGACATTCGATATCTCGAAACTAGAATTGGTTTGTGATGTTGTTGGTCCTAACTCACCATGGTACCAAGATACATTTGACTAAATCCAACATGGTATCATACCTCATGACTTGACAACAATCCAAAAGAGAACCTTTGCTTGTAGGACTTCTCGATTCACAATCCTGGGAGACACCCTATATCATCAAAGTTTAGATGGTATGTTACTCTGATGTATTAATGTAGAAGAAGCAAAAAATACCCTACAAGAGGTACATGAAGGCATTTGTGGGTCCCACTCTAGTGGACCTAACCTAGTACAAAAGTTACTAAGAACATGATACTATTGGCCATCCATGGAACAAGACTACATTTAGTACTCCAAAAGATTCCATCAATGTCAATAACATAGTGACCTTGTTCATGCACTAGCACAGGAGTTGAGACCTATCACAACACCATGACCTTTCTCGCAGTGGGGATTAGACTTGGTAGGTAAGATATCTCCTACTTCATGAAATGGGCATAAGTTCATTATCACTGCAATTGAATATTTTACGAAGTGGATAGAAGCAATTCCATTAACATACATCATAGGGAAACAGATATCTAAGTTCATCTTAAATGATCTAATTTGTCGATATGGAATTCCCCAAACCATCATAATGGACAACAAAAACCTGTTCAAGAACCAAGATGTCTGTGAAATTTTCTCTAAGTTTGCTATCCAACATAAATTCTCAACGCCCTACTACCCCCAAGGAAATGATCAGGCTGAAGCGTCCAATAAAACTATTCTAAAAAATATTGAAAAATACTATTAATGAGGCTAATTGTGATTGGAATTTACAACTAAACCCAACCCTATGAGCTTACTGAACTAGTATTTTTACACCTACAGGTGCCACACCTTTTTCCTTGGTCTATGGATATGAAGCTATTTTACCTATCGAAGTGGAAATCCCCACACTATGAGTATCCCTAAAAGGCATGTAAATGATGAGGAATATTAGGTGTCCAGATTGAATGAGTTAGAACTCTTAGATGAAAGGAATTTGAGCATATTAAACCATCTTTAGGTTTATCAGAATCAGCTCAAACGAAGCTACAATAAAAATATCAAAAACAAAAACTTTCAAATTGGTGACCTAGTACTAAAAGATAACCAAAAAATTCCAACTAAATTAGGATGGGAAGGGGAAGTTTGAACCCAACTAGCTCGGTCCTTTCATTTTCACAACAAGCTATGGCTCCAAAGCTTATCAATTGGATACTCCTGAAGGATAACCTTTAGCTGAATTGTTGAACAACAACCACCTTTAAAAGTTCTATACTTAAACACATCAGAGTATCCCAGCGAAAAAGATAAAAAAGTAAAAAAATAAAAAAGCAAGAAAAACAATAAAGAGAAATAAAATGTTCTTTAAGTGAAAACCACTTTGTGGTGCTTCTAGGGAAAGTACCATAGTGAAACTTGGAAAACAAGTGCTACGTTTGAAAAATACATGCATCGTTATCTATCAACGCTATCTTAAGCATCCACTCATCCATCCCATAATAAAATGTGCATACCAACCATGGCTAGATGACTAATTCAGTGTTGAAGCTTGTAGCACCATCAACATCCATCCCCCCTAATGAAGGTAATCTTGTCTCAAACTGGGGGGAAATTTCCAAATCTAGTAGTGGATTGGATCCTTGTAAATACCATCATGGTTACAAACTATCAAAATCCAAAAATAACAAAAAATGAAAAAAATCCAAAACAAAGTAAAAATAATCAAAATCCCTAAAAAACATGTTACGCTTTGAGTCAACATAGTTGAACTACGTGGTCTGTATGTGTATAAAATAGGAAAGAATTATCTCTTATCAACCCTCGAGGCCTTAGGTCAGTCCCCTTAGGTGTCTATCATGCTTTCTTTTAACTTAGTCAAAAATTCAAAATCCAAAAATATTCACAAAATAGAAAAAAGTAAAAAAAATGTTCTTATCAAACCAAGCAAACTATGAGCCCTGAGGCCCTAGGTTAGTCCCCCAAAATCCAAAAACATTCATAAAAGATAGAAAACTTAAAAAAAATGTCAATCAACATAGTCGAGCTATGATGTCTTTGCATTCATCACGTAGGCAAGGCTAATCTTTGATCAATTCCCGATGCACTAGGTTAGTCCCTTTAGGTCCCCCTATTTAATTCTAAAACCGTGAAAACAACAAAAACAACATAATATAAACTCAGAAAATCAAAAATTTCCTATCTCCATCATCATTTATCCATAATAAACAATCACCCTTTGACGAAAGTAAACAACAAACAAAACAAACATAAAAAATCAAAAATTTCAAAGTGAAGATTGAAATGATTAGACAATAATAAAGTATAAACAATGCCTAAGTATAGACTACCATACCCATTTGAAAATCATATCAACAATCCAAAACACGAGTCTTAACAAATAAAACGTTTCTACAATAGACATCATCAACAAATTTCATCATCAAACATCAAAACAACTATGGAAAGTGATACTGCAACATTGTTTATCTTTTTATAGTCTTATCTTTTTGATTTATTATAATACCACATTCCTAGGATCTCTCGAGGATGTCCATAAGGACTTCAAGAAGAAGGAATGGTGGTATTAACTGTCAATTTTTTTAGTTCTGTTTGTAAGATATTTTTGTGATACTACCATGGTGAATACTTGATTTGTTTTGGTGTATGGAAGTTGTTTTGAGACAATTCATGTAGCAGTTGCATGTTAGGTATTTGATACCTCGCTGTGTAACTAGTTCAAAAAGTTATAACACAACCCAACTATATACTTTAACAGGGTTTCTGTATGTTTGGTATGAGCAAGAATATTCTTTGTGTGCCTAGAAAAATTCCACACAATAGATACAAAGCCACCTTGGTTATTAATGTGCATCATGTTTGTTTTCTACATCAAAAGGATTATTAAAGATATGAAGCCTCTGTGCAAAGAAAAATAACCTCATCAATAACTAACATCAAATTTCTATTGATCATCCAACACTTCTAACTAACAGCTCCATCCTGCATCAAAATATCATTAGTACCACATCCATCCATCCTGCATCCATAATTTCGTTAGTACATATCATGACCATAGTAAAGAAATAAAACATCATGCATCGTGTATAATCATACATCGCATATATATGATATTATCATCCATTATATATCAACATCCATCATATACATAATAAAAAATCATATATCATATAGATATATAAATCATCCATCCATCCACATCATATGCATACATCAGAAAAGTACAAAACATGAACATAATCATACATCATCATCCATAATCATCTCATAACACATAATGAAGCTGAATCAAAACATGGTATATCTCATATATCATCAAAACTGAGAATGTCATATACATCATAAAGTAACATGTGTAGTATCATATACAAAACAATACATATATACGAGGCCTCAGCGGAGCCAATGAATATATATACAAAAAATCATGTCTACAACATAAGTCTCTAATACAATAAACATCATAAAAAATCAAGACATAATCACTCCTATTGCTCGGCTAGATGTGGGGATCTCTGATGATCGCGACTCTGGTGAGGAGAAGGCTGTGGCATGACCAATAGTTGATTCGACTTCCTAACTGTTTGATCACCTAACTTGGCCGCACCAGTAGTTGTACTAGGCTCACCAAAGTGAGGATGTATTCATCCTCTAGGAACATAAACCTCATACAGAGTCTGATAATAGGTATCCTCCCTCATGAACTGGTCCCACTATGCTCTAAGAGCATCACACTCTGCCTTGAGCGTATCCCTCTCAACTGTAATAACTTGCACCCTACATCGACAACATGACATCACCCGATCTCGGTATCCCTCTCCTGCCTGAGCGTGTCCCTCTCCTACCTCATGGTATCCTATTTTGTAGTCAAAATGACAACCTATGCCTCTACAACTTGTCTCCTAATGAACTTGACATCTCTATCTATTGTCAATTGTACAATTTTGGCTACCGTCATTGCATCCCTAGGTGGAGGAGGAGGACCATGTGCTTGATCCTGTTGCATGGGATCACCCTACTAATCCTATTGCTCATCCTATCTAGATCTATCAAGCTACTCCACAATGATCCTGACTCACCATCTCTCACCATGGCGGCTGATAATACCTTCTCTCCGAACAGCTGGTATAGTGCCAGCAGGATCTGTGAACTAGAGAGGAATACAACGAGCCCACCACTGATCATGATCTGGTGTGGTACATGGATCTGCAGGCCCTACATGCCACCCCCATCCAAATGGGACAGGTGCTCTAAACTCTGCTATGATTGCATCACAATCAACCTAGAGCCACCACGCCCATACCTCTCAAGTGGTCCTCCCAAAGTGAGGCTAATAATCATTAGAAAAATGGGTCTACCACTCGCCAAACTAGTGAAAACCCGATTAGGTAGATAGCGCTCAAGCAAAGAATGAACATAGTTGATCAACCAATGAGTCTACCAAAAAAATGGAAGCTACTCCTAGTTTTCATGCCACACATCATAGTCCGACCACAACCTCCAAATGAAACTAGACATATCATCTATAACACAACGCCAATAGGATAACTGGCTAGGCTAGGTGTAATACATAAAGTCATCGCATCTATAACAGTAAGGATCCTTTGGATCCCGATCCAACACACCATCAGGTCTCATAACTGGGATGTGCTCCCAGACCCATATGTGAAGCAAGGTAACCCCAACAGAAATGGAATTGCTCCCTCAAAAGGCAACCTTGTTCATATCTTTGTAAAGATGTGCAGGGAGACATGGGCCCCATACATACCTAGTACCATTCTCAAATATCGGCTTAATACACATACCCCAACCAATGGGAAACTATCTACCTCTCTGACTAGGAACAACAAGCCCTGAGACCAATGCACATAGAACCAATGAAACAAGATTTGCACTGCCAACAAAAGGAGACATGTCTATCTTTGACTCTCAAACCTGAAGATGCCTAATGCCAAGGACTCGTCACATGACACATGTACCCTATCGTATAGAATAGGTCACGAGCTCTCCATGAATCAGAACACAGAGAATCCTCCATACATCCTCCAAGGTGATGGATGCCTCACCAGTCGGTAAGTGAAAAGATGATGACTTAGAGTGCCATCTCTCCACAAGGGTGGTCATCATCACTCTATGGAATCTAATCGTCGACATATAGCAGATGTGTCGAAGTATAATAGCATCTAGGATATCCTGCTCAAGCTCATGGAACCCAGTGATCAAATCAAACAACTCACATGGTTGTCACTCTCTCGTGTAAAGCGGTTTGAGAACCACCTACAAATATTCATTCCATTATGTTAAGAATTCGCTACAAAAACACGAAACAAAGCTAATATTGTGAACAAATTGGCTCAAGCTTCGAAAAATAGAAAAAGTGATTACTTTTTTTTTAAAAGCAATCAAAACAGTCAAAAGTGGACCTTTTTTTGTCAAAAAGCGGTACAAATAGCAAAAGTGAAAATTTTCCTAAGAGTGAACATATTTCACAAATGTGACAATTTCAAAACAAGAAAATCAATAGTGAAACTTTTAATCAAAGGAAAACAATAAGAGCGAACATTTAGAGCAATAACAAACATTTATATCAAAAGTGGTTGAAAAATGCAAAAGCGACATAGTTAGAAACTACAAAAGCGGTAGAAATGATGCAAAAGCATAAAAATCATAAAATTACCGCTAACACTTAAAAAGTTTTCATGCATTAATTACTCAAAAATGGAAAGATGAAAATAGGAAAGGAAAGGGTACATACTAGCGCACCGATGCCAGTAGGCCTCCCAAACTCACGAACCACATCTACATGATGTGGCGCTCCTCGAATCCTTGCCATAGCTCCTCAATAATTGTAAAATAAAGGAATCTAGAGGCAAGAAATTACTAAAGGATCATAATGAAATGACGTAAATTAAACCCTAATTACCCATTTTAACCCCACAAACTCTAAATTTTTACCTCAAAAGCCATCCTAGATTGAAATTATGAGCTCCCGAGAACATCTAAACTATCAATGAGGGTCCTATAAGCTTAATTTTTTTGTCCTCCATGCATCTGAATTGAAATAAAACCTTGTCACGAGCCCAACCCAAAAAAATAATTTTTCTAGCCAACCTCTTGAGGGGGTAGCCGAGTGTCCTACCATCTTTCTATCGACCATCGGGGCATAGTGGGACATATATTTCAAATGTTGATCTTAACATTGAATTCTTTGAAACAAAGCAACCATTACTTTGTCTCAAAGAGGGGAAAAATGTAGACATGTAAAAATGACCCAACACTTATCGCACATCCTAAATGACATTATCTCATCATTGGCATCATTATTATTTAATATCACTACATTTCACATCAATTACATCAGAAAACCTAATTTCATCTATTAATTGAATACGTATTATATTATTTAATTTAATTAACTATTTCATCATTTTTGACTAATTAAATAAATTTTATTTATTTAATAAAGTCCTAATCTAGCTTTATTCCTCTTGATTAATTAAATAACATCAATTATTTAACTATGTTGCTAATTTACCCTATTCCCCTAAATAAATTAAATTATTAATATTTAATATTTTAATTAAATCACTTTCCCCTAAACTTGAATAATTAAATTAATTATTCAAAACATCATCCAAAAAAGGTCAACAAAACAAATACATCCTTGTTTGTAAAAGTTAAACATGACTTGCACGTTCAACTCAAAAAGGCTTAATTAATTAATTCAATTAATTAATTACCCTTACCCACTTTTATGATTGAGAAAATTACGGTCCCTCGATTGCTCACTCTGATTGGCTGACTGGTTCATCTATTTCCTAACTGATTCATTTGTTCTTCAATCCCACAGAAGGCTCAACCAGGTTTCCTCAATTCCACTAATTAGGAAATCTATTTCCTCTAATTGATCAATCAATATCCTTAATTGTTTCAATCACAAAAGCTAACTGAGCAATCTAATTCTTCTCAACAACTTTCAACCATTGATCTTAATTCAACATTGTTTAATCTTGCATGTTCATCTCAAAACATAAAATCTATATAACAATCCTCTTCATCCTAAAAATCGATCGAAGAATTGACATCTTTTGTGCAACAAAGTAATGCTAAATTGTCGTTCGATTTCTTGTTAGCTTTAACATACATCTTCGATCACCATTCATGCACATTTGGAGCTTTTGCAAACACATAATGGAGGCTTCACATTGATACAAAAACAATCCAACATCATTACAAATACACTTCAACATGAAATGGGTAGCAATATAGTTTAGTGAATTCATTTTGTTCTTTGATTGCATTGCTTAATTTCATTAAATTCAATAATCTTGTATTGTTCATTTCATGAGTAATGGGTATGGAATCTATCTTTAGTTTGAATTAAATCTCATTTGATTCATTTATGTTTGATTATCTTATTCTTCTCGATTTCCCCCTTACACAACATCAAAGACATTCCTGACAACCTTGACACCCTTTGACATCAATGAGAACCTATGTTCAATAGTCTCCCCCTTTGTCATGAATGGAAAACAATAAAATGATGGGCCAACAAAATGAACTGCTAGGCCACCAAACTAGCCGACAATACATGAAGATATTTACTCCCCCTTAGAATGATTTCTTCTCTATAGTATTTTGAGTTCACTCTCTCCCCCTTTGGAAGATGTACGTAGCATTTTGAGTCCACTATTCTTTCAGAGCATTTGAACATTTTGATTTCACTTTTTGAGTCCACTCTTCTTTCTAAGCAATTCAACATTTTGAGAATATTTCACTTTTTGAGTCCACTATTCTTTTTTAGCAATTTAACATTTTGATTTCTCTCTCTCCCCCTTTGAAATCAATGGAAAAAGGTCAACACTCTCTCCCTTACTGATACTAACTTTTGCAAACATATCCTTCAATTCGTAGGACAAAAAAATTCAAATGTAGAGAAATGTAGAGCATTTCTCTGAACCTTCCTGGCTGTAGTAACACTTCTTTCTCCTTTCTTCATTTTTGATACCCCGCACAATCTAGAAACTTGCTTCCCAAATAGATTCCCCCTAATTCCATGCTTCACTTCCTCTAAAAATACTCCGCAATACCACTCCACCTTCTTGTGGCTTGGATACCAAGCAATCCCTCTGTTAGGGTTAGAAGGCAGATATCTAATAGTTAAATGCAGATTTGATCAATAAAATAGAGAAATAAAACACAAAAAATTATAGCAGAAACAAGACAACACAGAGCATTTAACGTGGTTCACCCAATCTAGGCTACATCCACAAAACTAAAACCATCCAATGATTTTATTATCCAGTGTAAAACATATTACAATCTCGCTAATAATACCCTCTTGCAATCCCCATCCAAACCGCTTATAACAAGCTTTTTAGAAGCTTCCAGAATTAGGGTTCTACAAAGTCAAATTTTTCTTTTGTCAGTGACCCCGGCAAGGATACATGAAGAGTGTACAGTATAGCATGATCAATCACCACATACCAACAATCTCCCACTTAGAGACTGATCAGGCTCCACACCAAACAATCTCCCACTTGGAGACTGATCTTGGATGACACCGCTGCACTTACAACTCCCACTGAAAATAAGCACCTTGGACCCTGCTGCTCTATTATACTTTTAACCATGAAGACCAATTGAAGCTGAAGAGGAGCTTAGCTTCTCCCTTGTCACTTCCTTTGTAAACATATCAATTGGATTGACATTTGTATGTATCTTTTCTAGCTTTACCTATCCATCCTCCAACACTGACCAAATGAAATGATATCTCAATTGTATGTGTTTGGTTTTAGAGTGCAAGGAAGAATTCTTTGCAAAATGTATAGCACTTTGGTTGTCTATAAACAAGTGATTTTCAGCCTGTTGTTTTCCCAACTCTCCCATGAAAAGTTGTAGCCATATCATCTCCTTTTTTGACTCTATTGCAACAACATACTCTGTCTCCTTGGTGGATAAAGCAACCACATTTTTCAATCGAGAAATCCAACTCACTAATGTCCCACCAACTGTAAATACATAACTTGTGGTACTCAGCCTGGTATCTACATCCCCTGGAAAATATGAGTCAACATAGCCTTTTAAATTAGTATTAGAGCCCCCAAAACATAAAAATTTATTGGATGTGCCTCTCAAATACCCGAGAATCCATTTTACCGCATTCCAATGCTCAACTCCGGGATGACTCATATACTTGCTAACAACTCCTATAGCATATGCAATATCTGGCCTTGTGCATACCACAACATACATTAAACTGCCTATAGTTGAAGCATATGGTACCTTGGACATTTTTTCTTCCTCCTCTTGTGTCTCTAGACACATATCCTTAGTCAATTTAACATGACTGGGCAAAGGTATGCTGAAAATTTTTGCATTCTTCATATGAAATCTTTGCAACACCTTTTTAACATAATCGGTCTGAGATAAATTTTTTTCTTCTATTTTTCCTATCTTGTGTAATCTTCATACCAAGGATTTGCTTTGCTACCCCCAAATCCTTCATAGCAGATGAATTAGCTAACTTCTTTTTTAACTCCTTTATGTGGTCCATGTTAGACCTCACTACAAGCATATCATCAACATATAAACATAAAATAATGTAGCTATCATCATCCAACCTCTTAAAATAAGCAAAATGGTCTGAATTACATCAAATGTAGCCATGCTCAACCATACAACTATAAAATTTAATATACCATTGCCAAGGTGCTTGCTTCAAGCCATATAAACTTTTCTTCAATCTGTACACCAATTTCTCCTGACCTGTGACCTCAAATCCTTGTGGCTATTCCATGTATATTTCCTCTTCCAAATCACCATGGAGAAAGGCTATTGCAACATCAAGCTGTGCTAAATGCAAATCTTCAACAACCACAATACTTAAAACAATACGAATAGAAGTCATTTTAACAATTGGAGAAAATATTTCATCAAAATCAATACCCTTTTTCTGTGCAAATCCCTTTACAACTAATCTAGCTTTAAATATGTTCTTACCTCCATCCTCCTCTTTCAGCCTAAAAACCCATTTTTTTGATAAAGCCTTTTTACCTGCAAGAAACTTGCATAATTCCCAAGTCTGATTTTTTAGCAAGGAGTCCATTTCTTCTTCCATTCCATGCTCCCACTGAACCTTGGTATCCACCTGCATAGCTTCATTATAACATTCTGATTCACCAACATCAGTTAATAAAATAGAATACAAAGAGGGAGAAAATATTTTTGGAGGTTTACTTATCCTTGACGATTGTCTAACATTCACTGGAGTTTGTGGTATTTGTTGTTGTTGTTGTTGTTGCGGAGCATGAGGAACCACTGGAACGTCACTGTTGTTTGGTGTATCATCCAACACTACATAATCATTTTATTTCTTCTCATGCTTTTGCAACTGATCTTTGTACAAAAATTTCTCATTGAATATGACATCCCTGCTTCTCATAATTTTTTGATTTTCAGAATCCCAAAGCCTAAAGCCAAATTCATCAATGCCATATCCAACAAATATACATTTATTTGATTTTGCATCAAGCTTGGTTCTATTTTTAGAGTCTACATTTGCAAATGCTTCACAACCGAAGGTGTTGAGAAAAGAATAACTCACCTTCTTACCTATCCATGCTTCCTCTGGAATACCACAACCCAAAGGATTAGAGGGATCTCTATTGATTAAATAAACAACAGTGTTTACAGCCTCTGCCCACATGTTTAAAGGAAACCCAACATGCAATCTCATAGTCCATGCACACTCCATTATTGTTTTTTTCATGCACTCAACCACTCCATTTTCCCGTGGAGTCCTTGGAACCATTTTCTGCCTACGAATACTATTCGAGGAACAATAATCTTAAAACTCTTTGCTGTAAAATCACCACCATTATCAGATCTAAGAAATTTTAACTTTTTACTTGTCTCATTCTCAACCAAGCTTCTCCATTTCTTAAAAGTTTCAAATACATTAGGTTTCTTCCTAAGGAAATAAATCCATACCTTCCTTGTTGCATCATCATTAAAAGTGACATAATACCAAGAGCCACCGAGAGAAGATACTTGAGATGGTCCCCATACATCCGCATGCATAAGCTCCAATTTCTCATCTTTCTTTTGCTTCCCATCCTTGAGAAAACTAACTCTCTTTTTTTTTTCCATACACACAACTTTCACATAAATCCATATAACACTTTTCAGACCTGGTAAAAAATTCTTTGAATGAAGTACTTTCATACCTTTTGCACTCATATGCCCAAGTCTATTATGCCACAGTGCTGATTCATAATCCATAGCAATTGTCTAATTTTTTGTTGTTGAACTGCAACAACTGTTCCTAAACATTGATTTTTATCCGCAATAACTAAAGTAGAAGGAATAGTATGACCTGTACAAAGATATAAGGTGCCTACTTTCACACCTTTTGCTACCACTAAGGCACCTTTTGTAACCTTCCAATTTTTATCACTAAATGTAACAACACAACATTCATCATCTAGTTTCCATGCTGAAATTAATTTTTTTTTTAACTTTGGAATGTGCCTTACCTCATGTAGTAGCCAATAATTCCCATTCTGCAACTTAATCTTGATTCTTCCCTTTCCAACAATTTGACAGGGTTCATTATCTCCCAAATAAACCAACCCAAAATCCCCTTGAAATAATCAAGAAAATAACTTCTATGGGGCGTAGCATGAAATGAAGCCCCTAAATCTAACACCCAAGAATCATCAACATTATCAAGGGAAAGAATCAAAGCATCCTCATAAGATTTATTACTTACCACATTTTCCTCTTTATTACCTTCCTTTTTGTCTCCTTTATTTTTTTGAGACCGACAATCTTTCTTTAAATGACGTAGCTTACCATAGTACTAGCAATCCCTCTTGTCTCTAGATTGGGACCTTTTGTGCTTTGATTTTCCTTCTGACTTCCCATGACTTATAGAATTGTTTTCTCTCTCCTTTGTTCTGCCCTTGCTTTCTGCACTCAAAACACTGCCTAATGTGGATGTTCCATCTGAGCTTTTCCTACGAATTTCCTCACTCAAAATAACACCAACAACATCATCAAATTTCATGTATTCATAGTAAAAATAGAATTGCTAACAACCATTACCAAGCTATTCCAGCTTTCAGGCAAAGAACACAGAATCAAAATATCCCTAACTTCTTCATCAAATTTTACATTTACAAAAGTTAATTGACTGGTAACGATATTAAAATCATTTAAATGATCAACAACTGACCCACTTTCTACCATTTTCATGTTAAATAAATGGTTCATAAGAAATACCTTATTTGAAGTGGAAGGATTTTCATATAACTTTACCAAGGTTTCCATCAACTCTTGAGTTGTCTTTGCTATTGTAATATTGAATGCCACCGATTGTGCCAGGCATAAACGAATGGCTCCCAGTGCCTTTCTATCTAGAAGATTCCAATCCTCATCACTCATTATTTCCAGTTTCTTGGATATTCCTTCCAACGACCTCCATAAATCCTTTTGATAGAGATAATCCTCCATCTGCATCTTCCATAACTAATAGTTCTACCCATTGAATTTATCTACCTTCAATTTACCCTTGTCCACCATTACTCCCACTTAACCGTGAGACTCCCACTCAACCGCGAGAATTTCCTATAGGCAATAATTGAATACAACCCTTGATACCACTTGTTAGGGTTAGAAGACAAATATCTAACAAGTTAAATGCATATTTGATCAATAAAATAGAGAAATACACAAAAAAATTAACACAAATAATTTAACGTGGTTCACCCAATCCGGGCTACATCCAAAAAACCGCAGCCATCCAATAATTTTATTATCCAGTGTATAACATATTACAATCTTGCTAATAATACCCTCTTGCAACCCCCATCCAAACTGCTTATAACAAGCTTTTTAGAAGCTTTCAAAATTAGGGTTCTACAAAGTCGATTTTTTCTTTTGTCGGTGACCCTGATGAGGATACATGAAGAGTGTACAGTATAGCATGATCAGACACCACATACCAACACCCTCAACATGTGGTTCCTCTTGATTCAAGAGTAGGGAGAAACAACTCCCAACTTCTGCCAGAGAAATTCAAATGTCTCATTAAGAAGTGGCTTTGTGAATATATATGCTACTTTCTCCTTTGTCTCAATGTACTCAAAATTCACCTCCTTTGCAACCTTCTCCCTTGGAAAATGACTTGATTACAATGTGTTTTATCCTTTAATGCATCACTAGATTCTTTGAAATTTTTATGGCATTGGTGTTATCACAAATAATATAGATAGGTTCATCAAAATCAATCTCATCTCCTTCAAATTTTGCTTCATCCATAATACTTGACAACATGATGCTACAACAATATATTCTACTTCTAATGTATTTCTATTTCTTGCTTAACCAAGACACCAAACTATCATCAAGAAATAATGCTCCACCACTTGTGCTCTTTTGGTCATCAAAACATCCTTCCCAATTTGCATCTGTGTATTCAGTTAAAGTGAAATTTTCACTCTTTGGATACCATAGTCCAAAATATTTAGTTGCATTCAAATACCTAAATATCCTTTTCATTAATTTAACATGAGTTTCTTTAGGTGTTGCCTAAAATCTAGCAACCATTCCAGCTGCCTGCATTATATCCAGTCTGGATGCTATTACATACAACAAACTACCAATCATGGATCTATACAAGGTTTGATCTATTGGAGAAAATTCATCATCTTTACTTAACTTGCATCATGTAACCATAAGAGTTCCAATTGGTTTTCAATCTTCCATACTAAAATTACTTAACATCTCCTTAATGTACTTCTGCTATGAAATTTTTTTTCCTTCATTTGATTGTACAATCTACAACCCAAGAAAGAAGGATAATTCTCCTAGTTTAGAAATTTCAAACTCATTCTACATTGCTTTCTAAAACTCCTTTCACATGTCTTCACTACTACCTCCAAAAATGATGTCATCCACATAGACCACAACTATCAATAATTGATATCCTATTTTTATGTATAGATTATTATTTGCACTTCCTCTCCAGAACCCTTGCTATTGAAAGTATCCATCCAACCTTGAATACCAAGCTCTAGGAGCTTGTTTGAGTTCATGCAAATATTTCTTCAACATGCAAACATAATATGGATTAGTAGAACATTGAAACCCTTTTGGTTGTTCAATGTAAACCTCCTCCTCTAGTTGTCCATTCAAGAATGCTAACTTCATATCCATCTAGAATACATTGAAGTTATTGAAAGATGAAAGAGCTAAAAACATCCTGATTGCCTCTAGTCTTGCTACTGGAGCAAATGTCTCTTCAAAATCCATGCCTTCAACGTGAGCATACCCTTTACACACAAGTATTGCCTTGTTTCAGATAACTTATCCTTCTTCATTTAGCTTATTTATGAAAACCCACTTGGTTCCAATCACATTATTTCCTTTAGGTCTTGGGACAAGTTCCCAAGTTTCATTCTTCATGATCTAATTTAGTTCTTCCTCCATAGATTCTATCCAACCTTTCTCTTTGCTTGCTTCTTTGTATGCCTTAGGCTATATCTTTGACAGTAATGCAAAGTGTACTTTCTTACTTGCTCTCTCAAGTCTCTTCCAAGTCTGAGCCCCACTATCTTTGTCTGCTATAATATGGTCTATAGAGTGTTATTTCTAAACACACTTTGCTGGAGCTTTTGTAAAAAATTCTGAATCTTTAATACTCATGTGAATTGGTTCTTCATCATCTTCTACTTCTCGAATACTAATAGATTGAATAGTTTCATCAACTCTCACATTTTCACTTTATACTATCCTCTTCAAAATTTTGTTATAACATCTATAAGATTTAATTCTTAGAGAATAACCAAGAAAAATTCCTTCATCAAATATGGAATGAAACTTACCCAAATTTTCTTCATCTCTTTTGATGTAGCACTTGCTTCCAAATATTTTGAGATGTCTGACTGATGTCGGTCTTCCTCTCCATAGCTCATATGGTGTCTTATCATCCTTGCATCTAATATGAACTCTGTTCAAAATTTACACAACAATATGTGTAGTTTCTCTCTAGTACATATCCAATAGATTTTCTTGACATAAAATAGTTATTGTCAATTGTATAGTCTGGTCATTTCTTTCTACATTTCTTTCTACAACCCAATTTTGCTGTGGAGTTCTAGGGGCTGAAATTTTTCTTTGAATCCCATGCTCTTCACATAATTTTTCATAATTCTTAGAAGTGAATTCTCCACCTCTATATGATCTCAAAACCTTGATTGTCCTTCTAATCTCATTCTCTATTAATGCCTTTAATGCTTTAAAGTTCTCAAATTCTTTTGAATTAGCTTTCAAAAATGTAATCCAAGTCATCCCAATGTAATCATAAATGAACATTATGAAATACTTGTCGCCTTGTATACTTTTAGTCCTTATGGGTTTGCACAAATCAGTATGAACTAATCTAATGGTTTTGATGTGGAATACTCCTTAGCATGACATTTTCTTCTTTTCTACTTCACTTCATGACATGGCTTACAACTGGTTGATTGCGGCTTCTTAATCTTTGGTATATCCTAGACCACTCCTCTTGAGCTAATCTTTACAATATCATAAAAATTCTCATGTCCTAACCTTTTGTGCCACCAAATCCAACTTTCTTCTTTCTACATAGTGAGACAACTTTGTCCATTCAACTCACTTAGATGATATATATATAACTATCTGTCTTTGCTTGTTTCTTTGATTTCACAACCTTCAACACTAAAAGATAACTTTTAACCCTTATCACATATTTGAATGACACTTAAAAATATTATGCTTCCAAGCTTTTCCATATAAAACATCATGTGTCTTTATTCTACCACCACCAATACTCAAAGTACCTTTACCAAAATTTTTGGCAATCAAATTATTTCCAAGAGTAACAAAACCACCTTCAAATTTCTTGAAATTTATGAACTTACTTTTATCTCTAGTCATGTGTCTTGAGCACCCATTGTCTATGATCCGCAGGTTTTTCTCCTTTTGAGCATGTAGTGCAGTTTGAGCAATCATTGAATTTTGACTTCTTTTCTTTAGGAACCTTCTTCCAAACTTTTTCTGATTCATGACTTCTACTTTCTAACCCTTTTCTTTCACTTTTTGGTAGAGGAGGGCTCACAAAATTGCTTATGCAGTTCCTTTCAATGTGTCCAAAGTTGTTGCATTTTAAACAAATGATATTAAAATTATACAGAGGTGCAAATACATTATTTCTAACAAAGTTATTTCTTCTTACCAAAGTTTTTCTATAGTCCACAACCTTATGTCCAAAATTATTTCAATTAAAACAATAATCAGAGAAAGAATAATTGAACTTGGTGTTGTATCCCTATCTTCCAAATCTTCTTCTCTTGTTTTGCACTTTAATAAAGCCATCATTGTGTGTCATGCTTTCATCACTTGCCATGGTTATTTCAGACTTTTAACTTTTCAAG